>NTMA01000044.1:108433-308649 GCA_002917075.1 Hawksworthiomyces lignivorus | reverse complement strand
GGGCCGCCTGCTCGACGGCGCCCGCCCCGCCGTCGGCAAGGGCGGCAAGGCGGACCAGCCGGGCGCGCCCGGCGGCAGCCTGCGCCTCGTCTTCGTCGCCGAGCGCGCCGGCGCCGGCACCCCGCCCCTGTCCTCCGCCGTGCTCTCCGACTTGCGCGTCCTCACCGGCGCCCGCGTCCTCTACGGCCTCGCCGCCGCCAAGGTTGCCGGCGCCGCCGCTCAGACCGCCTTCTACGACTACCGCGTCGTCCCCGGCGACGGCTGCGCCCCCTTTGGCCCTCCGCTGTCTAGCACCGAGTACCTCGTGCGCGACAAGGGCGACCACAAGGTCTCCGACGACAAGCTCGAGGGCGAGGTGAGCAGTCCCCTCCCCCCTTTCTTTAGACAGCAAAAGCTAACAGCGCTCTAGATTGTCATCCGCGGTCCGTCTGTCGCCGGCAACGAGGCCGCCCTCGGTGTCATCGGCGTCATCCGGGACGACAACACGCTGGCGTACGCGTAGATCTTTTTCCTTTTATTTGTCTGTGGCGCCTCTCTGGCACGTTTCTTGGTGTCGTATGCTTGGATGAGAATTTCTTTGTAGATAGATGCTCTTCTCCCCCTCCCCCCTTTTGACCTTGTTTCGGCATGTCAAGTTCGTTTCTTCTTGCGAAAGAGAACTCATGTAGACAGAGGAAAGTCTTTTTATACAGATCACAAAAAAGGCGGCGGTCTTGCGCTCGATAGCAACCAGCCGCGATTTGGAATATGAAAGCTCATTAACGTTTTTTTGTTCTCGTTGAACTGCGATTCTATGCCGTGAAATATACTCCCAAGATCTTACCCCCGAATCATGCCATTCTTCACGCAGCAAATCTTCGTAATATATTATAAACAATGGGAACCAAGCAAACATTGAGCTACCAAAAAAGTGTATCTTTGCAATTCATAAACGCATCCCTTGAAACATAAAACAGTGCAATCCCAGACCCAGATGAAAATGGAAAACCCCTAAAGCAAAAATGAAAAAGAGATAAAGAGAGAGGGAGGAAGAAGGAGACGCAGAACAGCCTTTTATGCTCCGTTCCGGTACACCTGGGCGCCCTGGTTGCGGAACATGATGGTGTCGCGGCGCTGCAGCAGCATCAGGGCGCGGTTGAGGGCCTGCTCGCTGAAGCCGCGCACCTCGACCATCTCGCGGCGCAGCGTGGCCAGGCTGGTGCTCCAGCCGATGGGCAGGCGGCGCTTGAGCTCGGCCTCGACGCGCGACGCCTCCTGGTACAGCTCGCGGGCGGCGCCGCCGGCACCGGTGCCGACGCTGCCGGCGCCCGTGCCGGGCTGGCTGCCCTGGTGCACGGCGTCCATGGTGGAGCACAAAAACAGGCGGATGGCCTCGTCGACGTGCTGCTCGGTGGCGACGGGCGACAGGGTCAGCTTGGCCAGCGACTCGGTGATGCGCACAATGGCCTCGAGCTGGCGCACGGTGATGGGGATGCTGGAGCGGGCGTTGGCCTCGAGCTCGGCCGCGTGCACCTGGCGGCGGATGGACACAAAGTGCGACGACAGCTTCTCGGCGGCCTCGTCGCTCAGGCGCGGCGCGCACCGCGCCTTGCAGTAGCTTATGTAGCGGCGCAGCTTGTCGACGGGGATCTCCGACTCGGCCTGGTCGTCGGCCACGCCGCGCCCGCCCATGTGGATGGCCATGACGTGCTTGGCCATGCGCTCGTCCTTGCCACGCTCGTGCTCGTCCTTGACGATGAAGATCATGTCAAAGCGCGACAGGATGGTGGTCTGGAAGTCGATGTTCTCGCCGGGCGTCTTCATGTCGTCGTAGCGACCAAAGATGGGGTTGGCCGCCGCCAGCACCGAGGTGCGCGCGTTGAGAATGGTGGTGATGCCGGCCTTGGCGATGGAGATGGTCTGCTGCTCCATGGCCTCGTGGATGGCCACACGGTCCTCGTCGCGCATCTTGTCGAACTCGTCGATGCACACTACGCCTCCGTCGGCCAGCACCATGGCGCCGCCCTCCAGGTAGAACTCGCGCGTCGACTGCTCGCGCTGCACCGACGCCGTCAGACCGGCCGCCGACGAGCCCTTGCCCGACGTGTAGATGGCGATGGGCGCCACCTTCTCCACAAACTTGAGCAGCTGCGACTTGGCCGTGCCCGGGTCGCCCAGCATCAGCACGTTGATGTCGCCGCGCAGCCTCATGCCGTCCGGCAAGATCTTCTTGGACCCGCCCATCAGCAGGCACAGGATGGCCTTCTTGATGTCGCGGTTGCCGTAGATGGACGGCGCGATGCAGTCGGCCATGACGTTGTACAGATCGGGCCGCCGGCTCAGCTCCAGAAACTCCTGCTCCTCCTCTTCCGTGTAGATGGCGTGGCCCTTGGCCGTCTGGTCCAGGTCCGTCTGGATGCCCACCGCCCGCAGGTAGGGGGTGCGGATGGCCACGGCGCCGCCGGCCGAGCCGCTGCCGCCGCTCTTGGCCGAGCTCTTGTTCTGGTAGATGGAGAAGATGCCCGTGATGGTGCACCGCGAGCCGGGCACCACGCGGTTGGTCAGGTACCGGTCGGCCGAGATCAGCACGTGCCGCGGCAGCTCGCCCACGGGGACCTGGTCGGGCGCCTCCTGCAGCTTGATGACCTGCTGGTCGACAAAGTCGGACTTCTCATGCAGCACGTAGTAAGGGTCGAGCGGGCACTTGTCGTCGCTCGGCTCGTTCTTGCCCCGCACGCGGCCGCACTGCCGCGGCAGCGTCACGCTGGAGAAGCCGCCCGTCACCGGGATGGACTGCTCAAAGCCGCAGTTGCGGCACTGGATGGCCAGCTCGGTGGCCTTGGACGACATGACCGAGGCGCCGATCACGATGCCCGGCACGCGCACGAGGCGCGAGATTGTGAGGGAGTCGAGGTTGCGGATGGCCACCTCCTCGGCGCTCGAGTGCAGCAGCAGCTGGTGCTCGGGCAGGTTGACCTTGGCCTGGTGCGGGAAGACGATGCGGTGTGTACACCGCTTCAGAGCGCTCTCAAACTAGAGGCAACAGCATGTTAGAGAAGTCTTTTGTCGCTCGTCGCCTTACGGACGACTCTGTCTGGAAGCATGGATATTCACGTACCAGAGGGATGATCTCTGCCGGCTCTGTCACCAGCCGATGGGCTAGCTCTTCGTTGAACTTGATCAGATCGCCAATGTCGACATCGCAGTAGTACTTCTTGAGTAGTGCGTTCTCCTTCAGCTGGTCTCTGCACAACAATCTGGTCAGCACGACTCGTCCTTCTTCCCGCTTTTGCTGCATATCTCGTCTTCAAGCCTCATCTTTTCTTCCTCCCCTCTTTCAGACCACATACCTGTAGACGAAGTCATTGTCAAGACGAAACTTCAGAATGAAGTCCTCCAAGTCTTTCCGCGTCTTCACGCGGGTCTCCTCCCCCGTCTCGTTGTTAAAGTCGTAGACGTGGGCCGAGTAGACCGACTGGCGATCCATCTTGGCAAGACGAAAAATGGACGAACGAAAGAAGAATATATGAAGATGAACGAGCAAACAGAACAAGTCGTCGTGAGATCTCCGAATAGAAAAGGGAGCAAAGATGAGAATACGACAGATACAAAGCCAAACAAGAAGTCAATTAAACTTTGCGAGAGTATAGTCGGCGGACAAAAGTGGAATGTCTCCTTCAAAAAGAGAAAGTGGCGATAGAGGGGGAAAGAGATATCGATTGATGGAGACACGCGAAAAGCGCGTCGCGTTCCTTCCTAAAAACGCGTCGTAATTAAAGTGCTCGCATATGCATTTAGCGGGAAACACTGATACGCATACAAGAAATCGCAGCTGGCGCACGGGGCTCTTATTCCAAAGGGGGCTATATTACGCTAAGCCGAATTCGTAGCTGAGTTTTGATTGCTAGTCTCCAGTCAACGGACATCACGTGCAATACTAAAACGGACCCTAGATGACGACGAAACGCTGACGATTGGAGGACAGCATGCAGCTGCTTATGTGTGCATCGACCACGACATAGCGCCTTTGAAGTGCGAAGCTCGAGGCCAAGAAAGACGAAACAAGTCAAACTAAGCATCTGAGCATCGCAGCATTGACAGACGTCAAAAGCTCATCTTCGGACGGGCTCGTTTCGGGCCGACATTCGACAGCGAATCTCAATCTTTAGCTCATTCCATCAAATCAGCCGAAATCCCATCGTCGATCGAATACGGAGTAGATATCTGCTCGCTGCCATCGTCGACAACCCGCAAGAGGCCGAACTGCGCCGCTCTGGCGTTGCTCCTCTCTCCCTCCCTTTTCGGGAAAGCTGCGCTACGATTGCTGATACGGCCTCTTCTGGATGTATACATGCCATCGTCGGCCCCCAATTAAGATCTGTTTCTGGATACGGGTCCAGTGGCTGTGAGCCATGTTCGCGAGCTCCGAGGGTCGGAAGTCTGTCGACAGCTTGGCCTCGCCCGCTGGCGTAACCCACCGTGCAGACTTCCCATTCCACAAGTTTGTCCTCTCTCTTGTTTTGACGGGCTCTCTTTTGTTATAGTTCCTATGGAAGCTGACAAGCTGACACCGGAAAGACAATATCCAAGACAGAGACGAGAATCGGTGGCAAGCTCCATCAACTCCATAGGCGGCAGCTTAGACACGGCCATCGGAAGCAGCTGGTCAGACAGTGTGCATGAATCAGGTCAAAATGGTCAGTGGCCTCGGAATATTTAGTGCATTCGATATCTCGCCTAGTGCTAACAACCTATGTAGCTATCTCGACCCTCTTGCAGCCGCCAATCGTCCGGACCGGCCTCCTCCCGCATACGTCCGCCCCTGCCCACAGTGCCCACAAACCGCCGACAGCCAAAGACATTCCGCCCGTGGCCCTAACCAACATCCCTCACGTCGAAGTTTCCGAGTTCAAATCCTATCTCGCCCAGGTTGGCGCCCTGCACGAGCAGCTGCGCCGCGTCAAAGAGAGCGAAGATGAACAGCAGGCCTCCAACACCGGCTCCCCGAGGCGGAACAATAGCAAAGATGACCTTTCCGACGCCTTGAACGATGGCCTTCTGCGTCCAGGAGCTAAACGGACTCATTCGTCGCGAAAGCTCTCTATCTCATCCGTGTCTTCTCTCTCGCTCTCAGAGACACCCAGCCCTTCCCGGAGGAGTTCTGCAGGCCACAACCGGCGAGGGAACCAAGGGCCGCCTCCTTTGTCTACGATTCCCAACGTATACTTTGAAGAAGACTTCCACCTTGAAAACCCTCGCACCTTTGACATCGTCAGCGAACGATCCGAGGTTGTCCCACCTTCTACGCCAACAAACAGCGAGAAAGCCAACGGCAGCAACGGCACAGTAGCGGCGCCACGCAAGGCGCTTGCGACCAATGCCATCCTGCAGGAGAAGCTCTCGTGGTACATGGACACAGTGGAGATGCACCTGATCTCGTCTATTTCGACGGCGTCGACGGCCTTCTTTACGGCGCTCGGTTCTCTGAAGGAGCTCCACACCGAAGCCGCAGACTCTGTCGACCGGATAAAGGCGCTGCGCACGGAGCTCCGCGGCCTCGACGACGAGATCGCCACGTGCGGTCTCGGCATCGTGCAGAAGCAGCGGCGGCGCCAGAACCTGCAGCAGCTGCATGCCGCCGTCGTCCAGCTCCGGGACATTGTCGACGACGTCGCCGCATGCGAGACGCTGGTCGACGAGGGCGATGTCGACCAGGCGCTGGACGGCATCGACGCGCTCGAAAAGTTCATCGCCGGCACGCCGGATCAGCCCCGCGACAAGACAAAGGCGCTGAAGAAGAAGCGGCCGCGAACATACCCCCTCCGGGACATGCGGGGCGCCACGGCCTTGCAGGGCGTAAACGACGACATCTCTACCCTGCGGTTCCGCATCGGCAAGGCGTACGAGGCGCGGTTCGTGGCCGTGCTCATGCAGGACATCCGGCGGCACACCGAGTCTGTGTCCAACCAGGAGGTGCTCATGCGCTGGAACAGCGCCTCCGTGCGCGCCCGGGGCGGCCACAGCCGCGAGCCGTCGGCGTTCCCCGCCTACCTCGCGTCGACAGAGCAGCTGCGGTCTGACCTGCTGCCCCTTCTCACCGGCCTCCAGCGGGCCAAGCACATTGCGGCCGCGACGCAGGTGTACCGCGACGCCGTGCTGCGCGAGATCCGCAACCTGATCCGGAAGCCGCTGCCGAGCTCCAACGACGATGACAACGAGTCGATGATGTCGTCCTCAACGATGGGCAGCAGCCGCAACCGGTCCCAGCAGGAGAAGTCTTCGATCCTGGCCCGGAACCTGCGCGCCCTGGAGCCGGAGGACGCCGAGGAGCTCCTGATGAAGGTCTACATCACCGTGACGGAGACACTGCGGCGGCTGACCACGCAGGTCAAGGTGCTGCTGGACGTGGCCAGCTCCGTGGGCGAAGACGACGACGACGAGAGCAGCGCGGCGGGGCTCAAGTCACCGCCCTTTAGCCCGTCTGGCCGGCAGATGCAGCAGCTCTCGAGCGCGGGCATGGAGGCGCAGGGCGAGCTGCACAAGACGCTAGACCTGAACAACCTGCTGGGCCAGGCCATCGACGTGGCGCAGGACAAGATCGTCAAGCTGCTGCGCGTGCGCACAGAGCAGAGCGCCCAGCTGCCGCTGGTGCCGTTCCTGCGCTACTTTACGCTCAACCTGCACTTTGCCAACGAGTGCGAGGCCATCTCGGGCCGCAGCGGCACCACGCTCAAGACGGTGGTCAACGGCCAGATCAAAGACTTTGTCACGAACCACGGCAACAGCGAGAAGCAGAGCCTGGCCCAGGGCATGGACCAGGACCGCTGGGACGCCAAAGACTTTACCGACGCCAACACGGAGGAGCTGCAGCGCATCCTCAACGCCAGCACCAAGGACGCCGACGTGTGGACGGCCGACATCAAGCTGTGGGTGCCGGCGTCGGCGGGCGACGACTCGGACGACGACGACAACGCCGCCGGCGCTGCTGCCGCGGCGTCCCGCAACGGGACAGCGACGACGGCCGCGACCGCGACCACAAAGGCAGACCCGCGCGGCGCCGTCATCGACGACGAGACGTTCCTCCTTCCGCGCTCGGCCGTGCTCTGCCTGGTGGGCATGTCGCGCTTCATGCACCTGACGGTGGCGGTGCCGTTCATGGCGGCCGACGTGGCCGCGTCGCTCGTGCAGTACCTGCAGCTGTTCAACTCGCGCTGCACGCAGCTGATCCTGGGCGCCGGCGCCACGCGCTCCGCGGGGCTCAAGAACATCACCACGGGCCACCTAGCCGTCGCATCCCAGGCCCTCGCCTTTATCGCTGCCCTCGTCCCCTACATGCGCGAGTTTGTGCGCCGCCGCGCCGGCGGGGCCGCCGGCACCGCGCCCGGCGCCAGCAGCGCCATCGCCGGGCTCATGGGCGAGTTCGACAAGGTGCGCCGCCAGTACCAGGAGCACCAGAACAACATCTACGACAAGCTCATGGAGATTATGAGCGGCCGCGCCCGCTCGCTGGCCAAGACCATGCGCGGAATCGACTGGGACGGCGACGCCGCCGCCGCCGCAGCAGGCGCCGGCGCTCACCCCTACATGGAGCGCCTGGTCAAGGACACCAAGACGCTGCACCGCATCCTCGCCAAGAACCTGCCCGAGGGCACCGTGCGCTTCATCATGATGTCCGTCTTCTCGGGCTACGCCGAGCAGCTGGGTGACGTCCTCCGCGAGGCCGAGATCGCCACCAAGAACGGCCAGGAGAGGTAAGGAAGAGACGCTGTGTACATGATTTTTTTTTTTTTTAAAAAAAAAAAAAAAAAAAAGAGAAATCACTGCTAACAAGGGGAAAAAAACAGCATGTTGCGCGACGTAGAGTACTTCCAGGCGCGCCTCGGGAAAATCGACGGGTTTGAAAAGTCGGGCCAGCAGCTCCGGGACATCATCATGACAAAGACCATCCGGCCGCCGACGCCACCTCCGGCAGAGAAGACTACAGCAGAGACTACGGGAGAGGCGAAAGCCTCGGGCGACTCTGGCAGCGAGAACGGCAAGGACAAGAACGGCACAGACGGCGAGAAGAAGGCGGCCGGCGCGGACAAGGAAGCGGACAAGGACGCCGACGGCGCCTCGTCCTCACCGCCTCCAGCGCCTCCTACAAAAGACGAAGAGGCCGCCAGCACAAAGAATGCAGACGCAGAAAAAGCGTCAGCAGACAGTACAGAGGAAGCTGAGGACGATTCGAAGACAGCTACCAAAAAGACCGAAGCGGACAAGACAGACAGCAGCGCAGCCACAGCGAACGGATCAGGCGGCAAGTGAGGCTCGTCCAAGGAACACAGAGAAAGGAAAAAGCAACGAGTCAGTGCTTTGAGCAGGCGAAGCATCGGGAGAAAGTCAGCGCATTCTTTCTTTTTTTCTACTTTTCTTATTCGAAGCCTTTTCTGTGCTCTCATCCTACACCGCCTCCATGCGAATTCATTGATTGGCCAGCACGCAGAGGTGCAGCATGTTGTGTTCATACAAAATTAGAGAGACATAGGGCAGGGAAAATGGGCATTAATGATCTCTTTTTTCTACTTTTTGGCTTTAACTTTTATTTTTTACTCTTTTTTGCTTTTTTGAGATAGCAGTGCATTATCGTGTACATTAGAGACAGCCGTAATTAGTCCCAAACGCGTCTGAGAGGGCCCTTTTAGGATCGTATTGATGCTAAAGTAACGCGTTTTTATTTGCATATCTTTTCCTTTTCCCTTAATTCTTGACTGACAGTCATGTGTCTACTGCACAGCCGGCCGATGGGAAACAGACTTCGCCCTTCGCTCCAGAAGAAGCAAGGGAGCTTGTCATACCGATCAAATTAAACATTTGTCAATTTCGGCGCAGCTGGAAGAAAATACTACTGTTTCATGCCAAGGAAAGCAAAAAAGCAAATCCAAGACATGCAGTAGCAAAAACTGCAGACAGCGTGCACAGACAGCGTGTGAACAAGGACTGAGACTAGGTTCCTGCAGTAGTCTACAGTTTCTCCTGAGATGCTCACTCTGCTACTCAGGATGGTCTCACAGTTCAAAGAAGCTCCATTGGGAGTTGTCAACGAAATAGGAAATGAGAGTGCTTTGCAAGTCGCGTCATTAACAAAGACAGGCAATTAGACAAAAATGAATTATGCCCAAGACACAGTCAATCATTTTTTGAGGGGAATCTTGTTAATGTAGTGGGAGGAACAAAAAAGAAAGAACTCTGGCTTGCAGGCCACATCCCTGACTCCTGCAGGGTCACCGCGAGATACGTTTTTAACAGTCAAGGGATGAATTTGACATCAGATATCTGAATATCAGCAATCACTACAGAGCACACACAGTGCGCCCGTTTCATAGCCGACTGAATCCGCGCCGTATCCGTTTTGCGCTCTGGTAGGGATCATAGAAGGGATGGGAGAGAAGTGCCTTGAGTAGCCATTGTACTGCTTCAGCCACTGTGATCGAGAGCCTACGCTACAGCAATTATTTGATTGCCTTCTCCCTGCAGAGAGCCCGGACCTGGCTCGATTTACGTCAACACTTACGTCTGGATGAGCGAATGTCACGTGGTAACACATGGCATTACACACAGCCATCTCTAGACGCTGCACTGGTGGGCTTACTGTACGCAGCCCCGTGCCGGCCGGCTGGCAGCGGTGAGACTTCTACTTTGGGACCTCGGCTCGCCTACCGTAAGCGTGGAAAAGAAAGCGCCGGAGGGTAAGCCTCGGAGTGCAAAAATAGCACGCAGACGAAGACGGGGAAAGTTCTAGCGGGTGGGCGTAAAAGCGTTTTTCGGGATTTGGATACAAAGACGAGTCCGTAGTCTCGGGAACTCTGTTTAGCTTCCTTGCTTGCCTCTCTTCAAAGAAGAGATGAAAGAAACTGCGGGCGGAAGAATCAAACCGGGAGGCGATGTCGCCAGCGGGAGCTAACGAGAGCCGAAGAAAAGTTTGGGACAAAGAAAGAGTTTCATTCCCCGGAGGCAAGAGGACGACACCGTTGTCATTTAGCCCACCTTTTGCTCACCGACCGAATGGTTCACTTGTCGGAGGCAAATAGAAAGCTAGCAGCTCGAAATTTCCCACGGGGACGTGGCAGCCTCGTGGGGAGACAGCGTGCCACTGGTGCGTCCTCTCTCACACGGAACTGTTGTTGCGACTCGTGCGCTATTGCCACGAACTCTGCTTGACATGCTGAACAGGGCATTGCTCATTGCACAACTGCGGACATGCCATCTGGTGCTATGCCCGAGCTCTTGGTGGGAGAGGGGAACATCCTGGATGAGCAGAGTGGTAACAGAATACCAGTTTTAGGAAATTGCGAAGAGCGAGGCGTAACAGACATGATGCAATCAAGGTCAATCAAAGGCGGAAAGCCAAGAAAAGCAAAATTAGTACGGCATCGAAAGGAGTGTAGCAAAATCGCCAGGTATAGCGGAAAACAGGAGGGTGGATAACGGTTGAAAAACTATGGAAGAGAAGTCGAAGCCATAGCAGAAGAAAGACGGCAATCCTGTGCACCTCAAAAGGGAACAATAAGCCGAGTGTGAGCGAAAGTAACGACAAGGGATCTCGCAGTCATCGGGCCTGATCTTAGCTTGCGGCGTAATTTCGCTGTGTACAGTGGGCTCTGTCTTGATTTTCCGCTGCGATAACTGCTTAGCCGCCCAGGGCGATCCCCCTCAACAACAAACAGATCTACAGCTACTCAGATAGAAGGCGGGAGAAGCACTGCTCTCTATACAGAGCACACTGTTGCATACAAAGAAGGGATATGCTACTTGATGATGGTGGTATTGGTTGTGGTGTGGTAAATTAGATATATGCGGTGGTTATATGTGATTGAGTGAGAGAGTGTGTGCATGTTAAGGTGTGTGTAGAAGTGTGTGTAGAAGTGTGTGTAGGAGTGTGCGCGTATATGTGTGTGTTGTGCGTATTTGTGTGAGTGGGCGCGCGAATGTGTGGGCGGATAGGTGTGTGATCGCCTAGTCGCTCCGCACGGCATAGATTGGCGAGCAAAGACGCCATAATAATAAACATCGACGAAATAAATAAATAAATTCGGTAAAATTAGCTATCGTGGGAAGGGGAAATTACATGGTTCTATTTTGCTCATTTCCCCCAGATCGTGGAGCGTCCTCTTTTACGGGCCGAGCTTGCCTTGCCCTGGCCTGGCCTGCTTTTTCCCGACTGCCGTAGTTCGTATGCGATCGCGCGCCAGTTTGGCTCTGGTTGATTTTTTGCACGGCTACGATCTTGGTGCATCGTAGATCTGGCGTAGCACTGCCCGAACTGTGGAAATCGCAATTTTAAAATCTTCCGCTGGACAAGGATGTGTCCAAACAGCTTAACAATACACGACGATCTAGTATAGCAGAGCTGTGTTATTGCAACTTTGCCGAAAAAAGAAGAGAATAAAGAGAAGGCAACGAAGGAATTCATGATCCCGCACAGTCTACGCCGTAATGGAGAGAGGCATTTTGATGGAAAATATTGCGCATAGAGTAAGATGTCTGTTGGACCTGTAAATTATTGGATTTCGATGCCTTCCACTGGGCTCTCGTGCTCAATTTATCTTCTTGGCGTTATTTTCCCGGCCAGCGCGGTCCGAGGACGGGAAGCATGCGCGAAAAAAAGGTACAGGAAGAAGAAGAAGAAGAAAAGAAGGAGGAAAAGATCGGATGAACAATAACAGACCAAGAGGATGGAAGTTAGATAGGACGAGCGGGACAAGCGGAAATGAAGACAATAGAGAAAGGCTGGAAGGAAAGAAGGAAAACGAAATTGAGAGCACGGAAGAACAAGGACGAACGAGCAAATGACAGAGCAGAATGCAAAGACGAGAAACAATGTCCAAGACGGCACGGCCGCTATCCCATTGCGTGGGAATCCTTCTCCCATTCCCAACAGACCGCCTGCTCTTCATATCTCTAAGCATGCAGTTTAATACAGTCTCTGTGTATTTCTCGCAAATTCTCGTCAATTTCCGCTAATATCAGGCCGCCTCCCCCTCCCATCCCGGTCTTATTGAAGACTCACTGCAAGTTTAATTGGTTTCTGTTATTGATGTCTGCCTGGGGCCTGGGAAAAAATTCATTGCTATTTCTCGTGGCATAGCCTTACTTGGTTATGTTCAGCTGTTGCCACGTGCATGGAAAATCCTGGCCAGAGACGGCATGAAAGGAAAAAAAGACCCATGGAACAAACACGAGATGAGATGAATTAAGCATAGTTGGGCGTGATAAGACGAACGCAAAGACTGCGATTCATCACCATAGCCACAGAGGATCGAAAGCCAAGGAAAAACAAGAAAAAGAGTGTAATACGTTTGTTATTATTCACTTGTTGTGCACTTTAGGACAATGTTATGTTTTTGAATGTTTTGTTAACATTTGTATTTTTTCATGCGATTTGCAAGAAAACTAGGAGACAGCACAGACACAAAGATATGTCACTTTTTGCTGTTGGTTCCCAAAAAAAAACTGAAGGTATATACAAAGAAGTCCAAAAATATCGTAAAAGACAACATCTGAAAAAAAGGGGGAATTGGTATCAACCAGCGAGGGTATGAAAGAAGCAATCTTCTGCGAAGAGCCTTGAAAAAAGAGCGCCGACTCCCGAGAAGTTGTCCAAAAAAAAAAAGGCTGAAAAAATGGGAGGGCGAAAAAAGTCTTTTATGTACAAAAAAGGGTGGGCACGAAGAAAGAGTGAAAAAAAAGTTAGAACGAATGTGATTCTTTTTTGTCTATAAAACGAATGGAAGTGGCCCAAAAGTTTGTGTTGTGTCCTGTTTCCAACAGGACAAAAGAGGGTGGAAAGAATGGAGAGCGACTCATAGAGTCAACCAAGAAAAAGGTGTTTTGTTTGAAGTCGTAAACCTCGTCATCATGCCCTCGCGCACAGCGGGATGGGTCTCTTTGTTCAGGAGCGTCATGAAAGCATAAAGCTCTTCTTGGAGAGAGAGAGAGAGATGGAGAGCGAGCCACTTAGTAGTGCTCAATGACAAAGGCGCGGGCAACGCTCTTGGAGTTCTCGACGCTGCGCTTGGCAGCGGTGCCGTTGCCGCCCAGGGTGACGATCAGGTGGGTCTGGCTGGTGGACTTGGTCTGGATGTCGTCAGGCGCGTAGTAGCAGTTGTTGCAGGGGAAGACGGTGCAGCCCGAGGTCGGGGTCTGCGGGGCGTCCGCCGGGTACATCTCCTTGACGTTGTCCTTGTCGTTGGGGTTGACAATGGCAGAGACGTCGAAGAAGGTCAGGCCGCCCCACGAGTTGAAGTTGACCTCGGCGAGCATGCCGGGCACGTTGGGCTGGCCGTCCTGGACGGCGTAGGCGTTGCCGATCCAGCCCTCGGCGAAGTTGACATCCACAGAGGCACCAGCGGCGACGTAGACGGGGGCGATGGCCGCAAGGCCGGCGTTGGCAGTCACGTAGACAGTGCGGCCAATGCCGTCCTGGGACTGGAAGGTGATGGTGTTCTGCGCCGCAGCAACGGCAGCAAAGAGGAAAGCAGCAGCGTTCTTGAAGGAAGGCATCTTGATAGTATGTAGTGAAAGTGTGTTGAGAAAAGAGAGTGAAGACTTGGTAGGCACGTTTGCTTGTTTTTGTATAAGAACCGCCTGGGTCTTGAGACTATTTTTGCAGAGATATCAAAGAGAATGATAATATCTTGTTTGACTGAAAGCCCTCAAAGAAAAAAAAGAATGGAATGGGAGTATCAAAACTCTATTGTTTGGTAAAAGGAGAGAAAGAGAAGTGGGTTGTCTTGGTTGATGATCAAAAAAGGAGAATTCTGAATCTGGATCGGGAGGGGGGATGGGTCCCTTCTTTATAGAGGTCTGAAGGAATGTGGATGGCAATAGAGAACGGGCCGCGAGACACGGTCAGAGGGAGGGCAGAAGACGTGTGCAAGGACAAGGAGGGAAAGGAGGAAAAAAGAGGCTAGAAGGTCAGGGTCTGCCGCCGTCGGTTTTTGGTCTGGCAAAAATAAGCGTCGAACGTCTTTTTTACCCCGGTTCCTCTGGGACTCGCCTTCGAGAAGAAAAGGGGGGGTGTCTACGATTGGGATAGGTCTAGTGGACAAACGAACGTGAAAGAGACGAGACGAAAAAGGAAGACAGAAAAAGGTAGCGGAGAAGGAAGAAAATACCTTGCATGGCCCAAAGCAGTAGAAGAGCTTGTTGGGTGCATTTTCGCCTGTCAAGGTTGCAAGCTTGGGAGGCGGACTTCCGTGTAAGTCAGGTACACACTGACAGAAAGATACAACGCACCCGCACCTGTTGTCTATCTAGGATGCATGTACATGTAAAAAAAGAGCGAGAAAGAGGGTGTAGTGCCCCTTGCACTAGACTACACTCGGATGGTGCTTCCGATGGGGAAAAATACAGAGCAAGCGACAAGGGAACAAAAAGGTGGGTGTGGAACCGTCGGTGGGTTAATTCTTCTCTCTTTTTTCCTCTTGTTCTTTTTGGCTCTCAATACCATGTGCTTCCGGTTTCCCGTTGGTTGACTGATCGCCACTCACACACTGTAGCGCCGGATTTTTTTTTAGGTGGAGTAAAAAAAAAAAAAAAAAAAAAAGGCCAAGTGGATACCCGACTTCAACGCCCGGTATTCGTACGGTGGAGGGTGAGATAGGAGGACATCTTACGTGGTCTTTTAGGACAAGACCGTGTGTGAGGCACGGAGAGAAGCGTTGCGCCAGGCACGCAGACGCGCGCACGGTATGCGACGGGCGTCTTACTCGCAGAACGAGGAAGCTCGTAGGGAGAGAAAGAGGGAGTCCTCTCTGTGCAAGGCGCGTCCGCGCTCCTTTCAGCTGCCCCTTATCCCTGGGTTGTTTGTTTCAGTGTTTTGAAACGAAAATGAGCGAATAGCATGATTGCAATAAAAACGACAGTCCAAAAAAGAAAGCATGTGTAAATAAGGCCACGACAGAAAAGAGACCCAAAAAGGACAACATGAGAGCCCAGGTGACCCGAAAAAGGCCAATCCCAAAAAACAAAAGACCCCCCCAAAGACAAAGCGGCCGAACCTGAGAGCCGCAGCTCAGGTAGGAGGGAAACGGACAGCGCATCATGAAGGCAGAGAAAAATCTGGCGCGGCGCAAACGGAACAACAGCCAACAGCGCCGTGCAGTTGCGAGCAATACGACGTAGCAATGGCCCAGTGGAGGAGATCGGGGGCATCCGATAGCAAAATGGCACGTAGAAGGAAGATACGCCACCAAAAATCCCTGCGGTTCTTCCTCGCAATCCCCTGTCCTCAGCTAGTTGCGCCAAGCCTGGTTAGTGTGTAGGGCTTTCTTGGCTGGCCGTGGAAGACCGAGCAGTATGTGTACGTGGTCGCTATCGTGGTATCATGGCGCACGGCTTGCCCTGCCTGTCAGTATCTCACTGAAAAGCTGGTGAAAAAAAATAGAAGAGCGAACAGGTAAATCGCGCAGCACCCCTTCTAGGGTAATGCTCGAGGGATCAGGATTAGGCCCTGCAGCAGCATGCACACAGTGTTCCGTACGGCCATCCCCGTTGCACTCCGGCTAGAGAGTTAGTCTCCGTCTGCGAGTATTACTCTGTAAGAGAAGACCGTGGAATACATTTCAAAGCCCGTTTATTGCCGTCCGGCCAACGTATCCAAAAACGGACGGCCGCTAGCAGTTAATGAAATTGACGTAACTGTACTGAGAGTATTGCGTCGTTTCGCCTTGTTAGTGACCTATTTGCCCTACTGCTTTGCTGTTCCGCTCGCCCCGCGTGGGAAAAACTTCTCCCTTGCCGCTGCCAACGAGCTAGGGGCGAGCGTCAAAGAAGCTGGTAGAAATGGAAGCATAAAACCGCACCAACAGCGCCGCTATGTGCTAGACGGCACCAGGACAGACGCTATTTCTTAACGAGTCTTCCGGATGAATTGGCGAGTCGTACAGAGGGTTAATTCCCTTTGACAGGTGCTGTTGGCCCTAGAACATTTACACGTTTTTCGGCCATTTCGGCGTCTAGTGTGGGATAGTCAGGTAGCAAACGGAAGTGTACAGGCGGCCGTGGCGTTTTGTCAGAGACAGCAAGCGAAAGCAAATTATACACGATAAGCAAAGGCAAAAGCAAATCCAAAGGAGAGGAGAAAGAACAGAGGCGAATGGCAAACCGTAAGCGAAGCGAGTGTCCGTATGTACGTCGTCGGTGCCAAAATGGAGAGGGTGCACGGAGCACAGCACTTTTGGCGGACTGATAACATACGGAGCGAAAAGATACAAGTGGAAGTTGGCTGGACGGAAGCGGAAAGGCAGGATGGAAAATCAGAAAAATTCACAACTTTTTGTGGTTCTCAGGATGCTCTCGCTTGTTGGCGGCCAGAACACCTGGCAAGAGGCTGATGGTCATGGCCAGACCGACAGGATCTGCAGGAACAGGACCCAGGCTCCCAGGGTCGAAAAACGAACGAGGCGTAAGAGACGGAAGAAGGCCGGTCTAAGCAGATAGAGCAAGATGCTGAGAGAAAAAAAAAAATTTGGTACAGGGGGACAGAGGCAAACTGAAAAGAAAATGAACCAGGGGGGAGATAAGGTGCCTGTGATCAAGCCACCGTTTCTGCACGTTTCCACTGTTCGCTGTTTTGTTCGTTCGCACTTCCTTTCGGGCTGGTCCTGAAGTTTCGTTTCCTCATGTGGCTTGTTTCCATTCGCACAGCGCCAACTCACGTCTTGGGTCTCATTGGCTTGGCGGAGGCTGGTGGTAAGTGGAGGGTCTCGATACCGGGGTGGGCTGGGACCTGCGTCCTGCTCACAGACCGTTGTCGGTGGGCTGTCTGTGATTCGACTTGGATTTGTCGACCCTTGTCAGCTTGGCACCCACTGTGCCATGTACCTGGATGCGTTCGAGCCGGGTGCCTGACATGGCGTTCTTCTCATGTTTTCTTAGTCTGGAAACAAAGTTTCGTCCAATCCAACATCGAAATCCCACCCGCTCTCCATCGTCGTCTGGAACTAGCTATCTCTCTCACTTGTACATGATAGTTATGTATATTCACACAGTTAAGATGCACATAAGCACTTGACCCCATCAGAAATCCCTCTGAGCTACAAGAAACTTCAGAAAAGCCCAAGTGTCCCACGACACCAATTGGCATGGCCAATTGTGTAATAGATATCCTCAGTGGGTCAACTAGCTTGCGGAAGGGGGCCAACATCGATGAGGCACAACCTTTGCTATGGAGAATCAAAGTAGAGCCGTTTTCGAAAGGCGTAGACAGTTATTGATTCCACAAAACTCCAGTCAACAACACACTGAAACCGAAAACCGACGATGACCATCTGCGCAATACACTATCTCCACAGCCCGCGCAAACGTCAAGTGTTAGCGATTACATTATAGTGAAGAGAACAAAGAAATCGAGTGGACAAGGACGCTATAAAACAATAGTAGAGAGACGCTACATGCAGAAATGGAAGAGAACAGACACATCTCTAGAACTTCGGTTAGCGGGCGCATACTAGCAGTTAATCGCTATTCGGCCAAAAAACAATAGCGCCTGTTGTCCGCCGGAATAGAGCCCCGAACTGTGACTCAAAATGGTGGCATCGCATGGGCAATATGCATGGCCGTGAAAACTTTTTAGTGATAACAGCCGCTATTGGGCGACTCACTCGCTAAAAACTACGTAAGTGACAGGGAACTTGGTTTCTGCCTGGCGCGGCGTTTTCAGTACCTTTTTTGCTTCTGGTCTTCTTGGGCTCATCCAGTACTTGCTAATCCTTGGTTGAGAGAAGAAAGCATTTTCTGTCAGCTGCTTTTACTCGGTTGGCCTTCACATACAGCGGGGTATAGCTTAAAAAAAAAAATAAACGTTTGTGGCTGAAGCCAGTAGAGAACGACGTACTCCGAACAATTCTACTTTGGTTTTGGCGACTGCATCCACGGCATCAACCTACTGGTTGAGCCAACTCAGCACTATTTTGCAAAACTTGCAGACCGGTCATCACAAAAGTGTCATCGAGTCGGCGATGGAGATTCGAGCTGTACCAAAATAATTTGTATAGCAGCAAATCATACTTGCCGCCATCCAATGCAACCTGTAAGTTGCCAACGCGGTATTAACTTGTAAGATGGCGTGCCAGCGAGTGTTGCTGGACCCTGGATGAGGCGACCACTTTGCGAACAAACACGTGGCGCCGTTAATTGCCAGCTCAGAAGGCCGGGAACTAATCTCAATGAAAAGATTGTTCCTGATTTTCGGCCTCTGCCTTTCGTTCTCTTTCCTGTATGTAACTTGCTCCACGAAGAAGCGGCAAGAAAATAAAGTGGGCTTGAAAACGTTAAATTATGAGATAATTAAGAATTGGCACTGTAAGGCTGCGTTAGGAGACTGCACACAAATT
The DNA here is from genome assembly GCA_002917075.1 of Hawksworthiomyces lignivorus. NCBI lineage: Eukaryota > Fungi > Ascomycota > Sordariomycetes > Ophiostomatales > Ophiostomataceae > Hawksworthiomyces > Hawksworthiomyces lignivorus. The sequence goes on along the minus strand of NTMA01000044.1, from coordinate 290,293 downwards.
GGCGTTGCGGGCTACCATTTGCTAGCTCCTGCTCCGTGTCAGCTTCACGGTGAGACTATGGATTTTGCCTTTTGCAGAGCTAACCCACTAACAAAACGGCTAAATGGTGAAAGAGGGCAAAACGATTCGCAGAAAACGCGCACGCGACAAACGAAAAGCATGCCTCGCCGGATTCCATCTCCTGGCTAGTTTGATCCAACATTTGTTGGATTGTCTGTAGAAACCAAGACCGCTAGGTGCATGGCTGTCTCTTGTAACTGCCTCTGGCTCCCAGACGATGAATCTTTGCTTCACTTGCAGCATTCGGCTTCCGTATGCTTCGACCGGTAATGGTACATGCGGTCCGTGTGTGTGGGTCGAAAGGAAAAGTCTGCACCGATGCAGAGGTTGCCAGCCGACCGTCGGCGTTGGTCTCGTGCATTAAATCTGGTGTGGGTGACTAAATGGAAGAAGACATGGGAGGAACCAGAGGCGAAGAGTCCGGACCGACAGCATCCATCGGTTTTGCTGCAATCGACTTGCCACATTAGGATTCTCGTCTTGAAGGTTTTTTTTTCTTTCTATTGTCTAGTTCATCATGTGGACGACCTAGTTGTGATAGTCCATTGTGTTTTGGTGAGGCGTTCTCTCCCCCCCAATATCCACAACAAGGTTTGGTTCTCATGAAAAGTAACATAGGATAGCGCCTTCATTAGCCCAATAGCCTCACTCGCCAAAGTGTGTAGAGTCTTTTAGGAAAGTCAGGTACCTAGGTTCCACCATCAGAGGTGGTCTATTGGCATTCCCTGAAGCCACTCCGGACCTCCGGTTGGTGAGATATATCCCGCATAGAGAGACAAGCAACGTTGTTGTATTTTGTGCTTGCCACTTCATGCATTTGTAAATTATGTAGATGCCTTGGGGTGAAATGGCCTGGCGGGAAAAAAAGGAAGCTGTGCGAGAGAAGTCGTCATGCTGGAGGAGAGGCACTCTTGTAAAGTTCTACTATGAATATCCGCTGCCATTATTGTTTGACACAGAGCACAAAAGTCATGTCCTATTAAATTTGGATAAGGAATTTGACACGCCAGTAGAATGCTATGAGATCTAAGCCTGTGTTTGAACATTTTGCTTGTGTTCATCATATCGTTTTTCGTCCTGAATTGTATCACCACATAACAGGAGGAAGCACCCTCAGGGCCAGAGACTACGCAAGAAGTTAGCACAAAGGCATACAAAAGCGAATTTTGACAAGATTGAGAGCAAGAGATACACATGGACTGGAAATAAGACAATGTTCCAATCAATATAAATTATGTTGTAAGTTACAGGTAAGAGCTGCAAAGCACGATGCAAGCAGTTCTCGCCTCAGAGGCCTGCAGGAGAGTGCATTCTCATTTCAATATAATTCTCTATGCGGTTATTGACACGCAACAAGCGTGGCAGAATAATAGCAGGCGAAGCTTGGTTTGCGTATTTCCTGACACATACTTGGACCGTTCACGGATTCTGGCTGTGTCACACGGCCTCTGTTTCTGCACCATGCCGGAGAATTCCAGATGTAGCATTGCCTGATTAATATCTCCTGTAGCCTTCGCGTAGCTGTCATCGAGGTCGAGTCTCGTTCCTTTTGGTTTGTCAAACAGGAGTTGTGGGTAGTTCCAAGAATAGCAGCAACTCTCTCTCTCTCTTCTTCGAACCGCTCATAGAGACGACACATTTTCGCCAGGTGCTAGCTGCTGCTTTTCAGGATGATAGAGAAATTAATACGTCTTATCAGAGAACATTGGTTGAACATCGCCAGATTCATTGTTGGACACCTTCAAGTGCGTCCAGCTCTTTATCACTGAAGAAAGAAGGTACACTCTTGTTAAGCAACAATACAGTTGGACCTTCTCTATCAGATATTTTCAACTATGGAAATACTGACGAGATATGTTTTGAAACAAAGACCCGTTACAACAGAGTGATAAAAAAGATATAACACTCACCATATGAAGATAAATTCTGGCAAGTTGTATTTAAGACAGTACGTTACGTGATAAATACTGGCATCTGGAAACGCGTATTTACTACGCTCTTAAATTCATCTTTCGTGGATCTCTGATATCATCTCATGACTGCTTCCTATTACCAGTCGCCTCTCATCTTGGGAAGAGAATATGAAGAAGAGGAAAGCACAATATAGGGAACCTGTAGCTCTCTTATTGAAAAAGAGCTGCTGAGACAAAAAGTGTAGTCTGCTGTGTGTTTCTTTCCTAAACATTGATGTCTACGTTTTTCATGCCTCTGAGGCTGCTATTCAGCAGAAAGAATAGCTTGCCAGCACAGCAGGACAAAACTATGATGAAGCCGTGTGCAGTTCAGTGAAGACAACAATTAGAAGAAAGAGCTAAATGCCTAGGACTTCATAGTCAGTGTCTACCAAGCTCATCAAGTCATTTAAATTATGGAAACTTTGCTTCTGCTATGCTGGATGTTTAATTGTCTCACTGGAATAAGAATACTAAATCGATATCCAGAAACAATTTCATATTTCTTGTGTATTCCTACCCAAGAGACAACGAAAGCAAGTTAAGCTCTTCTTTCGTAAGCTGTCTAAGCAGCAGGACTCTTATTGTTGCACTTAGTTGAGCCCCTAAGTGTAAATAATGCATTCTGTCCGTGCCAAAACGATAGAAATGATAGTGAGGGAAGTCGTGGACAATAGCAGCACAAGAGACTAGGTATTTAAGTATGACGCCGCTCACGATGCTTTTCATTATTTTTGTCTTAGAAAGAAGGTGCAGTGAGAGGGAAGAACTGAGAGCAGAAGAAGAATGATATTCGGCAGAAGCAAATGATTCTAATTATCCTTGCTTATATTCAATCCGAGCAGCTCCGCCGCTTCCTCTTTCCCTCATGTCTCCATTCTCTTCCTATCTCAACCGCGGGACTCTTGTCTCATTCCATCTGCTGCATTGCAGCCGACGCTCTTCTCGATATAAGACCCAACAGCATGGAGAATCTCCAAAAGAAACACTTGTTTAGATATGTATCAAAAGAGGATCACAATCAAAATTGCAACCTTCCATAGGCTGCACTGGAAATCAGCCTTGTCTTCTCCCACAACTCAAAAGCATATGAAGTCCTGCTTCGAAAGCCAGCAGGATCGCATACTTTCCACTAAAACCACTGGGAAAGCGACACAAGCCAGATCAAGAGAGTATTTCTCTAGACGTAGGTGTCAAAGAGCCAACGCAATCCATGCGGGCACACCCAACAATGACGACAGAACAACTTTTCTTTATCTTCTCTCTCAGTCTCGGCGCTTTTTTTTTCTTTTTGCCAGATATGGGCACAAAACCCACTTCCAGCATCTTCACGATGGGTCATTTCTTTCACTTCTTCCATTTTGAACCCATTTCACGTTCTCTGTGGCATTGTCCTCAGAGCTCCACCATGGCCTGTTCCTTTGTTGTTCCATCAGATTATGTGATACTCGCCCCCTTTCCCTGTGGCATTGTTGATTGCCTAAGACAAGCCCAGTATTTTTTCCACTTGAAGAAAGGAACTTATTTGGAGGATGGCGCTTTAGCCTAAAGCAAAAGAAGACGGGCACCGCCATTATCTTTTCTTTCTTTCTTTCTTTTTCGCTGTTTGGCGTCCCCTCTTCCGAGCCTCTAGAGGGAGACCGCGGTGAGTCCAACGCAGGTACGGAGCGCAGGTACAGGCAAGTAAAGAGCGTAGCGCGTGAGATATCATTGGAGCGCAAGAAGACTCTAGTAACAGAGAGGACAAGGAGAAGCGTCCTCCCCTCGCGATGCCGCTATCCCTTATCTATGTGCAGACTACTTCTGCTCAGCTTGGCAATATGCATTGCTGTTATAGATAGTAAGATATCCAGCGAGACAAGGTAATGAGAGATGTCCTTGCTATCAATACCAAAGCAATAACAGACAAAGATAGCAACCAGGTCACAGCCCTCTGACGAAGCTGACTGCACTGGCAGCAACCTAACCGGACGTATCTGAGAAAGAGCTGCGCCGGACAAAAAGCTCCAGCAGGCCCAAAACAGCAATCGATCGCCACAGAAATTTTTTTTTTCCCTTTCGATTCGATTTTTCACTTTTTGGGCGAGGTTCCCAGCGAACGCAACGAAAGGTAACGTCACAGCAAGAGCGTTAAGTAATTCGAGATGGCATCGATATACCGACGTCGACAGTCCGCGCTATTCTACGTCTAGAAGCCGTTTCCAGGTGGACAGGCAGTGGTATCTGGCGTCAGCCCACTAAAGTTGCTGCTAGGGTGCGATGAAAGACAAGGAAGCAAGAATATCTGAGACAGAATTGTGTGCAGCGGAGAGACACAAAGCCGCAAGCGCATCTTCGTTCACGTCACTACATATGTAGGTACGAAAAACCGTGTACAAGAATGCATACATAAGCAACTCATTCAGCAAATCACATCCCACAAATTCATCCCTGGCTAAGCGACAGAGCATCCCATTGTTTCCGGCGACCCAGGACAAGCCACTAAACATGCTCGTCTTTGTTTGTGAGCTTTCTTTTTTCTCCGCCTCGAAGCCCCATCGAATTCAACTCGCATTACCAAAAGCGAAGACAGCCACCTCGGTCCTGTGTCTGAGTACCTATTTTTAATTACTTCTGTGTGCGCTTTTGCGGAGCGTCTAAAAGATAAGCTCTGAGCGTTCTCGGGGAGAGCTTAACTGGAAAATCTCGCTCGCTTAGCGTCGCACTCGAGTCAACGCCGGCTTTTGCCAGCGTCTCGCTGGAACTGGTTGTCGATAAGGCGAGCAATGGCCGGCTGCGGAAGGCGATCATAACGATGGGAAAGAAAACAACCCCTGGACGACTGTTTAGCAGAGCTTGGGCCGCTTGGTTTTCCTGATTCTCGGAACCTGATGGCCGGGAGAAGAAACTTCTCTGCCGGGAAACCGATGAAACCCATGTCCCATTTCCAGCACGGTATATGTCGTAACATCGTACAACTTTTGCCCCTCTGCCGCACTCAGCTTCTGGGACAGTGGTGCGTTTACAGCTCTCTCGGCCATTCAGTGCTCCCTAAAAAGCGTTCCCCCCACTACGAGTGCAACTAGCAGCTTCCACCCCACTTGGAAAAACTCGATTTTTCTCCAGCATCACGATGGGTGTGTGCTAAACCCGTGAACGATCGACCAGGCTATGTACCAATTCTTGCTAGTGTAATCGGATGGAAAAAGAGTTCATTGTCCTCGGCGAGATGAGAACGACGTCTACAAACTCTGCAAGTGCAGTGCAAAATAAATCGATTTGCAATTCTTATACGAGGTACAAGTTGATACGGCCGGCCGCGTTTACACGAGCCTGCCTACATATGACATAATATGTCCTAGGTTATATCTCTGCAATTCTAAAAACTGACCAAAGAGGCAAGAGGCAGTCATTGAAAAAGAATGAAGGGGAAAGGGGAACAAAAGAGAGTCGAAAAGAAAGTTGAACGCCATTCCCGCCTCTTAGGAAAGACCTGTTAGGTGCTCACGGCGCTGTTTGTTGTCAGCCTCCTTCGAGGACGGGCGCATCCCGCCGTCTCGTCTCTTCGCCAACAACCGTAAGAACAAAAACTAAAAGAGACCATCGCTCGTGTGGCTTTGTCACTTAGCAACGTTCGTCCCGTCGTCTCCGTATGCAGGTCTCGTAAGGTTGCGACCGGGCCAAATAGTCCTGCAGCTCATTGGCCTGTCAGGCTTTCTCCCCTTGCGTGAGCTAGATGGAGCCTGAGGTTTGTTTACCTGACAAATCGATCTGGTCCTGCTACCAAATCGCCCGCGAGTACGAGTACACAGACATCGTAAGATACACACTTGCGCATAAGAGGAAGGGCTTTGTCTAGTATATTATACAAGCTGGTCGTGCATGAAATGTGGGTACAAGTGAAATACTAAATGTAGAAGTTTGTATTCAATGGAACTGAGTGCGGAGTTGCTCCGAGGTGACCATCCAAGTACCTGACTTGGCGCACATTAACGTGCTGCTCGGATACGAAGAGATGCCATGCCAGGCCAACCAAAACTCTTCGTTCTCTAGGTCGCTCACACTTAGAGAACTGCTCTAGACCCGGCCATCGTATCTAATGTACAGGGCATTGAGCATGTTTAGCTGAAATTAGAGACTGGGTGACTGGAAAGCACTGAAAACAGTGGGCTCCAAATGCGAATCGTGATAAAAATCAATTCAAGTTGTCGCATTTTCGGTGAGAGTTTTTGCCCCTTGGCCCGCGGTCATGCTAATTTTCTTTCGGCTTTTGTAGATATACGACGTGCCCATTGTCCTTGAGAGAGACATATCCGTGTCAAAGTCTTTGTTCCTTTTTGCATCTCCATATTTAGCTCATAGTGCTATCGGAAAAAGTCATATCTGTATTGCTGCATGGCGGGCTGTCTCAGTTGTTGAATATCGACCAAGAACAATGGCCCGAAAAAGGAAAGAAAGAATAAAGAAAATGGTTAAACCGCATACCAAAATCCTGCTGCTCTCTGCTGGATTTTGCATTTTACCCGTGGCAACTGGCAAGAGAAGGACGAAGTGCGACATCAAAGGAAGAACAAAGCGTTGGCGGCGTCAACGCAGACGCGGCTGAGTCATGATGCAAGTGATCATCAAATTCTGAGCTCACGAATGGTGGGAATGCCTGCCGAACCGGTTGCGCCGACTTTTTCCCCCTGGTCTGCTTGCTCAGTTGTATGCCAAGCTGGAAGAAAAGGCCGTAGAAAGCCCTAAGCCTAATTCCTAAATACCGATGCTCGATTTTTGAAGCTGGTCTTCAAAGAATCAGCGAGAGAAGAGGATACTAACAGAGTCTGTGAGCAGAACCTAAGCTACACCCCTCGGCACCCCCTCCGAAATGGCGCACTGCCAGCCAGAACACCAAGAAAAACTCGCCAAGAGACCCGGAAGTACCGCGAACACGAGGTCGGGCGAGCGAGCTAGCCAGCAAAACGCACACGGCAAACCAAGAAAAAAACGGATCAGCCACCAATGGCATACCAAAAAAACGACAGGGTTGGCGACAGTGAGCGAAAGAAATGCACTGGGGGTTGGAAGCACCGCACAGACAAACTGGCCACCGCTCCCGACAATGCCAGGGCTTCTCAAACCCCTGTCTGCCTGGCCACTTTGGTCTAGGTGCTTGATCCTCCGCGCTGCGTGGAGTGATTATTCGATACTCGTACATTGCCCTCCGCCTTTTAGGGCAACGCAAAATGCATAGCAACGTAGGTAAGCAGCACAAGTAAGACTGCAAGCACTGGAGCAAAGGGAGAGCTACCTGCAACTCAAGGCAATGCCTGCCGACTGCCGGGCTAAGAAGCTCGAGATGGGATCAGCCGTTGGGCTAAGTGACTGTGAGCGCCCAATGGCAAAGAATTTGCCATAGGAAATTCGGTAGAGTGCGCTATGCGTGTATCCAAAAGAGCTACAAGGAAAAGAAGAGCTGAGGGACAGCAAGAGATGGAGAACATGCTCATAGGATTAAAGCCGACACAGGTGAGCTCAACCACCTCACTTTCTTAACTGTGGCAGGCCTTCCATGAAAGTTCCTTTGTGTCGCGGTGTGTCTGACTCTGGCCTGCCTTCTCCACCTTTACCATCTCTGGTTGGATCGCCAAGGCTTATCCACACACCCTGCTAGTCTGTGCCTCGCAGCCATCACACCCCACCAGCTGCATGTTGACGTTGGATCTGGATCCCTCCCGTTGGTCGGCAACAGACTTGAGCTCGTATTTCTCTTTCTTACAGTCATGTACGTGTATCAACCAAGTTTTTTTTTTCTCTTTTTGTCTCTTCCGCTCTCTCTTATTTCCTTGCTGCTCTGCTACTCTGTTTCCCTGACGTCGGTATGGAGCAGCTTGCCAACATACGGGAAACATATGGGAGAGACATTTGCTGGAAGCAAGGCTAGACCGGGATACATGCCACGCCTCTCATTTGTCTGCAAACGGGATGTCTCTTGACAGTCCCCCGCTTCAAGAAATTTTTGCTTCTTCTGCATTCTTCCCGTATTCCGTTTTCACTGTCATCTAAATCCACTGCCAGTCTGCATTTTTGGCCAAAACGGGTCTTTGCGGCGCCGTTCTCATACAGATTCAGGATTTGCCCTTTCTGTTAGCACGCAGAGGTCAAATGGGAATCGAGAATACAGATGAAGGAAATTCCGTCTTCTTCCCGTCATCTAATGTTTATTGCTGTGCTGTTGCTGTCCAACGTGCATGTGCTCCACTGTCATGCATTGGGCAAGAGAACAGGAGAAGAGAACATAAGCAGCAGCCCACGTTCCCGTCGTCTTATGTCTGAACCGTAACGAGACATAACATGACAAGACAATATAGAATAGGTATGAAAACCATGGGAGGACCACCCTGCATGAAGGATCAGTATTGCGCGAGTTGCTTGCGGTGGGACCCCTTCCAGTCCTCTGGCCACTCATGAAGTAGTCGGTTATTCTCCCCTCTGTGTTGTTCAGACATCAGTACAGTATCCACATGTCTACATCGTACACTCGAGAGAAACAGATGGCGAGATGCGTGTGGTGATGGTGGTCTTCTTCATTTGTCAACAGTTGCGAGGGATACGAGCCAGGAGAGCAACAACATGCAGCCTACTGACCAAGTACCACAAGCACGCTCTCTTTTTGAGTGTAGATGTAAGGTTACCAGCCCTTTCAGGCGGGCACAGAGAGGAGCACACAAACGAACAGAAGAGTGTGGAGAACAAGTCGGATCCAGAAAAGTAAGATACGCTTTTGCGGCTTACATGGGACCTGTTGTGCAGCTTGTATCTTACGAGAGGACACCACTGTACGTCTCCACAGCTGGCCTGCTAAATGGGTTAGATGTGCTCGAGTACGAGAGTTCTAAGTACAAGCTTAAGTGCTAGCATTGCTAGCATTCCAAGGGCAGGTCCGTTTCCTAGCAGGTTGTTTGCGCCACTCTCTGGACTCGGCCAGTACCAGAGCCACAAAAGAAACTTTCTTTTTCTTGTTAGACTTTTCCAACTCGTACCAGGCTGATCCCCGTCTTGTCTCTTAGCCGTGGGTGTCCATCCGGCAACAGCGGGCGCTGATGTACTCCCTCCCAATGTCTGTGAGGCCAAGCCGAAAGCGACCAAAGGCCGCCGAGTGCCCTATCCCCGCTACATCACCACATTCACTTACACACCCTCCCAGGAACCACCAGGCACCGCAAACGATAATCGTATAGCGATGCAAAGAGAGAAACCCACTGCCATCCTTCTGCGATCGGCTCTTGGTTGCCTCGTTAGACTTCTGTTTTCGCCTCTTCGCTGGTCTTGGTGCCCACACTACATCCTTTTTTCCCCCAACCACACACCTTGCACCCGGTTTCAGTCTTCTCATTCTCTTTCATTACCTCACTCGCTCACTGCTTTTCTCCACCTGCTCGCTGCCTTGGCTCAATAAGCGCAGCAGACTTCGATATAAGGGTGCCTTCTCGCCCCCCATGATGGATCTTCTTCTTTCTCTTCCCTTAGTTCATCATCAAAGAATCAACTTGTCTCTCGCTTACCTCACAACCACTCTCGCTCTTCTCTATATATAATTAAGCTTAACCGCTTCCACTTGTGCATATCAAACCTCCAACCACTTTCGCTCAACCAACACCAGCAAATACTTCGTTCGCTTTTCTAGCAAACCTCAACTCCACCACCTCTTCAAGATGCAGATGTCCAAGTTCCTCGCGCCCCTTGCCGCGCTCTTCTCCCTCGCCGCTGCCGGCGCTGGCGACGTCACCACCACTCTGATCGTCACCGACTACACCACCTACTGCCCCTCGCCCACTACTCTCGTCTTCAAGAACAAGACCATCACCGTCACCGAGGCCACCACCCTGACCATCACTGGTATGTCTTCCAAGCTCTTGAGATGAAAGCCTTTTTTTTATTGAGTTTTTTCACTAACACATCTGCCTAGACTGCCCTTGCACCCTGGAGTGCTACACTCCTCCCCCGGTCACCACCACCACCGTGCCCCCTCACACCGTCCCGTACTCCAACCACACCAGCAAGCCCAACCCACCGGTCACCATCACCGTGACCCCGACCCCCGTCACCGTTCTGCAGGGCTGCACCACCATCACCTCCAAGACCGTGACTCTGCCCAACTCCTCGAAGACTGTCGTCACCATTGCCACCACCAAGCCTGCTGTGCCCGTCACCTCCCCGGGCACGACGACCGTCCCCATTGTTGTCAGCGGCACCACCACCAGCAAGGCCATCGTCGTCGTCCCCACGACGCACACTGCTCCCGTTGTCGTCCCGACTGCCGGTGCCAACAAGATTGGCTCTGGCGCCGCTGCCCTGGGTCTGGCCGTCGGTGTTGCCGCTCTGGTGCTGTAAAGCAGCAGCAGTAGAAGCAGCAACGACAACAGCAACAGATGGCGCCTGGGAATAGCGGGATTTATAATCTTTTCTTTTTAACTACTTAATTCTTTATTTTAATACAAGATCCTATTACTGTTCCTCTGGGTTAGAAATTCTTCTGCAGCAAGAATTTCTATTTTTGAAAATTTCATTGTGTGATGAGAATGGACAGCTCCTGACGATGGAGTGAGCTGACTCTAGAGAATGCTTTCTCTTTTGTCAACGCCCCCCTTTCTTTGGTTCATTCATGTTTTTTTCCTCGCGAGGAACTCATCAGATTTTGGATTTTGTCCGATTGTGTACCCTTCTTATTCCTTCCTTTATACTCGGACCCGGCTTTATTTTTACCAACCCCATTTTTTGATATTGTTATGTATTTAGGGAAACATTTGAAGGAAAGGTTAAAATATACGGCTATTGCAATTGGGGGGGATGGGACAGAACATTGTATTTAGATATTTTTGTGTTACATACCCGGGACGAAGAGACCAAGTGGGCAACGACGTCGCTTTTTCACCTTTATCAATTTTAGGTGCGAGGCTCGTCAATCCCGCAATGTTCAAAACGAGATAATCTCTCATCATGACACTCCTTTAGAATAACGCTCATTTTTTTTTTGAAAAAAGAAAAAAAAGAAATAAAATCGAAATAAAGGATAGAATCTATTAGGACTCCTAGCTAAGTAATCTACTTAAAGGTCCCCTATAAGCGGTTAAACTTTGATTAGCCTTGTAGTAGGACGTACAACATATTCTCATGAGAAATAGCACCTCAAGTTAAGAACAAGTCGGCTGGCTTGACATTCATTTGAGCGCCGCAACTTAGAAAACCAGAAGCTATCTTTAGTTACTATTTTTTTTATGTCTTTTTTTATTTCTTTTTTTATTTCCTTTTTATTTTATTTTTTAAGGAAAGGGAGTACCATCAAAGAAAAGCAAGAATCGGGACGAGCCACCAACATCATTGTACACCAGGCAAACGACGCCTGCGTACAAAGAGTGCAGCTTAATACGGTGCGATGACGGTTTTTTCTACTGTATGCACGGTAGAACCTGTTCTTGTGCAAACCCGTCACTGCTGTCTCCCTTCATTTTACGCCTCTTCCACTCTTCCAATTGTGGTTGCTGATGATAGGCCAGCCCAGTCTAAAAATATATCTATTTATTTTGGATAGTCTAAAAAATCATGGTAAATCGACAAAGACGGCACACGTGGAAAATTGAACAATCAAGCCCGCTGCTTGGTAGAGTGGACAACGCAAACTATGGCAGTCCGAAAACAAGACAATGTAGAAAGACAGCAGTCTGCAAGAGAAAGTGCGTGAGAATGTTGAGACGAAAATATGGGACAGCAGACAAGAGTTCGGCTGTCGCTCCTCTCGTACCTTGCAGCCCGAGGATGCCTTTTTTTCTCTCACTCTTTTTCTCTCGCGTTCTACTGAGCCACGTATGTCTTCATGCCCCCTCCGAAGTCCTTTCATCTCGATTTGTGGTCTTATTTTTTCTCTCTCCTTCAATTTACACTTCTTATGTGCAGACGGCTGCACGCTGCATCTCTTTTCATCACGTCTCTGCTGATTTGTCGGGGAAGCCAAAAGGCTAGCGGCGCATTGGCCCCTTTGAACATTTTTGCCTTTTTTCTGACTGGCTTTTTTGTGGCTTACTGCAAGTCTGCTCCCGAAAAGGAAATTTTGTGGTAGGAGGAGGTGTGAAAATATTAAAACCTGAGCTGACATTGTGCATGTACTTTCGCCAGATGTACAGCAGTGAAAAGCCTGATATTAACTTGGTAAGCTATAACGTCGTGCGTAGGAGGGCTTCTTCTGTTTGGTCTAGAACATCAAAGTTTGCCCTCTGTATTTCCTCCCAGCACACTTTTGCGCTGTGCATATCTTTGCTATGATGAATGTCTCGTCGCTCTTCTTTGCGGCTTCTGTAGTGAATTAAATTACGCGATAAAGAGCACGATGTTGGATACATGATCACCTCGGAGCTGTTCGATGCTGCGGATTCGAAATACCCTCATCTGTTACATTGCTAACGCAGGGGGGCCTGCCAGCAAAATTCAGCCACAGTGAACCTTGTGGATAGGTTGTGCAAGATGTCTATTTCCCTACGTACAGTTGTACAGACCGCCAAGAAGGGCACACCCAAATGAGGATGATGACGCTTTCTAGACTTGAACCTCTAGTAGTCCCGTGGCCAAAACAAAGCAAGAAAGACCAGAAAGCAGTAAACTATCGACGCGAAAAACCAAAATGCATATGATGCAGTGATCGTCGGAGACAAAAAAGCGAAAAGAGAAAATCAATAAATCCGGGGCGAAGAGAGCAGACAGAAAGATTAACCCGAGGAAACTAAAAGACCCATGCTCAACACGTCACAGCCACATGCCCGGAGACGTCCTCCGTCTCTCGAGGGACTGCTCCTACTCGTCCACGACGGATGCGAACTTGTCCAGCATGGACTGCTGGATGGCCTCGTACTACAGAGTAGGTTAGCATTTTGATATTTCTCCATAGGACGAACAGCAGAGAGAGACGCAGAGAAAAGGGGTAGGCAGGGGGGAGAGAGAGGAGGGAGAGGAGGGAGAGGAGGGAGAAAGTAGTGAAAAAGGGAAGACGGGTACCTTCTTGCAGATGACGGCCTCGCCGTCGCTGGGCACCTCGAACTTGAGGCTGCGCAGCTGGGACTGCAGCTCCTGGGTGGCGTCGCGGACCTTGGCCCAGGTCTGGCCCTGTGCGATGGCCTTCTGGGCCTCGTCGTGGAAGCCCATCATGAGCTTCATCATCCACTCGGTCTTCCAGATGGGGCAGAACTGGTCGTAGTCGGAGTAGCCGTTCTGCTGGAGGAAGTCCTCCTTGATGAGGGTGGCCATGTCGAGGGTGATCTTGTCCGGGTCGGATAGGGCGGACTTGCCGACGAGCTGGACGACCTGGTCGAGCTCCTCCGAGTCAGAGAGCAGCTGCTTGATGCGGTCGCGCAGGCGGGGGAAGTCTGGGTAGGCCTTCTCGTACCAGCGGTCGAGCACGGTGGTGTACTTGGAGTAGGAGAGGGCGGTGTTGACCGAGGGGAAGTGCTTGCGCTGGGCGAGCTTCTTGTCGAGGCCCCAGAAGACCTGGACGATGCCGAGGGTGGAGGCGGTGACGGGGTCGGAGAAGTCGCCGCCGGGCGGGCTGACGGCGCCGACGATGCTGACGCTGCCCTCACGGGCGGGCGAGCCCAGGGCGCTGACGCGGCCGGCGCGCTCGTAGAAGCTGGCCAGCTTGGCGCCGAGGTAGGCGGGGAAGCCCTGGTCGGCGGGCATCTCGCCCAGGCGGCCGGAGATCTCGCGCAGGGCCTCGGCCCAGCGCGACGACGAGTCGGCCATCATGGCGACGTTGAGCCCCTGGTCGCGGAAGTACTCGGCCACGGTGATTCCCGTGTAGATGGAGGCCTCGCGGGCGGCCACGGGCATGTTGGACGTGTTGGCGATGAGCGTGGTGCGCTTCATGATGGGCTCGCGGCGGCCGTCGACCTCGATGGACAGCTCGGGGAAGTCCTTGAGCACCTCGGCCATCTCGTTGCCGCGCTCGCCGCAGCCGACGTAGACGATGACGTCGCTGTTGGAGAACTTGGACACGGACTGGCTGATGACCGTCTTGCCGCAGCCGAAAGCGCCGGGGATGGCCACGGTGCCGCCCTGCACGCTGGGGAACAGCGCGTCCAGCACGCGCTGGCCGACCAAAAACGGCTGGCTGGCCGACAGCTTCTCGGTCGTGGGCCGCGGGGCGCGCACCGGCCACGTCTGCATCATGCCGTAGCCAGTGGTGGTGCCGTCAAACTCGACATCCAGGATCTTCTCGTCCACCGTGTACTCGCCGGCGGCGGCGATGCGCTTGATGGTGCCGCGGGCGCGCGGCGGGAACAGGATCTTGTGCTGGGTAATAAACGAGTTCTCAAAGACGACGCCCCAGACGTCACCGCCGGCGATGTGGTCGCCGACCTTTGCCAGGGGCGTGAACGCCCACTTCTTCTTCCGGTCGAGAGCGACGGTGGCGATGCCGCGGGGGATGTAGATGCTCTTGGACATGCGCGAGATGGTCTCGAGCGGCCGCTGGATGCCGTCGTAGATGTTGTTCAGCAGGCCCGGGCCCAGCTCGACCGACAGAGGCTTGCCCGTCCGCCGCACCGGATCGCCGACCTGGACACCAGCTGCGCGGAAGAAGTCAGCAGGCTGTCTTTGATGGCCGAAGAACATACGTTACAGGGACAGAGGGGCGAAAAAAAGAAGAAGACCTACCCGTCTCCTCGTAGACCTGGATGGTGGCTCGGTCACCGTTGATGCGAATAACCTCGCCCACCAGGTTGTGGTGGCCGACCCGGACCAGCTCGTACATGGCCACGCCGTCCAACTCCTCAGCCACCACGACGGGGCCGGAAACAGAGTAGATCTTTCCAATGTGATCCATGGTGTGCGAAGGGAGCTAAAAACGGAAGCGAGAGATGGAGCGAGAGAGATAGAGACAGAGAAGGAGGAAGAAAAGCTGGCTTTTCTTTTTCGTCTTTCAGCAAGATTGACAATGAAAGTATCGATCGACGTCTTCGCTGCTTCAAGCGGCCTTAGACAACAATAGACTCGATTAGAGAGGAAGGGGGAAAGAAGAGAGAAAACAGCAAAGAAGGAGCAAATACGGGGAGCCGAATTGTTGTTGCAACAGCCGGGTCACCACGCAAGAGAAGACGGAAGAGTGCTTTTGGCTCGAAGGGGAAGGGTTAGCAGAAAGACGAGGGATAATGATGCTGCGAGAATAAGAACAAAAAGGTTGGCGATGATAGATAGTTCTGGGGTGGGGAACCATTGAGCTTCCACGTGCTGCTATTCGCTGGGAGAGAAGCTGTGAGGGAGGTTCCCACAGCTGCGGGGCTTATAAAGCACAGTGGCCACAGTGGATTAACTGTGTGGGAAATTGCCGCAGTTGGCAGGAGATAACGACAGCAGCACAAGGCAGCCACCAAAAAAGGGAAATACCGAGAAGAAGCATAACTACGCAAGACGCATATAAGTCGTCATTATGTACATATCCAATTCGGCAGCGCTGTACGATCTATCATAATCTCATTATCATTATATCTGAGGGTGGTGCTATACTACTATTTATGTATATGTATGTGTACTCGATGATGAAGCCAGAGCTCCAGAGTAGAAACGTAACAGGACGGTAGCTAATAGATAGGCGGTCAGATAAACATGCAAGCAGACAAAGAGCTCAGAGCTCCTATCTGCATTGTGTTCACAATAAGGGCTGTCAGCTGCTGCTAGCTGGTGGATTGTCCGTCCGTTCCGTTCCGTACCCTGGTCTTGCTTCGTGGATCGAGTAAGAAGAATGCCCGTTGCTGTTCACTAATCCAAAACCAAATATGTTCCCGGTGTGCGGTCGTTCTGTGGTGCCGTAAGAATGCTGATCATCAATAACCCAAAAGAGGAACGAGTAAGTACGCCTGACGATGGAGACAAGAATCGTAAGCTTTGTTTGTTTTCTCCCTTTGTTGCCCGTTAAGTTGTGCAAAATCATGACCTGCGTCAATTCCTATTTTCTTTTATGTTGTGGTAGAAGAGTTCTCTCTGTCCCTGCGTCGTGCTCTTACAAGCTCGGCACGTGGACAGCCTGGACGGGCTCGGTAGGAGCCCCCTCTCCAGCTACAGGAGAGAGCGATTTCTCCCACTCCTTCATGAGGTCGGTGGCTGTCCGCTTGATGTTTCCGGGGGTCAGCTTGTTCAGGGCCGCTGGCCAGTTCAGGTCGTGGACCTTGCTGGACATAGGCGACGACGGGGATGTCGTGGACCTATTTTTCCTAAAATAAATATTAGTCATCTCGTCCTCTGTGTATTGGTTTTGTTGTAGAAAGGGGAAAAAAAAAAAACTCTTGGCGCATGCTTACAGAGGCGTGCAAGCTTCATCGGCCTGCTCGGGGATGGACTCGCTGCCGTTGACGGTGGACCCGCTCCAGCGCGGCGACTTGACCGTGGGGCTGTCCCAGCTGGACCAGTCGCTGTCGTCGTACGAGTCGACGGTCAGCGGCGTCCACGAGAAGCGCTTGGTGGGCTTGGCGGCGTCGGCGGGCTGCTTGGACGACGACGCCTTGGCGGCAGCAGGTACGGTGTGCCGCGAGGCGGGCGTGGGCGTGGACTGCACGTCTGCGGCAAACGCCTTGGACACGTGCGGCCGCGAGGCGCCTGCCGAACTAGAGGCGCGGATGGTGCTCTGCAGGTCTTCGCCGCCGCCGCCGTTCAGGCGGGCGTGGGCGTGGGCGTTGGGGTCGAGGCTGCGCATGGCGCCGTTGATGGGCTCGTCGCCGACGGTGGCCTGGCGCAGGTCCTCGACAAAGGTCCACAGCGTGGCGGTGAGGTCGCCGGCGACCTGCTTGAGGCCGGCGCCGGCCACCTGGTGCACGGACTGGGGCGCCCACGAGGCCCGCTTGGACAGCTGCTGGTGCAGGTTCTGGTAGAAGGGCGAGTCCGGGTCCTGGTGGAAGAGGGCGCCGGCCGACGCGCTCGACGTCATGGCCCCCGTCGGCGACTTGTTGGCCGCCGCCGCCGCCGCCGCCGCCGCGTCGCCGCTCGGTTGCTGGTCCTCGTGCACCGCGAACCCGTCCGCCGTCGTCTTGGTCGGCGACAGCAGCGACAGCGTCCGCGCGTGCCCGCCCCGGAACACCCGCCGCCGCGACTGCGTCGGCGTGTTGGGGTCGCTGCTGGTCCCCGTCTGCTGGCCCAGGAGCAGCGCCTTGCGCCTCTCCAGCTCCACGTTGCGCTTCGCGCTGGACTCGTCGAGCGACGCCGTGGGAGAGTCGGCAGCGGCGGCGCCTGCAGCGGCACCACTAGCAGCAGCAGCTGCTGCTGCCGCCGGCGCCGCTCCTGACTTGACAGACAGGGACCGCATAGGCTCGGTTCGGCGGATCTCGGCCCGCTTCTTTTGGGCCTCGAAGATGGCCCACTGCTTCTTCAGCTTGGCGAGGTTCGTCCGCGCCTGGTCCAGCTCTTCCTGCAGCTCCAGCACGCGGCGCTCCTGTGCGGCGATGGCTGGGATGAGGTCAGTGGGATCGGCCGGCGACGTCAGGCCGGACGACAGGTCGATCGGCGTGCCCGGGAAAGACGCTGTCGTTGCTGAAGCCGGCGGCGGGCGAGACGGAAAAGCGGTGGGCGGAGCGATGGGCAGCGTGAGCGACAGCCTGTTGGACCGCGAGGCGGTGGACGCCGACCGCGAGGAGCGCGTGTCCACAGCCTCCTCCCGCTGCTGGTCAGGAGCGGCTCCATTGCTAGCTGCTGGGCTCGAGCCTGCAGCGTGTGACGGCGTGGAGGCGGCAGGCAGCGGCGGCGGGGGCATGGACGCCGAGGTGGAAGCAGGAGCCCCCGCAGATAGAGGCGAGGCCTCGAGGTCGCAAGGCGTGGGCACGAGCGGGAAGGCGTCTGCGCGGCTGCTCATGCGAGGCCGAGACGGATGTGCCGCACGCGGCACGGGAGCTTCCATGGCGGCACCGGAAGTCAGATTGAACAGGTGCTGGACGGCGGCCTGGTCGATGGCGCTGTAGAGAGGATGATGGATCTGTTGATCTCTGCGTGCGTCGTAGACGAAGGAGCGAGTGACGGCAGGCTTGTCGAGCAAGAGGGCGCGGCGGAGTGACGAGGACGACGGAGAGAGCGACAGCCGCGGCTGTTTCTTGCGGTGAGAAGACGAGGATTGCGCGCAGCGCCAGCGCCGTTGGCGAAATGGACGAGAAAGAGGGGACGTCGTTCTCCGGGAGCTGGCAACGACAAAAGAGCGACTGCGGCGGACTAATCGTTTCTCATAGAGGAGATGGCGAGAACAAGCAGAAACAAAACAGAGTTGAAAGAGAAAGCTGGTCATGAAGAAGAAAAAACAAGCAGCAGGGCTCTTCCTCTTTCGTATGGGCTCTCTCGCTCTCTCTGGCTGCCCTCTTTGGGGGTGTATTATTGTAGTGGAGGTCCCTATGTAAGGTCCCTATTATTTTTCCCCTTTCTAAGATTAGGAGCGCAATCTCTGGACCGTCATTGGCGAGGCCGCATGCAGACAGAGGGTATTGGGATCCGCAGCTCCAGAGGTGACTAGCTGTGTTGGGCAAGGCCAGAGACGATGGTGGAAGAGGGCGGCGTCAGACAGGAAAAAGGGGAGCGTTGGGCGGGCGACGAGCAGTGTGCTGCAAAAGAAGATTGCGGTGTAGCTCCACGTCGCATATAATATGGAGAAGACTGCCCGCAGAGGAGCCAGGAGTGCCAGGAGGGAGTGCCCAGGAGGAGTGCCCAGGAGGAGGGCAAGGAGAGTGCCAGGACACACCGGGGGTTGGGAAATGAGCGTATGCTTATGCCGCGGTGCAGCCGGGGAAAGGATATTAGAGATTAGACCAGTACCGTCCGGTCCAGACTGGTAATTATCGCATGGACTCGTACGGAGTGGATGATATGCAAAACTGCGGCCGCAAGACGTATGTATGTATGTTTTGCCTCGTCGTTTTGCTGATGGAGTCGTCCGCGATGGAGAATCTCCGTTATCGTTTCGCATATGCGTATACGTACACGTAGATGGACACAAAAGGAGCGCAATCTGGTGGCTTTGTTCGCTGAGAAGAGTACGAAGTACCCAGAGAAATGAATTAAAAAAGCAATAAAAAAATATACACAATAAAAACACGACGCGCTGGGATCAATTGCGGGTGCCAGACAGGGATTGGATGGCAGTTTTGGTGGTCGTTTTCGACAGACAGGCTGTATTGCGATCGCGCGCAAATCGAAAATGCAGAAGGAAAAAAAACTAAAAATTTGGCAAAAGCGACACCAAGAAAAAAAAAAAAGGCGAGATGACGATGCAGAAGGCAAACATATAGAGAGAATCACGCAGTGCGACTGGAATGGGCTGTCATTGGTATTTTAAAGATCCTATGGTTTCTTCTTGTTGGGGGGCATTTAGAATGGTGCTCGTCTCGATCAGGAAGCAGGGTCCACGGCCAGTCTCCTGACACTGCATCTTTTCTTGTCATTGCAATCAATGCCTTCTCTCTCCCCTTCCTGCATGCGACGCACATACGACGTAATACGCACTCATTCGAATACTACAAGATTTGCCCAGAAGGGGGCGATTCACGCACACACACACCAAGCAAACGCTGCAGAACAGGCGCATAACATGTGAGTGTTATTACTCTTCAGACCACTCGCACTAGTCTGCGCCCTAGACGTGGAAACCATAGAAACAACAACAGGCGGAGGCCCACCTATAACTAAACGTATTCGTATGCCAGCTGGTTTCCACTGCTGCTCGGCTTTTTCTAGGCACTGCGAGGGGGCTAGCCAGAGATCCACACGGCGTTCCTTGCTAATAATGAACGGTCAAGCACGTAGCGCACTGCTCTAGAACAGCGGGCTCATCGCAAGCGTCACTGACGCACTTTTACTTACAGACAACTTCCTTGCATGCTCGCATGCAGTAGTCGCGCATGCAGTAATAGACTACGATTGCGATTTTACTTTAGCGCTCCTTAGTTTCGAGCGGTTGCACGAGGAAACCAGACGGCTTTTGTCTCGCAAAAGTAAACAATGCGCATATGCACAGCAACAAAAGCAACTTGATCGGAGAACAATTGTTTCTGTACGCTCAGGACACAAAAAAGAGAGAGAGGCGAGATGTTTCGAAAAAAGTAGGAGGGCGAGCTCTTGGGGATCGGCGCCCAGACCGAGATTGATTTGTTCATATAAAACGCAAGACGCGAACCCCGGCCGCGCATCCTGGGCAGAGCCGTGTTCCTTGGAACGCAGTGCCCAATCGGGAAGGGTGGCAGAATAGGCAGCGAACAATCCGTGGAAGAAATTGATGAAAACAAAATTCACATTCGCCGGGGACGGGCTGCTGCAATAATACTCTGTGCTATAGGTCATAATGCAAAGGCATATACAGTGCAGGCAATGTCTTTGGCAAGACATGCGTGTTTGTTTGTCTCATTACCCGATATGAGAGGAATACAGCAATACCACAGGCGAACATCGCTGGTCAATCACATGACAGCGCGCCTCCCGCGTGCATCTCTCCCCGCATGCAGTTGGCGAAACACAGGAATGCTGCGTCTCTGCAAAAGGAACGAGCGACCAGCTCGTCTGAGACCTGGATGGTGAGAGAAATACAAACCATGGAGTATCATGGAGAGCTAGGAACGACGTCGAGGACGGCAAGATATGCACGCCGTGTTGTTTTAATATTGGCTTGGCCTCTTCGACGGCAAGCTCTCGGTCATCTTGCAGCGCCCATTGGATTGCCTGGAGCAGTCCAGCAGGGGCACGTCCTCGTATGCACACGAAGTTGGCGGAGATGTCTGTTTGCTTCTCTTCTATGGTTCCTTTCGGGGCCGTCCTCCGGCTGCCTCGTGTTTGGTTCACAAACAGCTCCCCTGTGTTTCCGGACGCCAGCATTCCCACTTTGCCAGCAAATCTTGACTTCTCATTGATTGCCTTGACGCTAACAGCGGTCATTTCCGGTGCCAGACCAGGGGCACATCAACAGGGCAAGGAGCTCTTGGGCACCGGGAAGAAGAAGAGAATGAGATTGTTTTGACAGCGGTGCATCATTTCAACGAGAGAGGATTGAAGGGAACAGCTGCCTCACACAGATGATTGACAGCTGCAAACAGTCATGTTTTATACGTTCGACTTGCCATGAAGACGAGCGCCAGGACCGCAGTGTGCACAACTTCGAGCGTACTGTGTTTCATTGTGCACACTGTCAAATTACACTGTATTTATGAAACAGTGGACACTCTCAAAAGGTAAACACAGGCTCGGTCTGAGATCTTACGTGAATCTCAGCATAACTGAGAAATATCCTCTCTTCCCAGAGCTGTAATCGTCTCATCTATGTGTAGCCTCATATAAGCTAGCTGAGAGACAACGCCAGAACATTCTGCCTGATTTAGACAAACAGACGCGTTGACGTATTGCCTATAGCACAGCGTATCGTTGCAGCATCCTGTCACTTAGGTACAATTAAGTCAAGTGTAACTGCATCTCTGGCAATAGCAGCGAGACTGCCGTCAATAGCATCGTAACTTATTGAACTTGAGCAAGCTATACACGAAAAACATATTTATAGCTAGCGCATTTGCGGTAGCGCCTTTAGACAGCAAAGGAAATTTTTATACCTCAACTATATAATATATCTTTCGCGGTCCTCCACGACACATTGATAGACAGCAAACGAAAAGCATTATGATTATGTAAATTATTAAAAAGAGAATGTAGGCAGAGCAGCCTGCCATGACTGGAGTCAAAATCAGAGTAGAGACCATGTAAGCAGTCCAGACGCCGAAACCCGGGCCGAAGTCCAAGAAAGACGGTTTGCTTGCGTCGCCGAACGTACTCTGTATCTCGAATCTCCACATGAACACTTGTTTCCAGAATATTGTATTTCCTATGGCCCAAGCGGTGACGGAGGTACCGCCAAGGATAAACAAGAATAGTAGATGCAGCCAACCATTGTGTGGGAACACACCGACGACGATTGTCGCCAGAATGGCCCACACCATGGTCACAATGAGAAGGGCGCTAGATGCAGTAGCCAAAGTTGTGAAGAGCTCATCTTGGTCATCCCCTACTAAAGTGTCCGGGAGCGTGAGGTTGGTCTGAACCTCGAGAGCGGTAAATATGACTTTGGGAATGTTCCAAGAAGATGGGAAGGATCGTTCACACCGAACTCCGGTAGCATTAGAGCTCGTGCATACACCTTTTATAACAACACCACTATGGTTAGGTCTCTTCAAACCTGAAGCTCATGCATACATGCCAGTTATACGTACCACTAACACCAAAGTAAAACGTATCCGGAAGGCTTGACAGGTCCGTATCGCGGAAGGTGGTAGCATTCAAGTTCGTGAGGGTAAAGTAATTGCTGAGAAAAACCCTCGTCTCGACAGCGTAGATGTACATGTCCTTCGTTTGAGGCGAGTAACAGCTGAACATCAGTGGCAACCCCAGACCAAGGCAGACTACAACGGGCAAATAGAGTCAGCTGCCAATGGTAAAATTTTCAAAGATGTGGAAAGTTACGGAGAGCCAATCACATATATAAGCTACCGCCAGCCAGCAGCGAACGAACTTATCGTCGAGTGCAGAGAGGCTTTTCAGCCAAGCACGGGAAAATATGCGCGGCATGGCGTTCTAGGACCAAGGCTAAAGCTGAGATCGCTCTGTAATGGAAGAGAACATTCGGGACAGGACGAGTTATGCATAGTTGACCTCACCCTGTGTCTTCGGGCACGGCAGAGATTTTTATACTCTTATATAGGATGCACTTTAAATCATAATGCCAGAGAGCTTGCGAAATATTGCACATGGTCATTTCAGCTTCATCGTCAACAATCCGTGGAAAATATGCTTATTCGGCCTGGATAGCTACGAAAATAGAAAAGGAACCAAAATTTCACAAAAACTTCCAACGCAAGTAGAGGCGCTGCCAAGAATGGGCTGCTCTTCGCTTTATTTATTGGCTAGACTTAAGCCACAGACGATGCAAGCTGAGATTACAGCGGTTGTATCTGACTATTCATTTGTAGGAGCTAAAGACAAGGCTGAGCAGCCGTTCTTGTTGCCAAGCTTTAGCCAGCTTTCCAGGGGGAAAAAGTTATTATTAACAACATATGCTTAAATCTAATCCCTTCAATAAGACTTAAGTAGCAATTTTGGAAAAGAAAAAAAGACTTGATATTGGATTCTCCTTCTCACGCGCCGACCTATGGTCTTGCCGCAAATGCCGTGAAAGTTCGGTTGGCGCATATCCTCTGCGAAGAAAAAAGAAAAAGAAAAGAAAAGAAGGGATAAGTTCAGCGCTGTTTCATTGAGTTTCTGCAACTCGTCTTTTGTAAACTAAGTAAGCCTTAATTGGGACAAGACCAATGGCTTCGATTAACCAAATAGAAATATAATATGACAAATGTGAATGCAGTTCGCATCCAACTCTTATCTCTACTAGAGGGTGGTCAACATCCACACAATACAGCTATTGAGTATGCCTGTTCAGACTCAGAGGCGTATCCTATGGTAAGATGTCCAATCAAGAAAGAGTTCCGTACGATGCTGGGTCTCCTACCGTGGGTTCCAGATTTTCTGGCCCAACACTCTAAAACCTATTACTTCTGTGGCTTAGAAAAGATAGACGAGTAGGAGTCAGCGATAGATTGATGTGAAATAGAAAATCTATGACGAAAGTAACGGTTCCTTTGACTTCGACATTTTCTTCATGCTTTTTAGTTCTTTTAGTGAAGTATAAAACAATAGGACATATACCAGAACAGACAAACACAACTCCAGCAAATATTTTTGTTCCGATGTAGTTTCCTTTATTTGCAGCTATTATCCTTAGAGCAATTGTCCCCGCAACTGTACAACACTTAGCATTAATAACATGCAACATATTGTTTAGGGTGTGTCACTCACGAGTTGCTGGAGTTGCAAGGAAGATCCAAGTAGCTGATAGAGAGTCGCGCATATCTTCTAATCCGACCAAGTCTGAGAGGATAGGTGCGATTACAGAAAAATAGGTACGCACTAGGAAGTCAGTTTCGTCGTCGGAAATATTCATAGCATCGGTGGAGATATGGGAACTTGCGCAACTGGACCCAGCAAGATGCTAAAGACGCAGAGCTGCGTAAAGGTGTGGATATACACCTAGAATGATAGTATAGAACACCTTGATCAAAACTCCAAGATAATGGTACATTCCTCAATTCTTCCACGATTCCTCCAGTTCCAGTGCTTGCCCCACGTTCCTTTGCCAGTGGAAACAACTGCGGTCCCAATTCTCGTATACGTATTTCGCTCGCCTTTACGCGCCGTAAAACAAGGTATGTCCGAGACGGATAATCGTTTCGCGAGTCCTCATCCACAAGCACCTCGAGAAGAGTAAAAGTGACAAAGGAGGATCCGGTTTTGGGCCATTCGCAGCTGAGTTCGAGTTCGTGCATACCACTCCCACTTGCACATCAAAAATACACCATCTCGCCGAACAACGAATGACCAAAACAGTCCAGGACTCGGCTGTGAATCACGAGCCTGCTTTTGATCAGCGTCCCAAATGGGTTGTTGTCTACATATGAACATGCGGCCTTTATTACTTTAAAGTTGAGAGACCGGGGGGTCTCGTTTATAGAACCGTAGAGCCCTCGATGGCGACCAGGTCTACAGTTCGGTATTGAGGCCCAAGACCACGTTGGAAAAGGCAGCCTCTCCGACTCTTTGCAGATTCCAGACTGCCACAACAGGTCGTAGTGCAGGGATTTGGACCACAGTCCCGCCAGATACTTTTCTCTTGGCCGAGATTCCTGGAATTTCTCGGCTAACGCTCCTATCGCGAGGAGTCTGTCGGTTGCAAAACTCAATTTTAGCTTCCAATACTCGGTGACAACCTGCCTCCAGTACCGTGTAACCTCTCCTGCCGATTTGGAGAGAATGTGACGTTGGAATTGCCACTTTTGGACATAGTTTTGTCTGGAGAGGATATCTTCCGCACCACACTCGCAAGACGCCAATTGCATACACTGGAATGCAACTTCGTGTCCAGCAAAGACAATAAGACGCGGTGATATGAGCCGTTCTTGAAATGTCCAGGCTCTTTCCATGATCGGCCAGTGTGGCCCCAGAATGTTGTTCTCAGAATCTGGGGAAGCCTGCCACGCGCAGTATGGTCGGTGGTGCTGCCCAATGTAGAGTGGTAACTGGCGATTTCCGAGCCGAATGTTTGCAAGCATGGAAGGCGGGTCCTCTTCTGGGGCCCACAACCTTGAGGAGGGATCCGCTCCCTTAAGAGCAACAAGAGTGACAAACGCATTCTTGTACACGTGGAACATCTTGCCACTTTCCCGGTGCCAGTCGCCCGTGTCGCCCTGGATAACGCAGAGGCTGTCGATCCATATATATGGAATATCGAGTGAGCGGGTAAACTCAATAGCGTCCTGAAAAGTCCTCGGCAGTGTCCTCCATGGAATCCCCTCCTACTACGCCTTCAGAGAATCGAGGGTAGTCATACAATCTGGTTTGAGCTGGCCCCAGCAGTATGTAAGAGTAGCATACTTCACATCCCGTGGTGTCTGATACCCAGCCATATGTATACGATGCCGACTCCATCCGTCGTCTGCGTCAGAGCCATTTTCGTTTGATGCCAGAGAAAGGCGGTCTGGACGTCGACGACCGTTTTCTCGCCGGGAATCCTTCCAATTGCAATGAGAGTACCAACAGAACTGTTGGCTCATGCCGTGTGTGCATACAGATTAAGAAGGACATAGCCGCGGCGAGGTCCTTTGTGATTGCAACTGAAAGAGTATCAAAGAGTGAGGCACAGCACGGTTGTGCGTTGCATGCCGCGTGCATTTTCAAATCTTGCATATTGCCATCTAGGCAGCGACTGCCGGTGGATGAAGTCGAGTTTATTTTGTGCCTTTCTTCGCGGGACAAATTTATTAACGGCGCCGTAGAGGTCGCCGAGGCGGTCGCATATCGCGTGTTGGTCGTTAGAGCTGTTGTCCCTCGTGGTAATTTAAGAAAATGGTCGACAATAACTGCGGCTGCTGTACCTGAGCAATTTTGTGTGTTGTTTCTATAAATGCCAGCCTCAGAGACACCTCCGTGGAAGAGAATCGTCTCTTGGTCACCGCTCGACACGACTGCATGTCCTTTTTTGTCCTTTTCTGAATACTATACACTACCATGAAGCTTTCTCTCTTCCTGACGCTCTCCTAGGCGGTTTCGTGCCTGGCTTCCATGGGTGCAGGGCCCTATCAGTCTGTTGGGGCTTTCTTTTCATTTCTTTTCGTACAGGACATGCCATCCTTGACCCTCGCTAACAGTGACAATGCAGCTGTGTATATCTAGTATGCCTACCAGACAGAGCTCCAACTCTACGGCGTCGGCCACACCCAGATTTTGGCCGACTGCCGCGGTTCCGGTGAAGGTGGCTCGTGCGAGTTTGACAAGTTCCTGCGCGATCTCGATGGCAATAAGGCCAAGAAAACCGCCTGGAAAGGCTCGACGGACGTGGGCATAGCGACGGACTTTGACGTGGACAGCGTGGCGAAGAAGCTCGTCGACGCCAACTACGGGAGCTACTACGACTTGAAAACTCTCATGCCCGCTGTGATTCCGGACACGGGCAGCGCCCGTCCGTCTCTGGGTGAGATGATGCAGCCAATCACAGACCGCGTCAACCAGGTCCGCAGAGACGCTGCGGCGCGCGGCGTGGACATTGCGGCCCGCCTCAAGAAGATGAAGCTGTCCCTGGACCGGGTGCTGGCGTACCGGATCGCGGAGTAGGAAGAGCGGACCATTCCCAATCTCATGGAGTACATGAAGAAACAACGCAGTATGCCAACGTACAAGCTGGTGCTCAAAGACCCCCGGCCGACCAAGCCTGACGGCACGCCGTACGACAGCATTGATATGGACCGGACTGTCGCCGATAACAAGGCCTTGCACGACAGCATCACGCGCGGAAGTCTGCTGGACGACATGGAAAATTTTATCATTGGAGAACTAAAGCTCACCGGTAAGGGCATCAAGGCACAACTCAACCACTACGTCGCCATTAATGACATCCAAGAATGCATCCGCCGCCTGAATGCAAACTGTTAGACGTGGGCGTTGCTGTCCCACGCGACGTAGGAAGCGGCACATGGGCAGAACGTTTAGCTAGAAAGGACACGGTCTTGGTGGTATGTTGCGGTTGGAGCTGGCGGGAGATATAGTTGGAAAACTAAAAGGGTGTAAAGTGGATTTAGAATGACGTCTATATACACAATAGCACGATCTACCTCTCTCGACAGCCTTCTAATCCTTTTCTCCGCTAAAAAGACGGCCTACGATGTAATTTTATCCCGTGTGTGAGCCACCCATCCACAGCTTGTTTCATAACTGGCAAATGCAATGCTGTTGGCTCTGGTTATTTTGTTTTTCTCTGCCATCTGCCCTACTATCCCCCTCGTTTCGACAATCTGTCGATACAATCTGTCGATACAATCTGTCGATTCATGACATCGCCTAAAGAGTGCACCTCTCACATTGAACTAGTATTCTAAATAAGCACGCAAATTCACCATGGCAGCGCTCGACGCCGAGTTTCACCGCTTTCCAGCGCTCCCCTATGATATCCGCGCGGCCATATGGGAGCTCTGCCTGCCACACCGCGTGGAGGAGCTTGAATGCCCCCATCGCTACATCCGCTGGCCGTACATTGGCTGCACGCTGTTCAGCGCCCATATGGCCAATCGCCGCCCGCCCGCCATCTCGCGCGTGTGCCACGAGGCGCGCAAGATTGCACTGCAGACAGGCGAGGCACACGCACGGTATGTGGCGTCCTTGGCGGAACGATTCCCAGTCGCGCCCGACCGGATGGAGCGCTACAACAGCCACAAATGGTACATGCCCGTCGACGGGACACGGTTCCAGCCGCACTACACGCTGGGCCCGGGAGACGGCGCGCGGGATGGCGTCGATAATGCGCTGTGGACGCTGCCCGGCCGCTCGTCACTGCATCTCAACTACACCGAAGACTACCAGTACGACACGGAGATTACCTGGGAGCTGGAGGAGCCCGTCGCCTGCCTGCACTGGTACGCTCAACACCTCCGCGCCATGTCCGTGTCCATCATGGCGGACCTGATCCTGCCCTTTTGCGAGAACAACCTGCGCCACGGCCCCGTCGTCGACGTCCCTATGATCCGCGCGCTGCGGCGGGCGTCGTCCTATGCAGCCGTCGTCCTGCACGTGCCCATGCACCTCACGTCCGTCACGGCGGCCCGCCAGTCTGGCCTCTTTGGCCTCCTGGGCGACGCGCCGTTGCAGCTCGTCAACCCGGCCACGGACTGGGCGCGCATCGAGCAGTTCAAGGCGCTGTGGCGCGCCCACGGCCCCTACGGCTATGCCAGCGACCGCGATGCTATCCGTGACTTCACAGTTACCCTTGCTAGCCAGCAAGGGTTTGCGGCGCGCTGCCGGCTATGGCTCGACGATGTCGAAAAGGTCTGGGTCAACCGGTTGCACGACGCCGACGGCCGCGAGGGCCTGGCGGAGGACGAAGTCAACGAGGCCGACGATATGCCCAAGCCGGACGAGGACAGCGTCTGGACGGGCTCCAACGACTGGGACCTGCGGGTGCGCGACATTGACTGGGAGAGGAGCAACATTGCGGCGCCCACGCAGTACATGGTCGACCTCGCGACCCGCTCGCTCAACAAGTCAAATCCCTGGGTCCAAGCCCAGCTCGCACAGATGCCGCAGTTTGTCCCGCACGTCATGTTCCGGTACTGTGACGCAAAGTGCTATCTGCCAAAAGAGGAGCGGCCGGCGCGCCCGATCAGAGGCTAGCCGGCGTGGGCTGTTGGGGAGTCTGTTTGCACGTCTAAAACATATCAATAGATCCTTCAATCTAAGCGGCCGGCTAATCAACCCCCCCCGGTGGACCGCCCGGGAGGTGGCCAAGGCTCACCGGCACCTCACGAAAGCCGACAGCAGTCTCCTAACACAGGTCCGAACAGGCCACATCGGCCTAGCGGCCCACCTCTTCCACACCCACTAGAACCGGGACTCCCCTATGTGTGCCTGTGAGACGGCGGAAGAGACCCCGGAGCACGTGTTACTCTACTGCACTAACACTACAGGAAAACCCCCGGGATGGCCACAGACTCCGGAACCACCGCTTGAACGCGGGAGGGCTCATGGCCCGTCGCGTATTGCGGTGGCTCAAACGGAGCGGGCGTGTCCCAGACTACCGACTGGCGAGCCAACTTGAGGAGGATACACCACAAGCGCAGCTTTAATTACCACTAATTTGTAATCTCTTTTGTTCAACTACTACTACTACTACTGATCAGACTGTTTCATCATGTATAATAATCCCCTTCACTTAATCAGGCGGTGGCTTTTTTCCTAGAGGGTTCTACCTAGTATAGACGTAAATAGTCAGGATTGGCTAATAAATACGATTAAACTCCTACCTACGAAGCTATATCATTAAACACATAGCGTCTAATAGCTTTAGCATCTACATATAGTATTAGTATGATAAACCATATGCCCAAGTCTCAAGCAGCCTCTAACCGTCATATCAGCCATCCGCTTCAAAGCCCAATTTCAACACGGTAATCGACGAGCTGTAATGGGCCGAGGCCCTGTGGGCAGCCCAGGGCGAGCCCAGGACCAAGGAGCAGGCCACCAAGGCGGACCGGGGCAGGCAGTCGGCCGGGCTACCCACCGGCCCACCGGCCCACTCGTCCTTGACAGGCCCCTATTTCAGCCAGGAGCTTCGCTCCTGGCAGTCGAGGGAGAGTTGTTGAGCAGTGCTTATATAATACCATGCCTGTAGGTTGATACCGTGGTGATACACTGTATATAGAGAGGGCTCCTCGCCCTGCCTCCCTCTAGGATATCCTTTTGGCATCTCCTAATCAATGGCTCTACTCAAACTGGCTTGACAAGAGTCTCCCCCTTCTGGCATCTTTAGTCTTTCGTTGAATCAGGCCTATACCTTGCCTAGATTATCCTTGTCGCTTTCTGTGTATATATGGTGTAAAAGGCAGCGGGAAGTCTGTCCTCGCCTCCTCTCTTGTCCTCGATCTCCGCACGAAAGTCTCTTGAAACCAGTTTCGTCTCCTTCCACGCTGCAAATAGCAATCAGCGGAGTCTGGTTCACCTACTGTCTACCTTCTTGTGGCAGCTCATGCAGCACTCATCCGACCAAAGGGCTTGGAATATTGCCCAAGCGCTGCTGCAGGATCTTCCCCTCCGCGCCTCCAACCTGCTCGCCGTTATTGACGGAGTCCTTGCCACGGTGTCGTCCACTACCTATCTTATCGTTGACGGTATCGACGAATCTATTGAGGAGTGGAACACTCTAGGCGGTGGCGGTCTCCAGATTGTGACGCAGCTGCTGAGGCGACACCAACATTTCCGCGTCATTCTTGTCGGGCGGGAAGCCTCCTTGATTGCCGCGATGAAAGAGTTCAGACCGCGAATCGAGCTGATAGACGAACTCCTGCGACATGACTTGGACAAGCTAATTGAGGAAGAGCTGCGAAACTCCCCGAATATTCAACCTCTAGAGGTTAGAGAACTTGTTAGAAGCACACTGACTTAGAACTCATCGACAATGTTCTTGTGGGTCTCGCTCATCTTTAAGAACCTCCACCATCTGTCATCGCCGGCACAGCTAAGGAACGCGCTCCAGAATATGCCGGGAGAACTTGAAGAGGCATATCACAATCTATTTTCCATGCTCACTGCAAGGTTAGGGGGCCAGCAGTCAAAGCCTTCGTCTGCAATGAGCATGGCACACGATCTGCTGTGCATCATCATCAACGCCGCTGATACACTCACGGTAGACCAGCTATGCTATGCGTATGCCGCCCGAGTCTGCACAGATTCCACTATCGAAAACAGCTTGATTACACGAGATGCCATCTTAGATGCGTGTGGCGATTTTGTCCGTCTCTCCGAAAGCAGAGTCCATCTCAGTCACATCACAGTAAAAGAGTTTCTCATTAGACCTCTCGAGAAGTGGCTCCCCACCGATGAAGATATTCTCTTCTATCGAGTAGATGTTTCTGACGAGCAGAATGAGATGGCTATCACATGTCTGAAGTACTTAGCTATGGTCGATTTTGGGTATCCTGTGGCCGAAGACTCCTACGAATCCCTGTCTGCACAGTACCCGTTCCTCTTATATGCCTCCACCCAGTGTGCCAGACACATCTCTCGAGAGTCTTCAGTTTTCGTAGACGTCATGCGGAGCCTGCGTGGGTTCCTAGCTTCCCAACAGTTTTGCGGGTGGCTCGAGTTCCTGGCACTGAGTCCTATCTTTGATATCGGGCCATCTGACTCGTAGCTTGTCTTCATTCGTTCTTTGGAAGCTATAGTCGACGCGTTTCCTGAAGGGTCAAATTACACTTCTTACATGATGGAAAGGCTTCACGAAGAGGGTCGCCGGCGTCATGAGGTATTCGGTCAAAACGACTTCAGAAGCGTGTCGTGGCAATCTATTCTCCTCATAGCCCAATGTTCATCTGGAGATTTTAACACTGCGCAAGATTTTGGTATCCACGATGCTTCAGCCGCGCCGGCTACATCCGCAAAAAAAGGTCCAAAATGTTCACCAGGAGCCCAAGAATTGCCCAAGCTCAGTATTGTGGAACCCAATGCTCTCTCGCTAGGACAACGAGAGGGTGCTAGCCTCCGTGTCCGCAACAGCCTTGGTCCAGCTGCCTTGAACATGACTCACTCAACCATAGCTTCCTCGGTACGCGCCTTGCTCGGAGTATCAAAAGCCTTGTTTAAGCTGTCGCCAGATGCACTAATCAGCAACCGAAAAGAGTTGTTTCTTCGCACCCTCCTGGCCATGGCGAACCGTCTTCACCCGGCTGCATGCATCGCCATCGCCGAGCCGCATTTCAAACTTCGCGAGTACGGCACTGCCATGGAAATTTACAACATAGCCCTGCAAGAATTGAGTGGTCGCGGTGATGTATATGAGGCCACTGCCTCGCTTCGCGCCGGAGTTCGCCTCGGGCGATTGCGAAACCTAGCGGCGGCGGAGGTCCGTCTTCGTTGCGCCGTTACTATCTACGAGAAGCTACCAAAGTCGTCACATAACAATCTTGTCCTCTGGATATCCATGGCAAATCTAGGCCAAGTACTAATCAAGCGACACATGACGGATGGTGCGGTGGATATCATGAAGCGGCTCGAGGAGCATCTGAAAGCTGATAGCGCAGAGATGCAGGCGCCAATTTCGATAAGAGTCTATATATACAAGAGCTCCATCTGGCGCCATCTAACTGCGGGTATTCTATCTATCATGGGGGACGTGTATAGAGATGGTTGCCTACCCTGGGACGCGGAGCGGCTGTATAGCCAGTGAATCGATTGCTACCAATCTGTTCTCGAGAATGATCATCCCGTGCTCCTCGAGACGAAAAGAAAACTCGCTGTAGCACTGACAGATGAGGAACGGTTCGGAGAGGCTGATAAGATGCTCCGTGACCTTACCGTAACTGAAGACAACCAAGCCCTTACGGCCCTGCGCGAGGGAGTCCTTATTGATCTCGGAATAGTACTAGAGGAGATGAAAAGATACGCCGAGGCTGAATCCATCTACAGGAAATGTCGAGAAGCTAGAAAGGCCCGAAAAAGGCTGTTATGCAGCTGCAAATATTGTGACGAGGAGATTATTTCCTGCCAGATAGAGCAGGGAAAGATGGAAGAAGCTCGGCAGGAGATATCGCAAATGAGCTTTGCCACTCGGCGCGGTGGCCTGTCTTGCGAACTGTGTTGGATAAACATTCACAATCTTCTGTGGGCATGCGACAAACTAGGTCAGCTCCAAAATGCTGTGTTGATTGGCAATGCGGCGGGGATACCTCTAGACAACGTGTTGGCACCCGTTACAATATTTCGACTTATGAGGAACACGTACACTGGTTCGCGGAAGCCCACATTCGAGTAGGCGACCCTTCGGCTGCGGCAAAAGTGTTAAGAGATCTCATTCCGAGGATGAATTCATTCGCTAAACTCGAGATGGTGGAGACGAAGGGGATGCTCGGGTTTGCTTTGCAAGAAGCCGGGGACATTCAAGCGGCGTTAGAGGAATACATACAATGCGCTGAAGTGTGCGAAAAGGAGCTCGGCCCGCTTCACGATGACACACTGCTTTATCATGAATATCTCGCAAATATAAGGGCGTCCACCGAAGCTGCTGGGGAGTACGACGAAGAGCGTTGCCCCTGGACTTCGATTGGAGAATTGTACTGTAGGACGAGATCGAGACGAAGCCGACGAATACCGATACCTATTTTACCGAGGCCGGGGAGAGTACTGCCATGGAAATATTGTGGAGGCAGGTTCCTACTTCGAACAAGCGATTGGAACGCTCTGGGAAATGGAAGAAGAAGACATCTCGCTGGAGATGTTGAGCTGTATAGCGCAAAACTATTACTACCAGTCCCTAACGCTTCGCAGATTAAGCTTGGTAAACCGAAAGAAGTCCCAAGACTCCCTTATTACCGGCCTTGAGTCGCTACGTCATTTGAAAGAGGAATTCTCTGCGGAGATCCGTGCTTGGAAAGAAGCTGAGAGGTGGATACCAAAGCTAGAGCATGAATTAGACGAATGGAAATTGACGCACGAGGACATGGACCAAAGAGCGTGCGGCAACAATGAAGGGGCTACGGGAGAGGCTGACATTGGCAAGGCGGTCTCCTGTTTGCCCGGTCTTGGAAATCGTTGGGGGGCGCCAAGTGAACGAGGCTCTGCGAGCCTAGCGGTGGGGCCATGCCAGGGAGATTTGGAGACTGCTAGAAATGATTTCACTTTTACAGCTAATACTGGTCATAAGGCAGTAGAGGCGGCAACAGTGGAGGCCACCAGGGAGGCAGCAAGAGAAGCGGAGGAGGAGGCAGTGGTGGAGGAGGTGAGAGAGGTCCTAGAAAGGCTATAGCACAGGCAGCGGATAAGGCTGCAGGAGGGCCAGCAGGGCCAACGAGGCATCCATTTATACACAACACTACTGTAATCTTATTTGTTTTATCACTTAGTTAGTTCTATACCCAGGAGGGTTCCATTAGCAAAGGCGTCACATAGCCAGGAGTGGCTGAAATATAAAGACGATGAAACCTAATACTGGTCATATATTGTCAATCGTTGTAGATGTAACTAATCAGAAACAGCTTTCAGGATTGCCTATCCTCGTTAGTCCTCCTCTCTGCCTCCCAGTGCCGCCGTATCTTCCCGGTTGCAGGGCATGCTCTGATTATGAGGTGTCCCGATATAGTTTCACATCCACTTCTTGCCGCGTACTTGACTATGTACGTATCAATTGGGTTTTAAAGCGACGCTGCTGCATCTGATAAGCTGAATTTTTTATTTATTTAAAAAAAGACCAGTATTTGTTCCTTACCGTCTTTCGTTTAACCATTGCCCTCTTATGCCGTCTGCGGTGAGGCCGTACATACTAACGCCTCTTACAACACCAACGCGGCCGTGCCCCGCGTGCCGGCACAAATCGATCGTCAGCCGGTAGGGCGGAAGACCATGGCCACAAAGCGTTTGAGAAGCACAGAGTATTTGGGCCCTGCTCGATGCATGGGCCACGGACTGGAACGGATTGCCATAGCAGGCATGCGGCCGGACACCATACAGCCAACAGAGCATTCACCTGCCCGCACCGGCCCATTACTCGGTCAACGGTTACTGCGAGGGCTGATGCGAGGGCTGCAAATCGTCAGCTCGTTCGCCGCCGCCCTGGTCCAGCTGTGCCTTGAGCCGGCTGGCTTCGTGAATGGTCTGCTTGAGAAGTGTACGGAAGTCACAGAGCACGCAAGAGAAACCTTGCTGAAACAAGGAGAGATGGGGAACCATCAGGGCGCAAGGGCACGTCCGCCGGGTCACGCAGAGCACGAGCTTGTGCATGCTGGATGATGCTAGCGCCGTACATGGGCCAAGAAGGCGGTGCTTCGCTCAGAGGTTCTTGTCGAATGTGCGCTTCACAGCCCCAGCGTGTTCCAGTCGAACTGGGCCATGTCGAAGCTGTCGTCGATGACGTCGAGGTTCTGCTCCCAGCTGACGCGCATGAGGTCGTAGAAGAGGGAGACGCCCATGCGGGAGAGCAGGGCGGGCGTCTTGTGCTTGTCCTGGAGGTACTGCAGGCCCTGCAGGAGGGTGCAGGCCTTGGCGACGAGGTCGTCGGACGAGGTGACAATGGTGCGCAGCGACTGGCAGACGCGCTCGATGCTGTCGTAGAGCACCTCGCACTGCGTGTCGTAGGGCAGCTGCAGCAGGCGCACCAGGACGAAGCCGGCGTGGATCATGGTGCGGTGGAAGTAGGTGGGCGCCGTGACCATGTTCACGCCGTGCGCGACGTCGATGAGCTCGCAGGCGGCGGCCTCGGCGTCGGCCGCCAGGTCGCGCAGCGCGTCCGAATGGGGCATGTCGGCCAGCAGCGCGTACGAGCCGAGCTGCAATCGCACGAAGAGGCTTGAGATGCGGACGCCTTCGTGGCCAATGTCGTGGCCGATGTCGCTGCCGCCGCCGCCGCCGCCGCCGCCGCAGGCTGCGGCGTGCTGCGGCTGCAGCTGTGGCTGCTGGCGGCGCGACGCCTGCAGCTGGGCCAGCTGCTCCAGGTACTGGCGGATGAGGGCGGGGCGCTCGGCGGGCGGCGCCATGCCCGTGGGCGTGGGCGCGTTAGTGCCGATGGTCCAGGCGATCTGGGCGTGGAGGGCGTAGAGGCGGCACAGGCGGGCGAGGACGGCCGGGACGGCCGGGTGCTCGAGGGCGGCGAGCAGGTTGGCATCGGCGCGGATGGCGGGCGGGACGCCCATCTGGGTGGCCTGGATCTGGTCGACCAGGTAGCAGGCGAGCCAGGTGGTGCGGCGGACGTCGTGGTCGGACGAGGCGATGAGCGGCCCGTGGCAGGAGCCGTGGCGCAGCGGCCAGTAGGGCTGGTCCGGGCGGTGCAGGTTGAGCTGCAGGGCCATGCGGGCGGCGACGCTGCTGTAGAAGGGCGTGGGGTCGTCGCTGATGCGCACGGTGCGGAAGGACCACAGGCACATGATGAGCAGGGCCTGGACGGTCTCGATGGAGTAGGGCGTGTCGTGCAGGGCGTCGCTGATCATGGCCTTGACGCGCGGCGCCATGACGCACTGCTGCTTCCAGCTGGATGTGACGGCGCAGATGATCCAGAACAGCAGCGGGCAGCGCGCGTAGGTTTCCTCGGGCAACTCCGTCGCCATTTTGAAGGGCAGATGCGGGTGGTAGTGCCGAAAGTACACGCGGAAGTAGCGCTCGATCTGGCTGCGCGTGAAGCGCATATCGCCGAGCGTCCGATACGCCGCCCCTCCCACCCCCGGCACGGACACAGACGGGGCCGTGGTGAGAATGGACGCCGGCGTGTTCTGCGAGTTGGCCACCGACACAGACGACAGTATCTGCGTCGATGCCGCGGATATGGTGCTCCCGGAGACGTCGGGCACGCTGGCCACGCCAATGCCCGATGTGGTGTCGGCGTCGGACGGCGCAACGACGGCGAGCCCGGCGGGCGGCGGCAGCGGCAGGCCGGCAGTGACCTGCGCGGCAGCGCTCCAGCCGGGGCCGGCCGTACTGGAGGCCTGCTCGTCGCTGCTGCCGGGAGCCGCCGCCGCCGCCGCCGCCACCGTCGACCCGCGCAGCGACGCGCGCAGCTCGCGGAGCTCGGACGCCATCTGCTGCATGCGCCTGTCTTTCGAGAGGCGCTTGTAGGAGGCGTCGAACACGCAGGTCAGGTTGTTCGCGCGGCACCGCGCGCAAGGACCGAACCCACCGGCCGGCACGTCGCAGCGCGCCTTCCACTGGCGGCACTTGACGCACGCCTTGGCCTTCATAGCCCGTCGATCTGCGTTCCGTGTTCCGTTTTACGTTCCGCTCTGTGTTCTGTTCTGCGCTGCGAGGAGAGAGGAGGAACGCCGTAGCCAGCATCAGCACAGCGCAATGGCGATGCGTCCTGTAGGTGCTGCGTCCTTCTCGGCCACGGGCATACGAAGCATAGCAAGACGTACACGCCGCCTCAGCCTCGGCAGATGTCCGAGCGGGGTTCCCCAGGAAAATGGGGCAACGAAAATGGGGCAGCCTGGGGTATCACGAGATCCACTTACACCAAAAGAGGAATAACGCAACCCGGAACCGCAACCAACTCCATGCCCCAGAAATGATCAAGTGCCGTTGCACTCTGTGTGGTATGATTTGGCACGAGCTACTTTAGTGCGGCTTGAGATGTCCGAGCCATTGCGAAACCGCAAAGCTAGACCGCAAAGCGGTATCGCAAAGTGAGACCGCAATCCGACGCGCCGCCTCAGGTGATGTCTGTTCTCGTAGCAATCCCAATGCAGTCCACGTCCTCCTACAGAGTCCATGTCGCGATCATTTCGTCGCGGCCTCGGCTTCTAGCTGCGGTGCTCACAGCTGGACACGGACTTTATCCCTTCTCGCGTGCGGCGTTCTGCACCGACCGGGAACTCCGGTGCTCGTATATTGTGTCGACCGTGGATCAGCGAGCATGTGCTGCATGCACACGCCATTGTTGTTCTCATAATCCATTGCCTAGCGATCGACTAACCAAGACCGATCAGTTGTCTTTCCTACGGAGTCGACCCTCGCACGTGACACGGCATGGCTACCAACAAGACGATCATTACGAATGTCGCCGTCTTCGACGGCCACGGGATGCGGCACGGCCAGACGGTGGCGTTTGCTGACGGCGTGATTGTGGCGGACACAGCGGGCGCGCAGGCCGTGCTCGACGGGCAGGGCCACTACCTGCTGCCAGGCTTCATTGACTGCCACGTGCACGTGCACGACGCCGCCGACCTGGCCATGCTCGCGCTCCACGGCGTCACGACGTGCCTGGACATGGGCACTGCGGACCTGGCCGCGCTGCGCGCGCTGGACGGCGGCCGCGGCGGCACCTGCGACCTCCGCAGCAGCGGCATGCCCGCGATGCCGCCCGGCAGCCGCCACACGCGGCGGCCGGGCTTTCCGCGGCGGCTGCTAGTGACGACCGCGGACGAGGCGGCCGGGTTCGTGGACGACCGCCTGGCGGACGGCGCCGACTACATCAAGGTCATGGTCGAGCCCGAGGGACCCAGCGCGGACGTCGTGCAGGCGCTGGCGGCGGCGGCGCGGGCGCGCGGGCGCACCAGCATCGCGCACACGCGGTCGGGCGCGGCGGTGGCCACGGCGGTGGCGGGCGGCGTCGACGTGATCACGCACATCCCCGAGGACGCGATCCTCGCGGATGCGACGGTGGAGCAGATGCGGGCCCAGTCGTCTGTCGCCGTGCCGACGCTGGTGAAGACGCTGACGACGGTCGAGCAGGCGACGGCCAAGCAGGAAGCGGCCGAGCAGGCGACGGCGGCCGGCTATGCGCAGCTCAAGGGCTCGGTCACGAAGCTGCACGCCGCGGGCGTGGCCATCCTCGCCGGCACAGACGCCAACAAGCACGCGTCGGGCGCCGCCGTGCCGTACGGCGACAGCCTGTGGCGCGAGCTGGCGCTGCTGGTGGACGCAGGCCTGTCGCCCGCCGAGGCGCTGCGGGCGGCAACGTCCGTGGCGGCGGCGGCCTTTGGCCTCGACGACCGCGGGGTCATTGCACCGGGCAAGCGCGCCGACCTGGTGCTGCTGTCGGCGGACCCGCTCGCGGACATTGGCAACGTGGGAGCGGTAGCGCGCGTGTGGTCCAAGGGGATCCAAGTTACGCATGCAGGAGTCTATGGTGAGTAGAAGGGAACGGGGGGAGGGGTCGGGGAGGGAGGGGACGGGGAGGCATGGGTGCAGACATGTACGTAGCTCGCTTGGCTGGACAGAAGAACAGAAGACGAAACAGGCGTAGTGTGCACCAAGACGCGAGATAAGAACATGCAAGGTCGTAGACGACCTGATTCTTTTTGTAATCGCTAGTATTCTCGTTCTATGGACACTACCAGCAGGATACAGCTACACACTACGTACGTTACGTCCCTGTATCCGCGATCCACCACCCAAGTAGCGCCTTAGATGGCTCCCTCGGCCCTCGATGCCGCCTAGATGACATAGCGAAAGTGAATGTGGTTGTCGTGGACGTCCTCGAGCGTCAGGTGCGCGTGCGGGTGCACCTCGCCGCGGGCCTCGTACTCGGCCAGGATGCGGTCGCGCTTGCGGTTCGCATAGATGAAGTAGGCCATGAGCCCGAGCGTGTTGCTGAGGCTGAAGAGCAAGAGCGCGAGGCTGAGCCAGTTGCCGCGGGCGTAGCTGCCGTGGACCGGCTTGTACAGGTTCGTACCGAGGATGGAGAAGCAGTTGGACAGCATCTCGGCCAGGGCCCAGGTGGTAGCGCGCTTGGTGAATCCGCCGTTGTTGACGCCGAGCCAGGTAGTCGACAGGACGACGGCCGAGTAGCCGCCGACCACGAGGAACACGGCGGCGACCATCTTGGGCGCCTTGGTCGAGACGGTCAGCAGAAGAATGTAGCCGATGGCGGCCAGCGACGTGGAAAAGGCGACAAAAGGCCCCTTGTGGTTGAGGCGGTCGCTGATAAAGGCGAGCGTGGGCAGGGCCACGAAGGCGACCGCGTAGGGGATGGCCGAGAACAGCTGGGCGTCGAGGGTGCTGAAGCCGAAGCTGGCGACAAAGCTGGGCAGGAAGATGCCGACGGTCGAGTTGGCATTGCCGAGGCCGGCGTTGATAAAGGCGAACATCCAGGTCTTGGGATCCCGCAGCGCGACCAGCACCTGCGGCCAGCGGAGCTTGGCGCCGACCGTGTTGTAGCTGGTCGAGCGCTGGACGGCCAGGTCGATCTCCTCCTTGGTGAAGAGCCAGTTGTAGCCCTTGCGCATTCGGTCGGGAAAGGGTGGCAACGCAACGAGGATGATGATGCCGACGGCGATGCCAATGATGCCCTCGATGATGAACAGCCAGCGCCAGGGCGCGCGGCCGGTCGCGGCCTCGGTCAGGTTGCGGCCGATGGCGTAGGCGATGAGGCCGCTGAAGGCGCCGGAGAGCGTCGCGGTAGAGAAGTAGATGGCTGCCGGCGCTGGTTAGCAGGGACGCAGCAGATGAACAGAGACTCGGACGGGCCCCACAGCCCATCCTCCGTACGTACCGCCACGGGTCGCCACCTCGTTGCGCTTGTACCACAGGCTCGCATACAGGCCAGTGCCTTGGGTCATGGCCTGGGCCGCACCGATCAGAATGCGCGTGGCCAGGATGGCGCCGTAGGAGTGGGCGGCGGACATGCCGCACAGGATGGTGCCGAAGACGACAATGGACACGCCGATGAGGTGGTTGGGCTGGACGGTGCGGAGGAAGACGTTGCCGGGCAGCATGAAGACGGTGTAGCCGACGACTATCAGGGATCAGGGTTAGCAGGGCGCCAGCATGGGCCGGGCTGGGGGGGGGTGGGGGGGTTGGGCTGCGACGCACAGAACAGCTGGGCTGCGTCGCTGTACTGGTCGGCCGTCATGTGCAGCTCGGTGGTCAAGCCCAGGAGCTTGCCGTTGCCGAAGCTGTTGCGGTCCTGTGGTATGTCAGACGACGGCACGTTGTGATACGAGAACAAGAGAAGAAGCAAACAAAAACAAAAACAAAAACAAAAAAATCTCAACCCACCAAAAAGGTCACAAAGTAGACGAGCGCCAGCAGCGGCACGATCAGCAGGTCCTGCTTCCAGACTAGCCGGCGCTCGAGGCCCGTCTTGCGGACACGGTGATGCGGGCCTTGCAGCGCATAGGCCGTGCTGCTCTTGGCGATCTCCGCAAGACCATCTGCGTCGTCCTCGACGTGCGCAACGATAGTTTCCTTGGGGGGCGTATCCATGGCAGTGTTTGCGTTTTTGTGGTGTTGCTGTCTCGTCTCGATGGCTATGAAGGAGATGAAAAGATGCAGAGCTGCTGCCTCTGTCCTAACGACAATCAAAGCTGCGGATCGCTACTTATGTCCTACCCATTATGTCCCAGCCACGTTGTGGTGGATAGGCGGCGTGGGTGCAGGGTGGGATTGCGATGTCGCGATGTACATGTCCATAACAATGGCGAGACAACGTAGTAGCCTGGCCATTCCGCCTCGAGCACCAGAGTAAGCCAAGTATTTTTTTTTATTTAATTTTTTGCGGGGAATGAGGGCTACCCCGGAATGCTAAGACGATTTGATTGTCTGTGGGGTCCCCGTAAAGAGCAGCGCCTCCCACAGCGTCTCTCGACGGCCTAGATCACATTACGGTATTCCTCGTATGGGCAGAGCATCATGTACGTAGAGGAGCACTGAGGCAATAGCATAGGCTTAGATGAACGAAAGGTAATAGATACAGAAGAATGGAGACTCTCTTGAGGGCGTCAAGCGTGAAGCACCCGCCTCAAATAAGGGTCAGGACGAGTTGCCGGTGGTTTGGTGGGCCGCAAGGTCGCCCGGCTGACCACACCGAGTATTCTCGTCGGATCAATTAGTCTGACTCTTGGCCCTGGGCTCGCCCTGGGTCACCAATAGGGCCTTGGCCTATTATAGTATGTACTTCGGCGACGTAGGTATTACTTTTATATTGAGGTAGTTTTTGATGAAGTTGTAGATGAGGTAAGTTTTTGAGTGGTATTTTTTTTTTTTTACAAAAAGCATATATCGTTATAATATAATTTTTTTTTTTTTTCAAAATTTATCAAAATTATACAAGAAAATACATTCAGCTATATTTTAAACAAAAATAACTGATGCAATTGTAAAGAAAAACACTCTCATTAAGCCTTCCGGTCGCCTACTGCTCTGGAACGCTTACTCCTTGCGATCAACACTTTGATCGACAATGCATCATCTCGGATGAAGAGTTCTACGCTTTGTATATAAAAAGATCCCAAGTTGAATAGACAATTGGTCGGGAAGGGATCAGTAAGCTGTAGTCTTTCGATCCCTAGACCCTAAGAATTGACAACCGTTCTCCAATCCCGTCACGCATCGTAGGCCGCAGGCCATTCCTTTACAACCGTTTCCTGTAACGGGTACGTTGATTATACAACTTCAATTTCAGAGCAGGGCTCGCTACTCGCGCCCAAAGGGCAGCTTCAGGTACATTAGCGGCACGTGCTGCTGCGACCCGTGCGTGTCCGTCTCCGCAAAGCCGCCGGACACGGACGGCCGCGCAATCGTTGCCTTGTACGCCAGGGCCTGATCAAAGTACAGCGAGGCAATAACGTCCTTCTCCTGCACCGAGTACAGCCGGCAGATGGTCTCTGTCGTCAGCAGGCCCGTCTTCTTGACCTTTTCGTAGACCTCTCGCGTCGGGAACATGACGTCAAAGGTCAGCTCGTACGGCCCCGAATTCTTGCTGCGCAGCACCGACGCCACGTCTGCGAGATAGCACGTGCCGGCCTCGGGCTCAGGCGTGAGCCAGTACTTCCGGTCCGAAGTCATCTTCCGGGGCTTGCCGTTGGCCTTGCCGTTGGCCTTGCCGTTGACTTTGTCTGAGGCCGAAGCAGGGGCTGGGGGGGGGGGGGGGGGGGGGGATCGGATGATTAGCCAAGTTGCTCGAGACCGTTGTCGATGCGCAGAGGGAGTGCTGGGGGGGAAGAAGGAGGGTACTAACCAGTCTCTTTCACATAGGTGTTGCTGCCGGGCGCCTCGAGCACCTTGTAGCCGAACGGCGCGACCGGGTCTACGTTATGCATGATGTGGTATACGCAGAACTCGGAGAGGTGGCCCATGGAGATCTCACACGGCGTAAAGGGCCAGGCAAAGTTGCCGGCAGTGGCCCGCTGGCCGGGGTACGGCGCGTGCGTGAAGCCGAACTTGACCATGCCGGCGACCTGGTCGGCGATCGCCTGGGTGGCCGCGCGCACCTGGCCGGCGATGAAGACCTCCTTGGGCAGGGTCGCGTCCGGCTCCAGCGCGCCCATCACACCGTTGACGCCGTAGCGGTGGATCTTGAGGTCGTACTCGAAGCCAAAGTCCTCGACGTTGCGCTCCTCGACCATGTTCAGGATGAAGTCGATCCACGCGTCCAGCTGCGCGATGCAGATGGGGTCGCGCAGCGCGCCCAGGAAGATGGTCTGGTAGCCGCTGACGCGCGCGCCCTCCAGCTTGACCGTGTACTGGCCGGCGGCCTCGGGCACGAAGACGGCGTTGCGGACGCGCACCGAGCGCTCGTCCAGCTGCTCAAATTCCGTCTTGTCCAGGTGCAGCGCGCCGCCGGGGCCTGGGAGGATGTCCGGGCGCGACTTCTCGTACAGAAAGTGCGACGCCACCGACACCGTCGTGCACACGGACCGCGGGTCCAGCGGGATCATGTCGAAGCTGTCCTCGCGCACAATCGCCAGCGCCTCGCGCGACTTGGGCACCGAGCACTGCGCGCCGCACTCCATGATCTTGCCCATCGCGTAGGCCGTGCCGAGGTTCTTGAGGCCCTTGAACAGGCAGAACGCCGCGTACGGCGCCGGGTCGTACGCGCGCCCGCCCACAACAATGTCAAAGTCGGGATGCGCCCGCATCGCCTCGAGGTACGGCTCCAGGCCCATCTGCGCCACGATGCGCGTGCTCTGCTCAATGTCCGCCTCCGTCAGCGCCGGCACCGCGGCGCCGCAGGGGCTGATGCGCCCGGCCGCCAAGTTCTCGCGCACCACGTCCTTGGGAATCTCCGAGTAGATCTTGAGGATCTTGAGCGGCCGGTACCCGTTGCGCTCCACCGCCGCCGCGATGATCTCGGCCGCCTTGTCCACGTGCGCGTTCTCGCCGTCGCCGCCCATGGACCCGATCAGCGTCGGCACCCGGTACAGGTGCGCCGCCTTGGCAAACAGCTCTAGGTCGCGCGTCAGCCGGTTCCACGACACGTTGGGCGTGCCCGTCGCCAGCCGGCCGGGCCCGCTGTCCGTCGAGCCGCCGTCGCAGATGATCGCGTCGACGCCACCTTCGAGCGTCTTCCAGTAGATTTCCTCGCTGAAGCCCTGGCCGAGCTGGCCGATGGGCGTGAAGATCTTGATTTCCTTGGTGGCCATGGTGTGTAGTGGGGTGTTTCCTGGTTGCCTTTTGTCTCGAGATAGGAAATAGGATCTCCTTTTCTCGGTGGAGATCAAACAGCGGTGTCGTTGCGTCCCGTAGACGTTATTATAGGCTATTGTGTTGATATTCGGGCGATGTTCTACACAATCAAAGAGGCCGTCGGAGTTTTGATCAGGGCACGATTGT
Source organism: Hawksworthiomyces lignivorus (assembly GCA_002917075.1). Taxonomy (NCBI): domain Eukaryota; kingdom Fungi; phylum Ascomycota; class Sordariomycetes; order Ophiostomatales; family Ophiostomataceae; genus Hawksworthiomyces; species Hawksworthiomyces lignivorus. The sequence goes on along the minus strand of NTMA01000044.1, from coordinate 246,164 downwards.
CCCGGGTCCATGTTCCCATGGAGCAACCAGAGGCGCGAAGGCGCGAGGGCGCGAGGGCGCGAGGGCGCGCGTGCTTGATGCTGGACGCTCCATCCCATCTTTCGAGGGGGTGCATTGCGAGAGCTGGAATGCGATCGGGCTGGAAGGGCCACAGGCATTGCGGACTCGGCATTGCGGACTCGGCATGCGCTAGTAAACATGGAAACTGGCGTGAATTCTGTTTACATCGGGTCAACGGCATGCATCACATAAATCTGGATGGCAAGCAGACCTTGCGGAGTTTGAACAGAAACACCGCGGACATTTGGCACGGAGAGGCGATGGGTCATATGATGCTGAACGGAGTTTTGACACGATCCGTCGTCCGCCTTGCCATCGCAGCCACCACAGAGTCTCATCATTACACTGCATGTAGCCCTACCATCCTACTTTGTCGCCGAAGCACGACTCTATGCAACCATCGTACTGCATTGACGACCATGGCCAAGCCGCGCATCCTGTTCTTCCACGCCGTGCGGCACGCCCTTGCCCAGTACGAGGCCCTCGGCAAGGTGGCCAGCACGGAGCTGGTCACCAGCACGTCCCGCGCCGTGTTCTTTGACGACCTCGAGCACAAGTACAGCGACGTCCGGGCCATTGTGCGCACGTCTACGACCGGCGCCATGGTTGGAGCCTTTGACGCTGAGCTGATCGGCCGCCTGCCCGCGTCCCTGCAGTTCATCTGCCACACGGGCGTCGGCTACGACCAGATCGACGTCGCCGCCTGCCGCGCGCGCGGCATCCACGTCACGTATGCGCCCGACGCCGTGACGGACGCCACCGCGGACCTGGCTCTCTTTCTGCTGCTCGGCGCCCTGCGCCAGCTGCGCCCGGGCATGGCCAGCCTGCACCGCGGCACGTTCAAGGCGGGCGTCGCCGTCGGCCACGACCCGCGCGGCAAGACGCTGGGCATCCTGGGCCTCGGCCGCATCGGCCGCGCGGTCGTGCAGCGCGCGCAGCCCCTCGGCATGCGCGCCATCTACCACAGCCGCACGCCGCTGCCGGCCGACCAGGCCGGCGGCGTGCCGTACGTCTCGCTGGACAGGCTGCTGGCCGAGAGCGACGTGCTGTCGGTCCACGTGCCGCTGACGGCCGCGACGCGCCACCTGCTGGGCGCGGCCGAGCTGGCGCGCACCAAGCCGGGCGTCGTCATCATCAACACGGCCCGCGGCGCCGTCATCGACGAGGCGGCGCTGGCGGCGGCGCTCGACAGCGGCCACGTGGCCGCCGTCGGCCTCGACGTCTACGAGCACGAGCCGGACGTGCACCCGCAGCTGCTGCGCAACGAGCGCGCGCTCCTGGTGCCTCACCTAGGCACGCACACCGCCGAGACGCTCGCGGCGATGGAGGCGCTCGCCATGGAGAACGCGCGCCGGGGCATGCTGGGGGAAGCACTGCTGACGGAGGTGCCCGAGACACAGGGTAGCTCTTAAGAAGACTCGGCTTTGATAGCGGCTTTGGATAGAACTGAAAATAGAACGCGCTGTATTTACGTAGATGGACAAGAACTAGAACGATTGAATTCACTTGATTTGTGTATATTGTGTACATATGTCGTAACAATAACTACCCTCACTACCTCTAGGCCGTGCTTAGGCCGCGTACTTCCGCCTCTACCGCCTCGCCGAGCGTCGCCGTCGTCCCGCGCCCGCCCATGTCCGGGGTGAGCACGCCAGCCTCGGCCCGCGCCAGCACGTTCTCCATGGCGCGCAGCAGCACGTCGGCCGCGGCCTGGTGCCCAAAGTGCTGCAGCAGCATCTGGCCCGCCCAGATCATGCCTACCGGGTTGGCGATGCCCTGGCCGGCAATGTCGGGCGCGCTGCCGTGGACGGGCTCGAACAGGCACGGCATGCCGCCGGTCGGGTTGAGGTTGGCCGAGGGCGCGATGCCGATCGTGCCGGTGCAGGCCGGGCCCAGGTCGGACAAGATGTCGCCAAAGAGGTTGCTGCCGACCACGACGTCGAACCGGTCCGGGTGCTGCACAAAGTGCGCTGTGAGAATGTCGATGTGGTACTGGTCCACGCGCACGTCGGGGAACTCGGCGGCGATGGCGCGCACGCGCGCGTCCCAGTACGGCATGGTCACGCTGATGCCGTTGCTCTTGGTCGCGCTCGTCAGGTGCTTGCGGGGGCGGCTCTGCGCCAGCCGGAACGCGTAGCGCAGCACGCGGTCGATGCCCGTCCGCGTCATGACGGTCTCCTGCACGGCCATCTCTCGCTCCGTGCCGCCAAAGAGCATGCCGCCCACCTGGCTGTACTCGCCCTCGGTGTTCTCGCGCACGATCCAAAAGTCAATGTCGCCCGGCTGCCGGCCGCGCAGCGGCGACGGCACACCCGCCAGCAGGCGGCAGGGCCGCAGGTTGACGTACTGGTCGAATTCGCGGCGGAACTGCAGCAGGCTGCCCCAGAGCGACACGTTGTCGGGTACCTGGTCCGGCATGCCGACCGCCCCAAAGTAGATGGCGTCAAAGGGCAGCAGCAGCGACTTCCAGTCCGCCGGCATCATCGTGCCGTGCGCCGCGTAGTACGCACAGCTGGCAAAGTCAAACGACTCGAACTCCAGCGCAATACCGTGCGCCTGAGCGGCGGCTTCGAGACAGCGGACGCCGTACGGCATGACTTCGGGGCCGATGCCGTCGCCGGCGATGACTGCAATCTTGAGCGGAGCGGGCATGTTGCGCGGTTGGTCCGAGAATAGTTCGTATAGAAAGCAAAAGAGACGAGGAGTGGTCGACTCCCGTGGCTACTTATACAACTAATACGACTCAATAACGCGACGTCGAAATCATCAGGCCGAGGCACTAATAGGAGCCACCGGAAGATCGGAGTGCAGCTCTCCTCCGACCAGTAGACCGGGCTCTGAGAATGGGGCTTCTCACAAGCGCAAGAACAAGACTGTTTGGTATTCTTTCCTAGCACCATTTTCAATATATCGTTTTACTTTTTGCTTTTTATTTTACAAATATTTGTACTAATTTTTTTTGGTTCAAATTTACTTTTCTTTTCATCCTGATATGCTCTACTAATCGATTTAAAAATTTGTAGAGCCAATATGTTTACACTCCTCAGATTCTCCTCTTGTATGCACCTGTTCAATATTCACAGTTTCGATGCGTCTCCCTCGGCCGTCTCGAACAGCGGCTTGGCGCTGAACCAGCCGGCCATCTCTGTGCCCACCGTCTTGTACGTATACGCGGCATCGACGGGGTCAATCTTCACAGTGGCGCCGCCGCGGCCGGCGGCTGCCGCGTCGGCCAGCAGCTGTGCCTGGCAGCTCTTTTCCAGGGCGAGGTACCAGAAGAGGCAGCTATCGACCGTCGTGCCGCAGGTGAGCAGGCTGTGGTTCTGCAGGATAGCAGCCTTGCGGGCGCCAAGGGCGGCGGCAATCGCAGCGCCCTCGGCGCTGTCGAGCACGATGCCCTTGCTGGCGTAGAGCGCAATGTCGTCATAAAAGGCACACGCGTCTTGCGTGATCATGTCCAGGTTGCGGCCGAGCGCGCTGAACGCCTTGCCGTAGACCGAGTGCGTGTGCGCCACGCAGGCGATGTCGGGGCGCGCCGCATGGACGGCGTGATGGATGCTGTACGCGGCCGCGTTTAGGAGCCGGTTCGGCCCGCCCTCGACGACCGTGCCGTCGCTGCCGACACGGATCAGGTCGTCGGCCGTGATGTTGTGCCAGGCCTTGCCAAAGGGGTTGACCCAGAAGCTGGTAGGCTCGACGGGATCCTGCTGGTCAGCTGTGGAACTCAGATCACTTGGCGCTTCGATGCCCCAATTTCAGACGCTCACCCGCAGCGTCATGTGTCCAGCCACGCCGTCCTCGAAGCCGCACTTGGCAAAAATGCGCAGCGCCAGCGCCAGGCGGTGCTTCCAGTACGACCGGGCCTCGTGCGCGTCGCTGAACGAAGGCAGGGCCACCTGGGAAGCCGTGGGCATCACAACCGTTGGCTTGACACGGTAGTAGTCTTCCGACAACGCCGCGGGGGCGCTGGCAGGGGCGGTGTCAACAGCAGACGGAGGCATTTTGCGCTGGCACAGCTAGCAAAAAAGCAATCGAGTTGGAGAGGGAGAGGTCGGACAACACCAATAGACCCAGCAGCGCTGGTTTCTAAGAGACAGCTTTTATCTACTCCGTACCGCATCAGCGGAGTCAGGCTGCGCCAGACTACGGGCGGCAGGCAACTAATGATCTACAGTGCCACAGAATCGTCGTTGGATTCAATTGCGAGGTAGGAATGCATAACGACTTACACGGGCCATACTCCGGGGTTGTTAGTGCATTCCCGATGCCGATAGTTAGTCTCGGAATGAGCCTCAATTGCGGGGTAGGAGTACATAACGACTTATGGGGCCTTGCTCCGGGATTGTAAGTGCATTCCCGATACTGATGACGAGTCTCGGAATGAGTCTCACGACTCGTCATCGGTTTCAATTGCGGGGTGTAGGACACATGACGACTCATGGGGCCATTCTCCGGGGTTGTCGGTGCATTCTCGATGCCGATAGAGAGTCTCGGAATGAAGCCTCATGGAGCCAGCTAGTGGGCTCGCAATGTGCGCCGCTGACTCAGACGGCAGCAATCATATAACAGCATCCTTTGGAGAATGTGCCGGGGAGCAACGACAGACAGCAGCAGCAGACACACCAATCATACTGCATCTGCACACACCGCCCGGCCATGGACATCCTCAAGAGCATCGAGAAGGGCACCCGCGTCTTCGATCTCGCCGTCACCTGGCGCAACGGCATGCCGGCGTCCGCCAGCAGCGTGCCGTTCTCCATGGCGCTGACGTGGCGGCACGGCGACCGCGACCGCAGCGCGTCCGGCGGCGGCGACTCGGCGAATTCGGTCGTCATCACGGGTGACCACGTCGGCACGCACATCGACGCGCTGTGCCACGTCAGCTTCGACGGCCGCATGTGCGGCGGCGTCGTCGCCGCGGACGCCAGCAAGGGCGGCCACTTTCGCGAGCTGGGCGTCGAGTCCATCGAGCCCATGGTGTGCCGCGGCGTGCTGCTGGACATTGCGTCGCTCAAGGGCGTCTCGCGGCTCGAGCCCGGCTACGGCATCACCGCCGACGACCTGCAGGCCGCGCTCGGCGACACGCCTCTCAACCGCGGCGACGTCGTGCTCGTCCGCAGCGGTTGGATGCAGCACTTTGACGACCCGGCCGCCTACCTCGGCGACGCTACCGGCGTCCCTGGCTGCGACGCTAGCGCGGGCCGCTGGCTCGCGGACCATGGCATCCGCGCCGCCGGTGCCGACTCCATCCAGTTTGAACAGGTTGAGCTGGGGCCCAACTTCCGCAAGCGGCCCTGCCACGGCATCCTGCTGCTGCAGAATGGCATCCACATCATCGAAGTCATGGACCTCGAGGCCCTGGCCAGCGCCAAGATCAAGGAGTTCCTGTTTATCCTGTCGCCGCTCAAGTGGCTCGGCGCGACCGCCTCACCCGTGCGTCCGCTCGCCGTCGTCAGTGCCTGAGATGGGCATAGTCCAGTCAAAGCTATGGTACGAAGTACGAACGAAGACCACTACATATATAAGACCGAGGCTTCCTTCCAGTGAACTTGTATTACTGTGCTTTCGTTGCATACAATCACTACCGCTCTCACTACCCCTATTTCCGTGTTGGCTTATCGTTCACACGCACACCTTATCACTGCTCTTATTCGAACAAGCCCCTCTAGCCTGATCACCTAGACAAGGACCGCTTACACCTGGGTAGTGCTCTTTGTAACAATGAGGGGTTTTCTCGCGTATGCCTCGTCGCGTACGCCTCGTTTTTCTCTTTTGTCTCCTTTTTTAACTCATACCACTCTATTCGCTTCATTTTAACAAACGAGAATGCGTCACTGTTATCTGAAACGACTTATTTCCTAGGTCTCTGACAACAATAATATCTCCTAGTGTTTAGAGGACCTAATGAGAGTTGAGTTTAGGCGAATAGATTGTTAATCGTAAGTCTGGAGCCGCTGCTGGGGTCTCCAGAACTGGCGGCGAACCCAAACAGGAAATGGAGGTCCAATCTTTTCTTGCTTTTGGGCTGGAGTCTTTTTGACCTCGTCAACGACCACATATAAATAAATACAGCGCTCCTTTCCGTTGTCTCTCTCTTGTACTCTTGACTTTTTATCTTCCTTTTCTTCTTTTTAAAGTAACCAGAATCTATTGTTGCAGAACTCGGATACGTTTTTTTCCACTGGACAGAATACCACCTATGGCATTGGTTCTCGAACATCCTGTACGACTGAGGGAACTGAGAGACTTCGGAGTCACCACCAATTTTTGTTGAATTCCGACAGTTTAAGTGGTGTACGGTCCTGTAGGTGCTGAAAAAGAAGATGCTTTCATGGATCCACCTACTACTGAAGCTGGATAGTATATCACCTTAATAGGGCGGAGATGGATTTGATTATTGTCTTTAGCGCTTATCCGAATGATATCATGCCTGTTAACAAAAACAAGTCTAGAGATGCACCATTTCAAATTATTGATAGCTAGATTTCATATTGTCCAACCACTATTCTAATTGCTGTCTATTTTAAATAACGCCTCTATTCTTTCCTTCAACTTCTTAGCCCATGGGAGCTAGCATTCATCTAGAATTCATCTAGAAGCAAAGTGTTTCTCGTCATACAGTTAGAGTTCCATGTCCTGGCTCCGCTTTTGGTACATATCTTGCAAGAATTCAACAACTTTACTTGCGGAGACACTTAGCAGTGAGTCAAGGTCACAGTCCGGGCCGGCATTAATCAACACATATCGACTGATGCTCTGAGCCAGCGTCTCCACATCCCGCCCATTGGCCCACAGCCTCAAGGCGCTCAGCTGGGCAAACAACTTGAGGTTCTTTTTCTTTATACTCGAACCTTCGATGCCACTGATCTGGATCTCATCAGCAAGGAGCTTCTGCTGGAGGAGGTGCAGGCAGTCCGAGGCCGACATGTGCGGGAAGACGATCTCGGTCGCGAACCGGCCGCGCAGGCCCCGGTTCATGCTCATGAGCCGGTCCATGTCGCCATCGTAACCGGCCAGCACGATCACCATCTTCCGCGCGTACCGCGGCTTTGTCATGCTGTCCACGAGCTCGCCGACCGCCTCTTTGTGGTAGCTCCCATTCTCGCCGAAGGACGAGTCGGCGAGACGGTAGGCCTCGTCGATGAAAAGCACCTTCCCTAGCGCCCGGTCGAGGAGCTGGACTACCTTTGCGTCTGTGTGGCCCAAGTATTGCCCGATGAGATCCGACACCGAGTACTCCTCGACCGCCGGGGTGGAGAGGAAATTCATCTCATAGTATATCTGGCCGAGTTTGCGGGCCGTGGCGGCTTTCCCCGTGCCCGGCGGCCCCTTAAACACAAAGGCGAACGGGATGTGGTCTCGGGGCTCCTTGCCGCGCAGGCGCAGGGTCGCCGCGACTTGCTGGTAGACGTAAAGCCACGTACACATTTCCAAAGAGATATGTCTGCGCGAATTGTCGAAAGAAAAGGGGTATGATGCGCGTCGTGTGAGCTTGTCTCTGTCACTGTTGTCATTTGACACGGCATCCACTCGGACACCTTCTTCAGCGCAGCTTCTTCCTTCTTTTTTGCTCTCTCGTCATGTGAGTTGATCTTCAACATTAGCTTGCTTTGGTTCTTTGCACCAGCAACCGTCTGTAAGCCGTTTTATTTTGCCAGCGTCACTGTCTCACCATCTTAAAGATGGTTAGTATGGCACGAACGTCTTGCCTCTCACGGGTGCAGCCAACGTTGTAGTCAACGTTGGCTGCATTAATGAATAATGTTTATTGATGTTAATTGTTTACTTTTCTTTATGTTTGTATTGTCAACTGTTAATAGTTACCTTTTATTATAGACTCGTATAACTCAATATAAAGTTTATAGTATTAAATATTAATAACTACAAAGAATGATGTGTGCGACAGGCTTAAGGTATTAGTGGCCCAAAGGGTCAGGCTTATCGAAGTAGCTTTATAACAATAACAAATATATCAAACTAAAAGAGTGCACACAACACAAAAACGGTTGTATTCTTCGCATTATTACCGCAACCTGGAATTTGAGCCACTGCAGTAATTGTGTGCCACGCGGCTAATTCACATCTACAGCATAATCAGTAAACCGATGTCACAGTCCGTTCTCCCTGTTTGAGAGATTATCTAGTTATCCGACTGCTTTAAATAAGTTGTTTTAATTTCTTCATTTGCATCTTAATCTCTAGACAAACATAGAAACCGAGCGAGTCATCAAAGCGGAATCTACTTGATGCGATCGCTTTCGCCAATCCCCTTGCTTTCAATTAACTCGTCGTTTTATGGCACCGCGGCGTTAGCCCACTACGGACCTATTTCATTACTTGATCAATCGCCTCTTGGACATAGGGAAGCCACCTCTTGTCAAGAACACGTATAACAGATGCGAGTAATTTCTCTGGTCTCTCTTTGAAGTACCAGAGTTCAGTAAGCTGCTTTAGAATGACACAATAGTGCACCAACAAGATCAACGCTCCCGGATGTCTCATACCTAGGAGTGCTACATAGTCATCTCCCACCCGTGTCGGCCAGACTGCGAGAGCATTCCAAATTGTAAATCTGGTTTGTTTATGTCGGTCGTTTATATATGCAAAGGACTCAGCCAGCGTAGTAGCGGCGTTGCAGTATGTCGCGATGCTCTCTTGTGACCAGGAGGAGTCGTCCGGGACAATAGAGAGAAAGTAGTCTAGGTATGGTTTTGTGCTGTCCGTAAGATCGTGCAGGTCTTCATAGATCTCCCAGGCACGGGCTAGCATGATCACAGGGCTTGTTTCAATGGCTTTCCAGACGTCGCAGAGCATTACGCAGCCGGACCGCAGGAGATGCAGCCATGGCGGCAGTATGATAGGCTTGCTGCCCCAGACGGAAGCAGACTTGTCCACGAGGAGAAGTGAATCGACGGAATCGACACTATCAACGTCAAGGGCGAGAGTGTAGATGGTGAGCAAGTAACTAAAAGTCAGAATGGCTTGGGAGTTGCCATCGGTGGGATGGTCGATAGCGCGTCGGAAAAGAGGCATTGCCGTTTCCTGGTGAACCAGTGCTCGGACCGTGAATGCATTCCTTTTAGACGGCATTGTATGGGCCATGTGAAGAGCTGTGCAGGCCAAGATGCCATGCAAGACAAACGGATTGTCGCAGGCGATGCGAGGCACAACATCGAGCCAGATTTTCTCTGAAGCGTGGCTGTCGTCGTTATCGTCAAAAATAAAGGATTCAAAAGTCAAGGAGAAATAATGGTGGAGGATGAAGGTGTCCAGGTCATCTAGATGGAAGGCTTGTCGGATGTGTTGCAGCAGCCCTGGCTTCGGCGATCGCAGCTCGCTGTCGCTAGTGAAATAACGCAGCATGTTGCCTCTGAAAAACGTCTGGAGGAGAGTAGGGCTCCAATCACGCCATTGTATTCCTTTTTGGCCGTGAATCGCCGACCAGTGACACTCCATCCGCTTAGTTGAGACACACAAGTAATCGCAGCCGAAAGCCGCGCATTTCAACCCTTGTTCGACCGGAAGATGGGGCACGGGAAACTGGTCGCCCCTCGGTGGAGCGACATCTTCTGGCTCCCTGAGCGTCAATCCGCTAGCATATTCAATATAAGGACGCCTCTTGCCTCGATAGATGTGGTGAATATCTTTAAGGTGGCGAGATATGGCACTTGGCTGGACTGCATACCGACATGTTATGCAGATAAGCACCTGGTGAGCGCTGGAGTAGCGCAGTAGCTTCGCTGGTGGCGGTCCTATCAGGTCCGTTGTATTAATAGTTGGAGCCGTCATGATGATCATCTACGTATTTGCCGAGAAAAAGAGGATATTTGAGATTTGGGACGTTCCGTAACTACATATCAGCAGAACGGCACCTGATATACCAGCATTCGCCGCTAACTAGAACGGGACCAATGTTTTAAACCATCGGTGCCGTTCCACACTAACCGGAACCGGACAAGGCCGGCGAGGCAGAGTAAGACACCTCCAACACCTGGGGCTGCAAGCATGTATAAATTCCTGGCCGCCCACACAAAGACGCCATGTTCTTTTCCTGGGCTTCCCCTTGCAATTGCGAGTAAACTTCCAAACTCTGACCGACCGCAAGCTAGTCCTCTCGCATTCTCGTCATGGCCTCCCAGTCTAAGCGTGTCGTTCTCATCACAGGCGGAACCTCGGGCCTGGGCTACGAATGCGCCGTGGACGTTGCTCGAGCACATCCTGAATTGAACATCATTATCGCATCGCGTTCAGACCCCAATTCAGCTGCAGAGAAGATCAACCGTACGCTGGGCCAAAATAATGTTGAATTCTGGCCGCTCGACCTTGGCAGCCTCGCCAGCGTTCGCTCATTTGCCGAGAAGTGGGACGCTAGTCAACTCCCACCCATTCAATCATTAGTGTTGAACGCTGCGCTGCAGTTCCCTGGTGACCTAGAATATTCTGTGGACGGGTTCGAAAAGACGTTTGCCATCAGCCACATCGGACATGCTCTGTTGTTTTTCCTTCTCCGTTCTCATCTCGCCGATGATGCTCGCGTCGTCATTGTCTCTAGCGGTACACACGACCCGGAACAACATACTGGCATGCCGGAGGCTCGATATGACACAGCTGAACAGCTGGCTCATCCAACACCGGAATCGGCTAAAGACCCAGGTCGCCAGCGCTACACGAGCACGAAGCTGAGCAACGTCTTATTCGCGTACGGCTTGCACCGACGTTTTCAGACGATCAACCAACGTCACAAAAAGCAGTGGACTGTGACTTCGATTGATCCCGGTCTCATGTTTGGGACGGGACTACCAAGGAAGTATCCCGGCGTTCTCCGGTTTCTCTCAACTCATGTCTTGCCGAGAATGATTCCCGTGTTGAGGGTCCTCGTTTCTCCTAATATACACACGCCCAAGGAGTCTGGGTTGGCATTGGCTCGACTAGCCGTTGGGTTGGAAGTTAAAGGTCAAAGTGGAGTTTATTTTGAAGGCTTGAAGGAAATCAAGTCTAGCAAGGCGTCTTATGACAGGGAGAAGCAGGAAGATCTTTGGCAGTGGACCATCAACACTCTGGCCAAGAGTGACGAAGAGAAGAAATCGTTTGACTTTCTCGATATGGATTAATTGTCGCAAAGCCACCCGTTCAGTCTAAAGTGATTAGTCTTAGTTGAAGTTAATGTTCAATAGAATGTAAGAGTATATACATAGAACAAGGCCATAGGAATAGTAATTCATTTGCGTTTCAGACAATCGGTAATGACAAGACGTGCACTAGCGAAGGCTATTTGCGTCTAGATTTTGCTCCTGAAAGATTATCTGCCAATCCCGACAAAACCGACCCTTCTTTATTTTATGCTCCTAGCGGCCGCGGGTCGCGAAATCCAGAGATGCCGACGCAGTATTCGAAATATCAAACAACATAAGAACTTACACGGCCTATAGGATATGCTTTTAACGCTTCAATGTCATTACTGACATAGATTATTTTGTTCCGTAAAATGATTTCATTTACTCTCATATATACACAATATATTGTAAGGGGTCTACTGGCAAGGAGCGCAAGAGAGCCCTGAGGCAATAGTATTGGCCGAAATGAACGAAAGACTAAAGATACAGAAGAAAGGAGTTATCATGAAGGTGTTCGGCACGAAGCCCTCGGCTGAAATAGGGGTGGAGGTGAGTGCGCCGGTGGGTCGGTGGGCCCTGGGCCGCCCCCGAGACCTTGGCCCATTGCACTGTCGATTGCATCACGACAGACTTAAATCTGTGCAGTTTTTAGGTTTCTCATACAGACATGGCCCAGATTCTCGCTTGCCCTGTGACGTTCATCTATGTTAAAAAGGATGTGCATGATGGCGGCGCCTCTTTGTCTTAATTGTGTAAAAGGAGCACGAAATGGCCTATCAGTTAATCAAAATATCACGGGTGTGCAGGGGACGGTGCGCGTATCAAAAACCGGCGCTACATATATCAAATCCCGACTCTTGACGACAAGTGTTGAGCAGTGCTTATATAATACCATGCCTGTAGGTCGATACCGTATGCCTATCACTTGAATACCGTGGTCATACACTGTATATAGCACTATATAGAGAGGGCTCCTCGCCCTGCCTCCCTCTAGGATATCTCTTTTGGCCTCTTCTAATCAATGGCTCTACTCAAACTGACTTGACAACAAGAAAACACAAACGGGAGACGAAACTATATTACCGCCCGGTTCAAACACAAGATAACATGGCTGATATTGTGTTGCCACCCGAAGTCATCGCGACTGTCATCGGCTACCTGGACGCAGACGAAAACAGCCTTGCCCTTTACGCAGCTGTCTCGCGTGACTGGCAGGCCAATATCGAGCGGCGAACCTTTTCGAAGCTCCGGTTAACTCCAGAACGGCTGAAGAAGACCCTATCAAGCAAGACGCTCCTTGACACCCAAGGTGACGCGCTTGCCGGGTTGACGGACTCTGTTGCGACTTGTTGTCGCCGCTTCGCTGCCGTGCGCGAGATCCTTATTGAAGTCGAGCTACCACCGTACGACGAGGAGGCCCGCTCGCGTCTTGAAACAGACGCCGACCGCGCTGCTCATAACTTCGTCTTTACGTAAACTGTTCAAGACGCCTTTCAGCTGTTGGCGCGTGGTAAGGTTACGTATGTCTTTGTCGTAGACGTTGAGGTAAAACTCAGCCTTTCCACACGTAGTTTGAGCGACGATATTGGTGACGACAATTACATAAAGCGCAAAAGAAAACACGAAGTAAACTTAATTAACGACTTGTTTGAGACGTGTTATGTCGGTTTATATTTAGGACTTTTTAACGACGGATGTCTTATAAACCCGCTCGAAACGACGTAAAATGAACGTTATAATCCTTATATAAGTTGTCTTTATTATTACATGTTTCTCTTAGCCTTGACTCCGGCAGCCTCTGACGCGTACAGAGTTCTTACAAGTGCTGTGCTCAGCATTTCGCGGTCTTACAAAAAAAGCGCCAGAACGCATAAAAGCGCCTCTACAGCACCTCCATCAGCTCTAGACATCAGGAAAACGATATCACCACGGTGCGAGAATTTACCACTATGCTATGCGACAAAAAGAAGGCTTTCGAACAACCAATGCTTGAATCTTATCGACCGCGCCAATGTGCGCCCACCCGGACACTTCAAAATATGGGATCTAATTGCATTTATTACGTGAATAAGGCTACAAATCAGTTATTGTAAAGTAAAGAAGAAAAGAAAAAACCAAAAAAATTCAGCTCGAATGCGAGACGCAGATCGTCTTATTCACGAAAACGTCAAAAATAAGAAACAAAAAGGAAAGAAGAAGAAAGGAAAGAAGAAGAAGAAGCCTCTGAATGTATAAGCGCTCTGGTCAAGAGCTGGGTTATATATTGCCCAAACGTATGCTAATGTCGAATTCAAGAGCACATATTCTGCTTTCATATCTGATGAAAGAAAGAGTCCGACTGCATATTATTCAGGACAACACTCTTCTATTATACTAACTTAATTTCTTGATATTCGATGGCATCCCAATCATAAAGCATGTCCTCCGGCTCGTCTGCCCAATTTTTAAATATCCCTAATCGTTTCCAGGAATGACTGCCGTCTCGGTGTGGAAGCACCAATAGACCTCTGTCATAATACTGCCTCCGTTCGCTGAGGACATTGTACATTTGGCCACATTGAAGCCACAGCAGGTGCAACTGGTTGTTTTTCTCTTCGTCTGTGAGGCGGTAAGCGCACGGATCGTCGACAACAGCTAATCGGGGTGCGGCCCAATAGGCCGCTGAGGCCAATGCCACCTTGGCGCGGAGCACAAGGGTGCCGCTGAGAACGTGGCCAAAGTGCGCATCTGGCTGAGCGAGGCGTAAGTCATGCCCGACCAGGCGGGCCTCGTGAGCCACAATGTTCTGATTCTTCAACTGCATGGACACGGGGCCAATGATCAGCCCACGTCGATGGTCAAGCACAGACATCCAAGACCAGCCCGGCTGGCGATAGTCATCTAGGGAGAGTTTAAGGCCCTCCGGGACCAGAGCAGACCACATCAGATCGTCGATAATTTGGTTCTTCCATAGACCTGCCAAGTATATATCGTCTGTGGCAAGAGAAGAAGAAGAGGAGGCCAGGGCCTCAGCTTGAAACAGTGCAGCTTGTCGTTTGGCAAGACCAGCAATGGCAGGTAGACGATCCTCCTTGAACGAGAGCTGTCGGAAACAGTAGTCTGTCACGAGATCGTGCCACGTGGACACGCCGTCTCTTCCCAGCCCGATTTTGTCGTTGTCATCATAGAACAGCTCGTTAGGACTGCTCTCGTCTGGCGCCCAGGCATTGCACAAAAAGCGGCTGGCTGTCTCGGTGCATCGAAACGAAATACCAGCTGCGCCACGGCATTCGAGACGGCGTGACGACATATACCGCTCCTGAAACGTCCAGCCTCGACCATCAAGTGGCGGCGCGTAGCTGGCTTTGTGACAAAGGGCGAGTCGCACCACCGATGGCTCACCTCGGTCGCCTTGTTCGCCGTCTCTGCCTGGGACTGTCGGACTAGTCAAGACAGGCACAACTGCAATTTCGTCCAAATAATGGAGGAACCCGTCATCAGCGGCACGTGCGAGCCCTGATGCAAGCACAACGAGAGTCGCATGAGAATAGATGTCGCCCATGTTTTCGATTTCGCGTGCCTTCTCTGCGCTGTCGTCCTGCGCGATGCAGAGCGCATCTACCCAAAGATACGAGATGCCGAGCTGTGCTGTGATGCGGGCAGCATCGGCAATAGACCGTGGAAGGTCTGCTAGCGGGATGCCTTGCCGCTGATGCATGGTGCGATTCTTCATTGTCGTCACGATCTTCTGCGGGCCACCCCAGCAGTAGCTCAAGGCAATGTAATCGCCTTGTTCGCCAGCCGATGATATGTGCAAACGAACAACACCATCGCTATGGCAGGTGCTCACATCGAGAACAGCGCGTGGGAGGAATGACGTTTCCCTGCCTCGGCATCGTGAATGATGGTGTCGACATTCATTTACCATATCTCTAATAGGTTGGATAAAAGCTGCGTCTTTCCAAAAGTCGGGGGACGGATGAAACCCATCCAAAGGTCTCAGATAATCAGGAATGACTTCAAGGTCAGGCAAGTTGTCTGATTGGTGAGTGGAATGCTTCAAACTTACGACCTGTCTGTGAGGAATCCACTGCGTCTGAAGAAAAGCATGTTAATAGGCTCTCAATTTAGGAAATTCGCCGTCTCAGAGAGCTATACCTGGGATTTGGTAGAAGCTTAGATAGACCGAGGTCATGGTGGGCTCATCTTCATGAGCATCGCTAAAATTGAGATTCACTGCCAGTCCGAAAAGTGGAGCATCCCAAGGGACGGGAAACTCCATATCACCATCCAGAAGCAAAAAATACTCAATTTCAAGCCATACTTCCCCAGTGTTTTCGTAGTCTGCAATGGTGGTTCCTTTTGTGAAGAGCTCTGTCGAAAGCTGGACGTCCAGATTTTTGATCATCAACGAGCAAAGAGCACAGTTCTTCATGCTCATCAGCTCGGACAACTGACCATGATACACTCCTTGGAGGCCATCTGATGCGTCAGCAAACCTTTGGAGACTCTCTCTGGTGGAAAAGAGCTTCTTGCATTTGTCGCAGAGACTGGTTACGTCCTGAAGATCCATTTTGTTCTCGTCTTCTGCCTGCCGCCTCTAAAATCCATTTATATAGGGGCGAATGGGCCTGGAAGCATTTCATTCTAGTATCTCTTAACACCTTGTATCCCGCATCGATTCCCCTCACTTGATTACGCCCTACCTCTCCGCAATGGTTAGGCGATCCCAGACCAGTAATGTAGCGTTGCTGTGTGGGTGGGGGACATCTGGCTGTCTCTGTCTTCTTCGGGTCTACCTAAGCCTGTGCGGGGTTCTCGACCTATCAAGTAGTGTCAGATATGAGTGGAAGAGTTCCTTGACTATTGTGTGCTTGTCAAGTGTGTTTGGAAGGCACTATCAAGTTTCCATTCTCATTGGCCATATGCATAAACGGATACCATTTTCTACCGCCTGTACATAGCTCCCAAGTAAATTAGACCTGAGATTCATGCGCCTCAATCCCCCAGAATAGGCGACGGCAGACTGCTTGCAACAATGACAATTATTTGGATGGTTCTGTTGCTAGATGTTCTGCTAATGCAACATCTTCAGTGATTGGATATTGCACTCTGAGGGGAAGAGCAGTGCTTCTGGCATTACGAAAGACAGTACTAGAGCTGCGAGGAGTTCTCTCCGGTAAGATGAGAGTCATGTCACAACCAACAGCGGAAATTGCGAACCATGCGGCAGTAGAGAATAGCTCCTGACAAGGGTAATGTATGTAAACCACCAGCTGGGCTGGTTTATTGCTTGCCTGGAATCGAGTATGTGAGTGCTATAAAACGACGTAAGACATGGCTATTCGTGCTTAGTTTTATCTATGGCCGGGGAAGTGAATACGACAGGCTAAAGCGAGGCGTGGGCATTGCCAGCTCCCCCGAGCTTGCCTAGTTGGCTAAAAATGCTCTTCTGGCCCCGGGAGCGAAAAGATTTCAGAGTAATCTAAGCCTAGAGAACATCGTTAGCAAAAGATCCTCTTCGGTACCCAACGGCGTGGTCTACGTCACCCAGAACCTGATGGGCTTGACTCCAGAGGCCACTTATGTGTTCTCCTTTTGGCATCGAACGGTGAGTCCCGTGCCCAAAGGCGCAGCGATCACGTGTACCATCGATGGCAACCGAAATTTGGATATTAGCCTGCTCCCTGGCACTTCTGCGCAGTGGACGGAGGAGTCTCAGACATTCATTGCTCGTGGCGGCGTCGGTGACGTCGACGGCACTATCCTTACACTACTTTGTATAATCCAATTGCCGGCTGAGATGACCCTTCAGCTGCACGACTTTGCGGCTGTAGAGCAGAGCAGCGCTTCATCTACTGGCTGGGATATTTCTGTATAGACCGCGATGTTGTCGACAATATGCAAGCCGAAAGAAATATGTAAGTAGTTCCCTATTAATAACTATGGTAATATATGTCTTTGTAAGATCAATGTAGAGATAGAAGACACAATAGTTTAATAAAACTTATCAACTATCAGTTACAATGTCAATCAAAGCCTTATACCAGATCTGAAAATTCGCCTAGCAAGCGTCGTAAGCTAAATTTATAAGGTAATCGATGTCATGTTCCCTAAGCCAGCTATATTCGGGTTCTGTATTGAGCTTTAGATTGCAAATTTTGTTTTAGGGAGGGGTTGTACTTCCAAAGCAATCCAAGCACTGTTTGCAGAGCAGGGGCGAATAACGAGGATCAGTTCTCACAAGCCACTGACGGGGATTTCGACTGGATCCTGTAATGCGAATTTGGACCTTTTTATTCTCATTTATGTAAGTCTGAAGCTGCTGCTGTGGCCTCCTAACCTGGCGGCCACCCAATTATGAATTATGTGGGTGAAAGTCCGCTACAGCATCTCTGGCGACCGCATATAAAAACGGCTCTTCTTTCTCGAAGTCTCTCTCGTGTACTCTCGACGTCCTTTACTTTATTTTTAATTTCATTTTCTCTACAACGTCGCTTTTCATGGCAGCGCTTTGACTCTTTTCCCTAGACCCTATCTCTGCCACTTTCTCCTTCTTTTTTGTTCTGTAGTCGTCTCTGCAAGGATCCTCGAAATGCCCCCTTCTCCTTTCCTCCTCTCTCTACTTATCACCCTTATCGCTTTAAGATCGCTCTTCTCTTGTACTTTTTTTGTCCTATTGCTCACCGTAGAAGTGAATAGAAAATGTGGCCCTATTATTGCTCTTCCCTCTACCTTACCATAGTACAGATATAGTACATACAGTACTTTAGTAGAGAGCACACATAATAAACTTCCAAGAAAGATGATGTTGTAGCCCTTGTTGCCGCCCTAGGGGATGTTCTTGATCGTAATAGTATAGGAGGCAGCCATGTTTGGGTTGGGGATTTGCATTTGATAGGAATAGAATTTTTTAAAAAAAAAAAAAATGTAAAGAAAAGTAAAAAAGTGCAGGCAATGTTGTAAGTTAAAGTCCCAGTGCAAGGAAGTTGGAACCTCAAGAATAGAGCTATTGACAGTAGTGAATACGGAACGGAAAAAAATCTAAGTGCTTTTAAAGTCGACTGGTACATTTATATATCACTTGAAATGAACTGAGGAAACACATCACATCGTCCGTTTCTATCTGTAGAGAGCGCCTTCTCCATACCTAGATTAAAACCTTGTCGTATACAGCGCACAATACTTCACATAATGCGAGATTTTATTTTATTTTATTTTATTTATTTACTTTGCAAAAGTTAAGCTGATACAAATTTTAAGAACCAAAATGTATCATCTATATCACTTTACACTTAGATGAACGTGCGTGGCTTCGTACCACTCGACATTGTGTGATCAGTTTTTAATTATTACTTTACAAAGGTGTGTAAGGAGGGGTATAACCAGATGTGGCAATCTGGGGCGCAAACTAGCCGTGGATGTAAAAAAGAGACAGCGCCTATATTTTCTCACTGGCCGGCCAGGAAACTTAGACAATATAAAGCATATTTATCTTAGCGTTAACTGGCAATTACAGAAGACGAAACTGGCATTGGAAAGTTTAGTTAATGATTGGTTTGACGCATGTGAAACTTCGAGGCCCTATTAGGCGTCATTATGTACAACGCTATGGCGTTGCAGGTGTCGCCGGACTCGGCAGTAAATATCTATACAGGTCCTCTGCGTCGTCATTGAGCCACGATTCTGTGCTCTTCGAAGCTGCCTCCGCCTGATTCGGAAACTCAATTGGAGCGAATGGTGGCTCCCTGTCCCACCGTACAGCGTGTAAAGGGAATGCGTCCACCACGACCTCTTTAATGTCGGCCTCTGCCACCTGTTGGACTGGTTGGCTTTCAGCTCCCATACTTGTCTCTGGGCTAATATTGTCGGGGCCGAAACCTAAGGGTGGCAACGGATGGTACGATTGAGCTTTTAACAAGTCACTCGTAGAACTGTGTCCGTTTGCGTTCGTGAACACAAAACCGTGTGGCTCTGGGGGCTTGTATGCGGCAGCATTCCATGAGCTCCCCGATCTCCCCGTTGGCGCGGATCCGGCGCTCGTCGTTGCCATGTTCGGTGCCATATGTGTCGGGTCAACAATTGAATAACTTTCATATGAAGGTGGATATGATGACGCAGCTCCACCGGAAATCGCTGAGCCCGCCGATAGGTGACTATAGGATCCAGCCAGCCGACGGACCGGTCCATTCGACTGCCGGCTCGAGGATTTGGTGTTTGCTGACCCTCGACTGGTATCAGGACTTGCCTGTGTATGTGAGTAGCCTTGTGGTCGGTAGTTCCCTGATACTAAGGAACTTGTGAACTCTGGAAAAGTAGCAGGCTGCCCTACATTAGGCGATAGGAAGATTGGAGAAATCATCTGAGGTAGCGATCCGACCATGGCCATTTGATTCGCCCATAGAAGCTCTTGCTTCTCGGCATCTTCATATTGACCAGTACTAGGTGACCAAATGCTGCCATAAAATCTGTCCGCTGTGTGCGTTGGGGTCGGTTCTAGTGAACTGGAGCTGGGGCTCGGAGGTAAAATCCAGCTCCTTTCGAATGCTGGCGAAGAGACGCTGGAGACCGTGTTTATCAGGGGCGGCAGCGAAATTGTAAATTCGTCTTTGACGGTGTCCGCAGACGTTGCTTGGCTATCTGTTTCCGTCTCCTTTGGCGCAGATTCTGGAATCGCCAAAAGAGACCACTCCCTTGGATACCTCTCCAACGGGGCAGATGCCTCGCTAACATTTGCACTGTGGACGGCGCTTTTGGAAAGCATCCAGGTGGAGGGGAAGGTCGCTAGCCATTCATTCTGTTCTCCTGGATTCATAATGGTGGGGATGCGGATCGTAAAATGGCGATCAAATGAAAAGATGTACAGCTAAGTGTTGTCTTCATATTGTGTTAGATAGGTAAAATTCGGGCGAGAAACAGAAGCAAACGGATTACGCCGCATCGCCCATACCACATGAATGGCTAACATAAATTTCTATTTGTAGAGTCTTCAGTGACGTGTAGTGTATACAAGGACCACAGCCGTCTTCGACTGTCTTAACAATCGCCAAGCCATTGGGCACCTATAAGCTAGTGAGCACATTTTATCGGTATTAACAGGATGCGCTGAACAGGTTCCAGTAGTGGTGCCTTACGATCTTGTAGCGGCGGCTGCGAGATTTGTGTGGTGGTGCGCCTTGTGGTGCGCCTATTGGTAAGGCAGAACAGCGACCCCCCTTTCTTTTCTTTTCTTTTTTTTTTTAAAAAAAAAAAAGAAATTTGGAGAGCTATCAAAGACTTGTACTGGTCCAGAATTATTACAATTTAATCACAAAAGTCAACCGCGGCTAGATTCCCCCACTTGTTGGAGAACAACATATACACAACAATGTTGAGCATTTCATCGCGAGCTGAAGGCTCCAAAAGTCCACGGGCTAAAGCAAGCACGGAGCCTCAGTGGCCATTCAATTCAGCTTGCTTTGAACCTTCCCTGTATGTAAACCTGCAGACTTTAGGTTAGAGAAGGCTGTTTAGAACTTTCCAGCGTTGACGGTGCTGGATATAAGCGATTACGCAAATGATGTCACAGATGCTTTCAGCGATATCGAGACAAACCACCTGGCTACCACTACGGCTCTACATACCCTGACGGTTGCTAAAGATTATTCAGGCGAGAAGAAATAACTGTCTTCACGGCGGCGTTCATCTGGAAAAAGTACCGTCACTAACTTACCTCAAGATGCTAGAGAGTCCACCCTTGATGAGAGAGGCGTAGCAGCATTGGTTTCGACGCAGGTATGCCCGTTATAAGCACCTGTTGTATGAAGTTTGAAATATTCACTCCTTTGTGGAATCAGGATGCCGGGCTATTTGGACTTGAACTATTGTAAGTACAGCATGGTCTATTTGGATAGGAGACTACCTCACGTATTGCCTAGTATGATTGCGAGGGCTGCTTCCTCTAGATCTGAAAGCCAGTCTCGAAACCAACGTGCGAGGCTTCAGATTAGCCAGCAAGCATTCAGACTTCTTTTGTCTAGATTCAACGTTCCGGTAGCGTTTATCACGGCACTTGCACGTCCTTATATGGTCTGCGGCACCGGATTCCGTCAACTGTCG
Organism: Hawksworthiomyces lignivorus; assembly: GCA_002917075.1. NCBI lineage: Eukaryota > Fungi > Ascomycota > Sordariomycetes > Ophiostomatales > Ophiostomataceae > Hawksworthiomyces > Hawksworthiomyces lignivorus. The sequence continues at coordinate 224,913 of NTMA01000044.1, read as the reverse complement.
CCTCACTCTTGGGATCACTGGTGTTTGATCCCTGTGAGGACAGTCGCGAGCTGTCACATGCAGAATCAAGACCATATCAAGAGCACGGTAGGTAGCAACCAGCTGGACCCATTCAACTACATCCATCTCTCTGGAGCCAAAGCCGACATCCGCGGCTCGTACGTGGGACTATTCATCCGCTACAACTCTCGGACTAGAGGTACTACCATCATATCATTCAACCTCCTGGATTTTCGTCTGCATAATCTCATAGACGAGCCCTTGAGCCGAATCCGGGATGCAGTGAGGCGACGATCTGGTAGGAGCCTAACAACTAGCTCGCGATTCGTACACATAATCTATCTCTCAAGCATCCTGAGATGGTGGAACAATGTGTTGTTCTGCTTCAACCAACAACTCGTCATGCACGTAAGGCCTTCTGCTTTGCCAAAATCTAGTCAAGGTAATATGCTTATAAACTGGGGTGCAGGAGAAATCACTACAAGAAGAGATTGCGTCGGCAACATCGGCGTTTTCAACCAAAAGCAAGGACATCAACACCTCTTTGCACATCATGGCTGCTCACCTGCATCGGTACAAATCTGAACTAAACCGCGTCGAGTATATTCTGTCAGAGATAAAATCGTCCAAGTTCGGCGCCTTTGACGGAATCGAGAAGTATGAGGAAGTTCAAGAGATAACAGCAGAACTCCAAGATAACCTCAAGATCGAGCAGCTCACGTCAGAGCTGAGCGCTATAATGAGCTTTTCGGATGAGATTGAAAGGAAAGTGCAAAACATTCTGACACTGGTAAGTGTGCTGATGCACCATATTTTGCCAAATAAAGGATGACCGTTTAATTTTAACTTGTTGAATCGTCACAGCTTTTCAACCAAATTCAAGTTACAAACGACAGGACTCTACAAGCTATCCTCACTGCGGCTCAAGAGGACAACAAGCTCTCCCAAAATATTGCATTTGAGTCCCATGAGCTCACGCGGAGTATGAAGGACGACAGCGTTGCAATGAAAACGGTGCGTAGCCGCCCTCTAAGTTCTATGACGAACTGGGCTGATTAGATTGTTTATAGATTGCCATTTTGACTATGCTTTTTCTTCCGGGCACTTCATTTGCAGTAAGTTCCTGGCCGTTGAAGAATCCCTCCGAGAGGAGGCAATACCTTTCTGTTCGTAACTGATTCATAGGGAAGGCTTTCTTCGCCATGCCATTTTTCACGCAGACGAGATATTTGACAGCCCCTGCTCAAGTGTGGATTTGGACAGTGCTTACAGTGCTTGTCACAATTGTTGCTTTCGGGATATTCTCTCACATCATCAAACAGCCACCCAGAACCGCTAGCCATAAATCTCATATGAAGCCGGATGAAGAATTAGGAAGAGTAGAGGGTATGGTGACATTAGCGAGCCAGTCTGGGGGAGTTTAAGTTGCAAACTTCTCTTGAAATACCTTTATGTTGTCATGATAAACTTGCTACCCAGGGGGAGCCTCTTTTCAGAAGCCTAGAAGAAACTAAATACAGCGCAGCTAGCAATGTCATCGAATGGCTTCATAACTAGTGGCTTGAGGAATTAAAAGAGCTGAACGTATTACTAGCTACCTAGGTAAATGGGATGCAAATATACATGGATTGAATATCTAAGTTCTTAAATATGAAAAGCTGGTGCCCCGACACGAATTGGTTCAGGCGCGCTACGCCTAGTTTTGCATGAGGGATAAGATGCGGTGGACGCCTTCAGGGTCCAGCCCCTCTGGCCTGAACAGAGCATTCCCCACGACATCTATGCTTAAAACCGCCCGGAGCGTCTCCACTGCCACGGTCCTCGGCCTCGTTGTGACGACCCCAAACAGAGCGTGGAGGAACAACGCGATTGCAGGCTCCACCCACGCGGTCAGCGGATCCTCTAGGTAGCGGAACTCGTCCGCATGTAGCATCATGCTGTAGCTCGCAGGGCTAAGTAGGGATGTGCGCCGTAGTGACTGTATGCTAACGGACACAGTGGGCTCCAAATTAGCACACTCGCCGCCGAGGCCCGTCGATAGTGGCCGCCCGAGGATGGTACCGAAGAGCTCCCCGACGGACTGCGAGTGCGGCACGCTCTCAGCCGCGCGATCGAGTTCCTCACACACGAGGAAGAGCAGGCGCCGGAAAGCCGCACGCTGTCGCACCTCCTCTGCGACGCCAAGCAGCGGCGCCGCCCTGAGGATGACGACGAAGCCTGGGAGGGGATACCGCAGCAGCGGCAGTAGCGCCTGCTTTGCCGCGGCGGCGGCGTGAGGGTGGGAGATGGGGGACTTGTCCTCACCATCGTATCTGGCATCCAGCTCCTCAAAGGAGCCGGCTAGCGCCGTTGCCAGTGGCCACACGGGCCGGGGCACGTGGGATGGCGAGGTGAAGAACACGGTCAGCTCGCGCGGCGCGAGGACGGAGTACAATAAGTCGCGGATAGCCCACTCCACGCCCGCGCGAAAAGTTTTTACTGCGATGGCGGCGGCAACAGTCGTCGAGATGTCAAATGTCTTATCTAAGGGGGCCGTTGTATTCAGGCTCGCGTGGGGGGGCTGCGAGCTGCCAGCAGCGGGTAGACCATCGGCCGCGAGCACCAACACGGACAGGAAGACCTGGGGGAGGCCAGCCTCTGAAAAACGGTAATCGAACGCGGCGGCCAGTGCGGACGTCATGGCCTCGCGGTTGTCGGCAAAGGACACAAGGGGCAGTGCGGCGGTGATGCCGAAACCCAGGGCGCCGTTGCGTGTGTAGAAAGTGGAGCAGGGGTCGCACACTAGTGTCGGCGGGGTCTGTGTGGTTGGCATCGATGCTGAGCTGGCACCGCGGACCAGTGATGGAGGGGGGGATGACATGGGGGTAAGTGTTGCCAGCACGCTGGCCGTCTCGGGAAAATGACCCATGGCAAGCGGGAAGGCGAGTGGCGTGCGGCTGCCTGGAGCGGGAAAGCCTAGCGTGCCACCGGTAATGGATGGCGTGGGCGATTTACTTGACCCGGAACTTGAGGCGGTTGTTGACGGCACGCGGAACAGCCAGGCCAGTGTCACACCCCTAGTACCGCAGACGGGGCAGGTGCCTTTGAATGAGCCCCTGGACGAACGAAAACCAGGTGTGTATAGTAGGCCGCGCAGAGATGCGTCACTGATGCTAGGCTCCCAGCTCCCCCAGGCCTCCTCCGCCGCCTGTGACCGAAACTCGACGTTTCCATCCGATGCGTCTAGGAACTGGCGATGCCTGAGAGATTTCTGCGCTGTCTTGGGCGGTGCAGAGGAAGTGCTGTAGAACTGATCTTGTTGTATCCCGATAGCAATTTCGGTTTTCTCCTCCGGAAAAATGCAATTCTCGGCCTCAAGAGGAGCACTTCCGAAAACGTATGGCTCTTGCAAGCTAGGGTTTAGAGATGGCACTGAGTCGATGGAGCTACTGCTACCCTCTGAAACGCCAGCGATGATACTCTGCCTTTGTGTCGCATTCTGGATATGAGCCTGGGTACTCTCGACGAAGTGGCTCATATTCTCTCGATACGCTGCCCGCAGACGTTCCTGGAGCAGCTCGGAAGGCTTCTGCCCACGATTGATGAGATCGGCAAGCTCCATAAACAATGATTCGGCCTTGCCTCCTCGGTCTTGTCTCTGCATAAAGAGCGGATCGTCAGGGCGGATGATCTGCTGATGAAGCCAGCTTTGGAAGTCAGCCTGTTGATTACGGGCCTGCGTGGTCATCCGGATGCTATCCAGATGCTCAACATTGGAGAATAAGTTTGCAATCTGGTCGGGGCTGAGGCGGTTGGCGAAGAGATCGTTCATGTCGATTACAAGTGAGTCTTGGAGCGCGATCTCATTAGCAGCAAGCCGCTTGGGTGGTGGAACGGAGATGGCCCCAAAGTCCGCAATGGAAACTTGTGGGAGAGTGTCCCAGCGAGAAGAGGAGTCGAAGACAGGATGTGGTTTGTCCTTGAGGAGAATGTTGAAGATGCCCTTGGTTTGCATCGCGCGGAGATCGCCATTGATCTCGTTACAGAAGAGAAAGGCGCAGTTGGGCACGACGGCAAAGACACCTACGCCGACGGAAATATCGCAGCTTGCAGGGCCTGTGCTGGGGTTACCAAACACGACGATGACACAGCTGGTGCCATGCAACCCGTGGTTCGCAATATCGCTTGCAAACTTAGCCCTCAGATCTGACGGTATTAGGCCGTCAGTCATGAGGAACCACAACGAGGAGTTCAATAGCGTTGCCCTGTGGTCCGGGCTTGTGAGCAGAGCCGTGGGGTCGGTGCCACCCCTGTCTTCGAGATTGTGCAGCTGAGTGAGGCTGAGGATAGGATGCGCTTTGTCATCCCATGGCAAGACCTTAGAGTCGAAGCGTGCCCGCGGAGAGAGCACACTCGAAATGCTCCGGATGAAGGCTTTTTCAGCGGCCAAAGTTGCGCCATATGTACTGCCAGAAACATCGATGGCAAACAATACCGACGTATCACGAAACGTCTCACGAGCAATGCTGGCATTTTTGCGCTTAGGAGCCGGCAGTGTCGCCGAGGCTCCCGCTGTGGGTGACGGGGCGCTTCTTTTCATTCTCTTCCCTAGTTAGAAACCCAACGTCTCGTGGGCCGTTGCCGTTGTAGAAGTTTAGCAAGTATTCTAAAACGCAGGTGCAATGTTAAAGAAGTCTTGGTTAAATGTATGAGAAGAAGAGAAAATTATGGCCAGCATATCTCTCCTGATCTGATCTAGATACAGAGAAGACTGCGACAGATTCACAGAGAGGCGGTCAGAACTTATGCCGGGCAACAACCCGCATATTGGGGCAGCGAATGAAGTACTTTGTTGGGTGCCTTCTGGATGCCTTATGGATGCTGTGATGAACGCCTTGCTGACAAGCCTTAGACAGCCAACAAACTAGGCGACTCGCCTCACAACGTTTCAGCCACATTTGCGCTACCAATGAAGACGTTTATTTTGTCTTCACCAGTCAAAGACAAACTCCTCACTGCAGAGGATTGCCAAAAGTGGTCGCACACGCCTACTAAAAACAGCGGTCGGAACATCGCCTCCTGCCTTTAACCAGTTAGTATTTCGCAGCGACTTCAGTATCAGCAACCATAGATATCTCGTTGTGACTTCTTAACCATTGCAAACCTTTGCGCTACATATGCCGCCCTCTTGATGAGACGATATTACGAAATACATACACGTCCTCAATTTTATATCCTTCTCCAAATTCTGCCCCTTCCTGCCCAATAGCTCAAGGTAGATTGATGTGGAAAAATACGATCCTACCTACATCCACCACACTGTCTGTGATTGCGGTGAAAGCATCCCTTGACTTTAGTTTCGTCGGTCTTTGCCCTGCCATAGATCCATTGAGCTTCATCACGGTTTGAACCCCATGCGTTGGGGCCGGAAGATCCGTACCAGAATGAGATTAGTCGCCTGTTATGTACCATGGTACCCAGTAGCCCATCGAGTCCCATCATGTGTCTATTGTCCACTTGATCTGTCTCCCAGCGCTTCTGCCCAAAGAATTTTTGTCGGCGCACTTCGTCGTCTTTGGAACTTAGCATAAGGGGTCCCTCGACTTGGCCAAGACCGAGGTTTTCTAGTGTCGCCTCCGAGCCGCATCGCTCTTGAATAACCGAATCAATGAACTTGGACAGCTGGCTGTCGTCTTTTATCTTCCAGGATTCGTCCGTGTGGTGACCTTTGCAGTCCGGAAACCGGCAGGGCACATAGTCGCCCGATGGCATCCCGTGGAAAGTCTGGAATGTACGGAGGACGAGATTCCAGACGACGACACTCGTCGAGGGACAAGTGTCCTTGGGATTCGCTTCGGTGCGTGTCCGACGACGACCCTTCCATCCGCGTGGACCGATGCAGACGCTGCAGCGCCAGGGGACTTCTTCCGGAAAGGGAAGATACACCTTGGCGAGGTCTAGCTGCTCGACGTAGGGGTGTTCCATCTCAGGAAGTAGAAAGTAGCTCATGATCATCTCGCGGACCTCCAGCGGCAGAGGAGTTTTGGACAAGGCGGCTCTTGCGAGCTCCTGCTGGTGTTTCATCCTGGTTCGCGGGGCGATCTTCCGCGCATCAAGGAGGAACTGCCGGGATCGGCGTAAAACAGGGCGATGGCGAACATCCTTCCACCCGTAACTGTCATTGGTGAAGTAGTAGCGATACGAGTCCCGGATGGGCCCGTCGCTCCCAATCTGCTCCCAACTCAGCAGGTCATCCAGCTTCTCTATGGAAGTTTCCCAGTCGCTCTTCTGCGAAACTCGCGATACGTAAGCCCATGCTTGAGCATCGGGGTGCAGTTCGTGCGGCGTGTCATCGCCCTCCTTGCGGATCCAAAACTGCCGGCCATCGACGCCGCCCATGGCCGCGAGTTCGTCTGCGTTGAGTGCGCCAGCAAAGCGGCGGAAATCTTCATACAAAGGAGGTATTCCGAATTCGTACTCGGAAAAGACCCAGTCGAATTCCTCGCGCTCTCTGCTCCGGACCCAGAGTCGCTTGAGACACTCCAGGAGAGCATCGTCTATCTCGATCAGAAATTTGCCTCGCGCTGCAATCTGTGCCATTGAGGCCGTCGTCGCTTCGCAGGGAAAATGCCTGACTAGATGATCGTCTGCTAGCAGCCCGCTCATGAGGTACAAAGCCATGCGCGCAGCGATGAAATCGCCATGCTGCCGGATCTGCCGAAGCGTTACCACGATGGGGAGGAAGCTGGACCATGCTAACATACTCCTTTTCTGCGACACCCCCGGCTTCCATGAAGGAATCGTAAGGATTGCACAGATGTTGTCGTGGAAGCGAAAGAGGATTTCTCTAAGCATATCTGATTTGGTCTTGGCATCCTTTGGCACACCTTCTCCTTGCGTTTTTATCATTTCTTTCAGCACAGTGAGAAGCTCTTCGTTGGCTTCCGTGACGGCTGATAGCGTCTTTGGGAGATCGTCCATCTTCGGATACTTTCTGAGCTGATCCAGCTCTGAGCATGGTCTTCGTGGAATTTGACTGTAATTATCGCATCCGGACCACGAGGCTCAACGCCTGGTTCTGTGCAATTATCTGAGTACAGTACTCTCTCGCGATTTTATTACGCCTCTTCCATAGCAACTAGAGAGCATTGGAGCCAAAAGGGATGAAGCTGAAGCGGGAGATCAAGAGACATTTTAAGGGATTCAGCTCTGCTAGGCAGCACATGAAGCGTGCAACCCGAAATACGAGGCGCATGAGCTGTCATTAGCATTTTATCCAGAGCTTTAAGAGAAAGAAGCTTAAGACGGCTGCTAGGTCCCAGCGGCAAGACCAATGTGTTCTAATTTAAAGGTTGAAAGCGAGGAAGTGCTGTTTTGGCCTTTTCTTTTTTTTCTTTTATTTCTTTTTCCTTTTTTGTTGACGTCGGGCTCTGCTTTTGGTGACCTTTGCAGTGATGTGTATGCCTCTTTTAATATTATGTTTGTGTAGATGTCTTTGAAATAGACCCGCCTGGTAGACTAATTGACATTCGGCGCCGGTATGTTATTTGCACTTTGCGGCAATCGTGTGTCGAATATAGCAGCAAGTTTACAATAAGGATAGTGTATACAAATGTTCACAGGATTTAAAAAAGGTAGTAGAAACAGTCAAAATAATACACTAATGTGTTGAAATCTATTGTTCTTAGGGGACTTAAGACCTAGTCATTGCTGCCTCCCAGGTATCACTCTGGAGGCGACACTTTGGGGGTTACGCGCTGGCGCTGAGTAGCTTTGCACAGATTGCGCTAACCCGCGACAATGGCTTTGGTCTGTCTCGGCTGAAGTGCATGTTTCAAGGAAGACTTCTTTAGAGTACATATTAACAATGAAAAATATATTATAGATATATCAATTTTTTTTTTAAAAAAAAATCTTATAATCCAATCTTCGAACTCGTAGGATACAGATAAAAATCTAGTTCGAAAATTTACACATGATCTTCTAAATACGATGACCAATCAATGCCAAAAAAAAAAAAAAAAAAAAAAACACTTCTTGAACCCCAAGCTTGCTTTTCGAACTGGCGCGTAATCCAGTTGCATTAGTGCGAAACATTATCCAGCAGGAACCGCTGCGTGCCCCATGCGGAGGATCAGGGTGGTAAACGGAGATTCAGAGCCCCCCACTGCAATATCCTGGGACGTAAGCCAGTTGCATATAAGACGCTATGCAGCCCTTTACTAGCAGTCTCTTCTCCGAAAGATCGTTACAAAGCACCATACATGTTGATCCCGAGTTGTAACTCCGCTCAGAGAAGTGGAAAGATAAAAGAATTAGGGACAGGACCCGGGTATTTGATTCCAAGTCTTGTTTATATATCAGCAGTACCTTTCTAAAACTCTCGTTAATGGTGCGTACCCCGAGGCCCGTTTTCTTTGGATAGCTGTCTAAAAATCGTACTAGCTGGTTTGATAATAACCTTAATCAATGGCTTCCGCTTTCTGATCACCTTCTCAAAAGGGGCAACACCATCCACTCTGCTATGTAAGCCGGAGTGACGGAGCGTGAAGATGGGCAGATCATTCCGGCTAGTAGATCATCATGATATCGAGTGAAGTCGATTTGTGAGTACATTTTCATCCCGGGGCAAAAGAACAAGAATTAAAGAGTGAAGCATCTCGCGATAGGCTGCACAATGCTCAGGAGAGAAACCTGCACCAAGATCCCAAGCATTAGAAGATTATACAGTGAACTGCAAGCCTACAGACTACGGCCATCTTAGAATTCTTCTCTCTCCTATTATTGAAATTTTTACTCTTTTCCGCATTGCGCCAATCTACTCTTCGCAATGGCAAAAAGTGTTCTCGTCGTCCTCACTTCCCACAGTGCGCTGGGCGACACCGGCAAGAGCACCGGTTGGTATTTGGTAAGTTGCCTCCCGTCTGCCATGGCAGTATTGTGGGCACTGTCTTCTTGCAGTCGCTAACATCGCCTCTCGCAGCCTGAGTTTGCTCACCCCTTTGCCGAATTCACCAATGGCGGCTACAAGGTAGCCGTTGCTTCACCCAACGGCAATGAGGCCCCTCTCGACCCCAATTCCGTGGAGGGCTTCAAGGACGACCCAGTGTCCGTCGACTTTTTGAACAACAAGAAGTCTCTCTACACGAACACCATCAAGCTGGCGGATCTGGCCAGCGACGCCGCCGCCGCCGCGACCACTGCCGCGGGCTACGATGCCATTTTCTTCCCAGGCGGCCACGGCCCGATGTACGACCTGGCCGTGGACGCGGAGTCCCACCGCCTAGTGGCGGCATTTGCGGCCGGCGGCAAGGTCGTGTCCGCCGTGTGCCACGGCCCCGCCGCGCTAGTCAACGTGCACACTACCGCGGACGACCCGAGCAGCCCCTACCTACTGGCGGGCAAGCGGGTCAGCAGCTTCACGGACGACGAAGAGCGCGCGATCAAGCTCGACCAGGTCATGCCCTTCCTGCTGGAGAGCAAGCTGCGGGAGATCGGCGCCAAATTCGAGAAGGCCGCCGACTGGCAGGAAAAGGTCATTGTCGACGGGCAGTTTATCACTGGGCAGAACCCGGCCAGCGCCTCGGCTGTTGGTAAGGCCATCGTGAAGGCGCTGTCAGCGTAAAGGAGAAGAGTGTTGTGTAGTAGGAGGAGTGGAGTGGAGAATGGAAGAGTAGATAGATAGTGGTAAATAAAGATTTCTTTTTATAATACGCGAAATGCAGAAATCTAAGCTTAGAGTGACTACGTATGGTATCGACTCTCCTTTGTTCAAGCGTTATAAAGGGACTAGGATGCGATGGAGCTTTGGGTAACGAAGGTAGATATGAGTTAGTCGGGATTGTTTATTATTAAAGACAACACGCGAGACGTGTGTGTTCGAGTGGGAAGAGCATATACCGTAGGGGAACACTCTAATGACGACAGGCTCCGTTTTCCAGAGACCGAGACTGTAGAGGCCATATTAGTATAATGATTGAATTGTTAATTTTTTTTTACCTTTTTTCAAGTATGATGAGCGTCAACCACTTTGAACCGCGGCCTAATAGCCTCGCTGGTGATTCGATGCCGAGAACAGAAAAGGAGGCCTCGGTATTCATGATACCCTCTCGTGTTCTCGGATGATGCAGAGAGGCTGCATTAAGTTTAACTGAGACTATGATGGAAAAATTAAATATGAAAATAGGTTGGTCATCTAAGCGAGGATAGCAGTTGTAACCAAAACTACATAGACCTTGGATTTGCGCTCTATCCTGTCACATTTTGATATGCTTTCACTCTCACAACAAGCATCTAGAGGAGGCAGAGATGCCCAGAGTTCACATGCTCCTACAGAAGAATCCCAGAAAATGTTCAACTACGGAAGAATCTGCGTTTTCATGCGAAGAGGAAGTATATAAAATGCGTGTTTGATATTGGGGTCTTCCGTTGTTGATAGATGCACAAAGAAATTTTTTTTTTTGTATTCTGTATCGCTTTTCTTTCTTACACTCTCTTCTTCTTTTTTTTCTTCCTTTTCTTCTGAAAAACGCGTCAATTCTCAAGCCGCGCTACCGTTGCCTAGGCTACAGTTACCAAGATAAATGTCAAACTAGCTAGGTCAAAAGAAGAAATAGAAAATAATCTCTGCGTCGAAGTGCCGAGAGCTGAGCTAAAGTCGTATCCGATGAATTTCGGAACTGGATAGCCAGCCCCCTCTCCTCTCTTTTTAGTAGCTGGATCGTCAGGTGATTGAAGATTACCTGCCATTGAACAACTGATAGGGTTGCAAAGCAGGGCGAATCGACAGCACTATTTTCTGTCTAATTATCCACTTTACTCGTCAATAATCACACTAATGTACGCCGAACGCCGGCTTTGCCGATGTGATGCCTGCTAATCGCCATATAATAATAGTTCGTGCCTTACCCTGAAGCAATATCCGTAGCCTGCAACGAGAATTATTAGCCTTGTGCATATCTATATGCATAGAACACAATATTTAAATGCCGTTTTCTAAAAGCCGGGGCTAGCTGCTATCTCGTCTCTTGTCATTCTCTGCTGCAACACGGATAAGTGCCTTAAGAGAGAACAGCCTGTGTGCCAGTCAGACTCATACCTGAATGATTTTTTTTTCCAGGGGTGTTGCGAATATCTTTAACGTACATAGCTCTCGATTCATTGATTGATATGGATGCTGTTTTAAGCCACCGCTGTAATGTTCGAGTGACGGACATGTCTCGGAAACTGTCATAGGACTTCAGCGAATCCTGGGGTATAAAGCATATTGGGGGGACCCCAGACAGCAGACCAAGTCGTGTCGTGCGGGGTATGCGGAAATACCGACCTGTTCATCTTGGGTGTCCCAAGTTAGCTTCAATAATACCTTCTGGTTACCTACCTACCAATAGCAAACTAGCTAAAGAAATCACAAATTCCACTGCTTTAAACGAATCCCTTCTTTGCTCACCCTTTCATCAATCAATCAGACGCTATCATGCCATCATCGAAGACCAAATCTAAAGAACGGCGTCGGTGTCCACAGGCCTGTAGAACATGTAAGCGCAGAAAGGAGCGCTGCGACAGCCGGCAGCCATGCAACCGGTGTATTGCACGTGGAGTGGCATACGGTTGCGTGTTTTCGCGGCCTCTGCCACAGCCTCCGGTTCTACCATCACGGCCACAGGGTCCATCTCCGACACCTTACACCCATCATTCAATTGACATCGACCCGCCATGCATTCTACCGGAAGGAGCTGGTGTTGCCTCGTCTCAGAGCGAGACCGCGCCTGTAGCACATCATCCTAGTCCATCCCAAACTTCAGTGACTGCCGTGTCGCCTGGATCCGTTCCTCACCTCTCCCGTCTTATCCATGCAGACAGTGGCAAAGGCCTGTATTTCGTGGGAGACTCTGCAAATGTCTGCTTTCTGCAAGTCATCCGCCGTCTCGTTCGACAGTCGGTTGGGTTGTGTGCCTTCACAGATGATCCAGTCCAGCATGTTCTTGTGGAAGCCGTTCCTCACAGCGACAATACCGATTGGATTGTATCAATTATTCAAAACCCACCCGCCATTCCATCCCCCCCCGAGGCGACCCAACTTCTTATTTGGTATCTGCGCTCAACCAAGTGCATACTGAGCCTGTTTGACAACGAGAAGCTGAATCCCTCAATGACCCAGTGGGTAGAGGCTCAGACGCAAAACATATCATCTCATGGCAGCTGTACTAGCGTCGAGAGTCAGTGCAATGTCGCCAATGAGAACAACTACAACAGCAACGATAAGAACAGCGGCGATGGGGATCACAATGCCGCCGATGGTATTATGCAAAAATCAATCTTTTTTCTAATATTTGCCATCGGTGCACAAACTGCACCTGACGGCTGTGATAGTGCAGCTGAGAAATACTTCAACTATAGCCGCTATTTAATACTCTCTCAAGGGACATTAACACCCAGCATACCCATGATACAGGCTTACAGCATGATTACCATGTATCTCCTTGGCGCCTCAAGACGGAACGAAGCGTTCGTATACTTAGGGAGCGCTGTTCGCGCAGCCTATGCTCTGGGTATTCACCGCGATGACATCAGCGCCGTATTCGAACCGGCAGAGCATGCATCACGCGAGCGATTGTGGCGATCGCTACGTATCTTGGACATATATCTCAGCGCGTCCTTGGGGCGGCCGCCGTCGACGTTTGAGACGCGCAACACCAAGGAAGAGTCGAATTATTCGGCCTGCCTCGACCTGTGCTTTATATTCGAGGCTATTCTGACAGAGGTTTACTCGAAAAGAGCCGTCTCTACCGCTACCATTGACCAGATCGGTCGACAGTACAGACTCTGGACGTCTCGATTCACAGAGGGCCTAATTGCAGACGACCTCCAGCTGGGCGAGTATGTGGAAGCGGACAATCTCAAGACACCCAACTTTGGCCTGTTCAACTTGAAAGGCGCTTATCACTGGTCTATCATGCTTCTTACAAGACCATTTCTTGTTGAACGGGTCTCTGCGCAAATTGGCCGGCCGAATCGTGGCAGCAATAGTGGTAGCAACGGCGGCATATATCATCCAGAGACATACAAGTCGTCGGCCCCGCTGTCTACGTCTCAAACGGATGAAATTCTCACCTATGCGTGCATTGACTCGGCGATGAAGGCGCTAAGCATTCACCGCCATCTACTCTCTGCCGCAAAAATGCCTAGGCGGCTTCCGTACGTGGTGAATTGCGTCTTTGTCTCCACGCTAGTGTTAGGTTTAGCACAGTTTGGGGACTTCGACGGCATCTTCCAACTAGAGAAGAGTCTCCTTCTTGGTCAGAGGCTCCTAGAGCATTTCGGCGTCCACGATGCAGTTGCCAAGCGATATGCAGCCATAGTGGCAAATCTGCAAGCGGCTTGCGACATTTCTGTTGAGTACCGGGCACGGTTCAAGATGGAGAAGCATGCCCTGCTTATTGATGGCTTCTTCGGGACCGTAGATGGTGCGGAAAACAGTATCAGAAATCCAACTGGTTCGCTAGTGACAGCAAGCGCGCTTCCTCTTTCGGTGCAGAGCCCCAACTTGTTCCACCATAACCATATACAGACTGCGGCCGACCAACCAGGTGAAGATTCCTCGCACCGCCAATTTTCACGGCATTATGCGGAAACACATCTTAGACCCACATACGCGAAAAAAGACAATCTTCCCAGCACTCGCCGTGATGAGAGCAGGGATACTGATTTTCCGTCTACTCCTGGCATTGCTGGGCCAGAAGAGCAGCCCGATGCGTCCCTATCTGTGGAATTTCAACATGGTGTAGGCTTCGGCATGGGTGGTGGAACGGAGATCTCTGAAGGACTCGAAGATATGATACTCTCGCTGTCTCCGCGCGTGTTAAACTTTGATTCATTCGATGTGAATCTTCCTTTGTTTCCGCTAATGGATGGAAACATGGTATGATACAGTACTTCTACATGGACCCCTTAATTAAGTCCAGTTTTTGTAGTATATGTTAAAAAATGGTCCCCAGCACCACGGTCATGTTTGAAGGGGTAAAAATCTGGTCAAGTAAAGAATGTCGTCCTCTAAGCTAAGATACAAAAAACCACCGCTTGGGTACCAAGACACATATTTTTCTCCGAAACTAGAACTGCTCCTACACGGCTGTAGTCCGTCTTTTTAACACTGCATTGACTGCTGTTCTTCTGACAGCATTTCAAACTTTTAAGACATACTCCCGTTAATCGCGTTTTTCCAGCCTGCACATTAATCCCGACTGACGAGGAAACCAAGTTGAGATAATGACAAATTCCTTGGGTACCTTGGGAGGCAAGATCTTGTAACGGTTGACTAGTGTGGCAACGACTTTGTAAATCTCCAGCGTTGCCACGTTACGGCCAATGCAAATTCGGGAGCCACCGCCAAAGGTGAGGTCTGCAGCATTCATGCGGCGAATACGCTGTTGGTAGGACTCATCATCTTCGCCTTCCATCTTGAGCCAGCGCTCAGGCCGGAACTCATTAGCATCGGGACCCCAAACCTGTTCGCTCCTACCAATCACGTAAGGGTTAATACCAACGCCAGTTCCCGGTGGCACAAAACCTCCGTCAGGTAGCGTTAGACCGGTCTCTGGCACGTAGCGCTCCAACAGCAAGCCAACTCCTGGGTGCATCCGCATCGACTCTCTGACCACGCCGTCCAGGTAGGGGAGTGCACGTGCGGCTTGATATGTCACGATCTCGGAGCGGTTGAAGTTTGAAGCAAGCACTTCCTCCTCTAATTTCTGAAGCTTGTCTGGATTTGTCATTAGGAAGTGGAACAGCGCGCGAAGCGTGATGGCTGTGGTGTCGGCTCCTGCAAGCATGTTCACTTGGAGATAGCCCAGAATAAGTTTCTCGTCGACGACATCTGGGCTTTTACCCTTGGCCTCAATGAAGTGGTCCAGAAAGTCTCTGTCTTCAGCTGGCTTCTTTTCCAGGTCCTTCTCTTTAAGACGGGCGATCATATTCTCCACAGATATGCGGGTCACATTTTGCAAATTAGGGGGCCCGATGCGCTTGATGGGATTTTTGTCAAGGAGGAAGTCCATGAATGGCATCTGGCCCACCATGGCAAAATAGTCTGTGACCTGATCTGCAATACGAATAGTCCCGTCAAAATCGTAGGCTTTCTCCATATATCCAAATCGCTTGCTGAACGTCGCGGAGCTGATGAAGTCCCAAGTGTCTAATTATAGGCATATGCACCGCGGTTAGCTTTAGAAGCTTGGCTCATGTACATGCACTGTCTTTGATCTTCACGTCATTTCAGTTTCTATGCTTATGATTCTTTCAACTCACAAAATGCGATCCACTCTCCAAAATTGCAGTCTTTGCCCTTATTTTCCCCCTCCATAAAACGCCTCTCGAGATGGGTGCATAAATCACCGAGAACCGAGTTCACGCGGGACTCAAGCGTCAGAACGTTGCTCATAGAGTAGTACTTGACAACAGGTCGTTTCATGCGAGCGTGCACAGCTTGGTCAGTTGTGCTGAAAAGATGGTAGGTGACTTTGCCATCGATGATGGTGCTGCTGTTGTGATAAAACTCGGTCTTCCGCCATTATTAGTTCACCTCATCTTGTATTTCTGTTCTTTACAAGCATAGCAATAGAGCAAAATGGCACGTAGAGGCTGCGTAATCACCTTTTTGTATTTACCATCAGTGCTATAGAGCGTCTTGATCAATTCTGGATAGTCTAGATCTAGTGTATTGGGGCCAATCTGGACCACTGGACCATACTTTTCGTGGAGAGTTTTGATAGTCCATTGGTACTTCTGTGTATAGAGTTGATATATTCTCCAGAGGTTTGTCCACTCTAAAGAAATAAACGCCAGCGTTAGTAATTATACATATAGTAGCAAAGTAATACCGTCGGAGGTCGACAATAGTACTTACTCGCCCAGAACGGTCCAGGAAATTTCTTTAGAGGCGAAGTAAAGTGAACAGCCAGAGTCCAGACAACTAAGAGTCCTAGGGTGAAGGCAGCGATGAGGAAAGGCACAGGCCTAGCCTGGTTATCTAGAGATGTAGAAAACATCTTGAATTTCTCATGTAGTGTCTTGTAAACGCGTTTGTTTTCTAGTGCGGCATTCTCTTGAGCTGCGTCCCGAGGTAGCGTTCAATATATAGAATGCGCTGTTTACTCGATCAGACAAAACCCAGGGCTGCATACAACAGAATGCCATATCCGAAAGAGCCACACAACATTTCCCGAATCCTTGGTCAAGCTAGTTTAGAAAAGAGGAACATTATTTTCACAGAAATATGGGGTATGGGGTATGGGGCGTGGGGATTAGAAGGTCGGCAGCTAAGAAGCATGAAGCACTATTTCGGACCATTAGCGTAGAAAAATTTCGGATGCCATTCGGAAGCGCCCCATGTAGCAAAGAGATCTCGCATTACAGAGCAGGCAGAGAAATTACCAGGAGTACTTATGTTAGTAGACAGGGCACCACGTGAGTGCTAATCCTTGCTTTTACTCGGTCTAAATTGGGCATTCCGTAGGTTTAATCGGCATCTCGAATGATCTGCAAAGAGTCTTTCGACACATAATGTACTGGCAATCCCCATACCAAAGCGCAGTGTGTTCTATTTGAATGAGAGGACGGCATGAGGGTTTAATACTGTGCTATATGACATGAAGATCGCTATTCAAGCACTGGGTGCTTGAGTCCGTGACTTCGAGAGATTGTCGGTAAAAAAAAATGGAGATATTTGCAGCTCATGGGGATTATCAGTAAGTTTTGTCTTTTTATTGGAGAACGATGCTAATATGACCAGTCTGAGAGGGCAAGACTGAACGGGCACATCGTATTGCTGTGTGAGATCGGAAACAAGGAATAATGATAGTTCGTAAAAGTCAACATTTCCCAAAAACAGTGATGACTGGGCATTTTGACACCTAATAGAAATCAATCGTCTTGGTGATGATATGTACAAGATTCACAGAGGGATGGTGAGCCGATAAAGAATTTCCATTTTAGGGTTAGCACTAGCACACCCATATCGTTTTCGCCGAGGATGCGATTACGCGCTGAAAATGCTCTCCAACTACCTATGCCAAGATGCCGTCCCCAGATAGAACTAAGAAATGAATCCGACAGTTAGCTTATCCCCCAAGATGCCTAGAGACGATCAGCTTTCCCGATCATGCGATCGGTGCCATGCTATGAAAGAGCGTTGTTCTTGGATTGTTGGCTCTACGACATGCGAGCGCTGCTCTCGTCTCAACCATGCTTGCTCGACGCTCCGGCTAACTAAAAAAACCGGCCGCCCGCCCCGTCGACCTCGTCCACAGTCAGCAGACTTTGCCTCTCCGGGTCCGGCAAGGGCTCTAACGCAGCTCGAAGACGTCCTGGTAAATGATTTACAAGTGATTCACCAGTTATTAAATTCAGACGGGGTCGCAACTTTCCTAGTCGGGCGACGCTTCGTCGAGGAGCACCGCCGACTGCTTATGTCCTCTTTCCTCTCATCTACAGCAGCATCTAAAAATGCTTTTGTCGCATGCTCATTGGCCTGGATGGGCAGGACCGATGAGCTTCCACACGCATACCGCAGCGTGGCGTCCTCTCAGGCCACACTCCAGTCGCTTACAGTCTCTGACGAAGATGACGAAGCGACCTGCATGCTTCTGGGCGGCTGGCTGCACACATTCGCCATGAAACAGAGCGTGGGCGATATTGCCACCCTATGCAGCCAAGCGCTATCGCGCGTCAGGCCCGTCTTGGACAGCAGGCCGAGCTACGACCCAGACCGGTTCTACATGCTGACTTGCTTGGTCATGGGTGACATATTTGAGTCTCTCCTTCTCTGCCAGGCTCCCACACTACGCTACATGCCTCCTTCGGCGATGGGAGATATGGCGGATTTAAATTACATCGACCGTTACATCGACCGTTACATCGGGCTCTGCGTCTCGCTCTTGCCTCAGCTGCAAGACGTGTGCGAATTGGACTAGACGCTGTCTTGGGCTGACATGGACGATCTCGCGGACGTCTTGGCCTCGCTGGAGGTCGTCGAGCGCGCCGTGCGCGACTGGCAGCCGCCGGTGCCAGAGGGATTTTTTACACGATTCTCATCTTGCGAGACTGTGCAAATGCTCTGCCAGGCCCAGATACTACGCCAGGCTGCCTTGCTTATCATCTACCGGCTACAGCATCTGTTCGGCCTTGTGGACGAGCCGGCGCAGGTCATGGCGATGACGATCTTAAGTCAGCTGGAGACGACCAGACGCTTTACGGGCAGTGCAGTGCAGCTTGCCGAGCTAGCCGTACTTGCGGCATGCATGGAGCTGAAAGGGGAGGACCGTGTGCTTTAGAAGAACAAAATACCGAGTCTTGTCTAATGTTCGGCTGAGTACGCAGAACGAGTGCAGTCTCTTTTGTTGATGTATTGGCATGCCATTGATGGAGGCAGCGGTCTGGTCAGCTGGTGCAACATCAACGTATTTGTATCTACAGTGGTTGTGCTTGACTCCGTGCTGGCAACAGCAGATCCTGTAGCAGAGATCATCTATTAAAAATAGGATGGAACTGCTACATTCCAAACTACTGAGATCAATGTTCTCATTGATAGCTGTCTTCACTCCGCCACTGTGAGTCATTTGTTTTCCCACTTCTCGCCGCTATCGTGTTTAAGTGTAGATGTTAGCAAACGAGACAGCCTCTTTTTTTTTGGCTTTTTAGAGTGGCGGAGTGGTTGACCGTTTTATCTTTCGTTTACTAACTACACTAACAAGCCTTTAAGAAATCGCTACTAATTTTAGCACTGCATGTACGAGTACGAGTACATGCTAAGTTTCCTTTCATCCGTGCACTAGCGTACACGTGTGTAACAACGTAAGTGAGGCAAAAAGTGTGGTTGAATTGGTGAAACTAACTCGGACCCGGGGGGCTCTGTGCTAAATGGTGCGTGAGATATCGCGTGACATAGAATACTACAGTACAAGTGCTCCAGCTGTGTGTAGTTACTTGGTACCCGTATATGTAGGCTTATGTATGTTATTACAGCAACTGATTGTATTTTACTGACTACGACATTGACGTTACAGAAACAAAGATTTCCTTTTCCCCCACCAGATTATGATTATCAGTTCCGTGCTTAAGTCGGGCTTGGGAGGCCTCGGCTCCCGTGTTTATCCCGTTGTCAGCGCAGTAGTGGGTCAGACATTGTTGTGTATTGATTCAAGCGAAATCTCTACCTACAGCTAATTGCTTCACTATTTAACTATGAGAGGATTGTTGCCTGAGGCTCAGTTTATCCTCTACTCTGATTGGTCAGGATCACTAGGCATATGCACTCTCCAAACACCCGTGAGTTATCACGTGCAAGCAAATTCCTTGTTGCCGTTGACGGCCGGTCTCTCTTGCACTACTGTATTTACACTTTATAAACTGTGGGCTTCACACTGTAATTGCTCCTGTTGTGGTTGTATGATTAGCTCTCAGTCGACCTCGGGCTCCTTTCTCCCTTCTCGATCAACCAATATAGACCAAAGTGGGCCGATCCAGCCGCACGACATGTACTCGTAGTTGATTTGCACCACCTCTTAGAACACTTCTAGTGACGTCGCCTTAGTACCTGGAACTTAGCTCTTCAGTTGAAGCGTCGCGCTCTTCGCAAGACTCAGAGACCACTGCGACCCCGCCCTTATCGACAACGACCATGATGCTCATAACGAAAGACTAGAATCGATTGATTAACACCGTTGATCTCTTCTTCATGTCCTAGAGGTTGTAGATCTCTATCGCAATAATTGCCGGTCGAGTGCACGGTAGGATCGAGTTGCGGGAAATCTCCTGAGCTGGGTATTTGGTTTGTCATTGAAAATTTTTGAAAAGAACAAAATTATATAAAAAAAAAAAGAAAAAAAAATTTAAAAAAAATAGAGAAGGGAAATAGGGAAAACGAAAAAGGGAAGGACTAAAACAAAGAAAAGATATTGTAATATGCTAATCGATTCCGTCTCTTATCGAGACGACGATCGCTCACCTTAATTCTCATAGAGAAACAGTTCTGCAACAGAAAACACCATGGACAAAGACCAGTACTATTTCGTCGACGATCTTTCGGAGGTGAGAAGTCTGATGTAGCCCATGCCACTCGGCCGGTTTCGCAGTGACCAATATCCTGTAGAATCCTCAAGGGGGCTAATCGGTATCTGTATTCTAGGCAGCGTCGGGATTGCCCTTGACCCGCAACTCCAATGACCAAAGGAACAACGGGAGCACTACATTAGCGCAGGCAGATGCTGAGGCTCAATCTACCTTTCCAAGCTATGGCGATCTCTCCATGGACTACTTTCACTCTTCGAACGTCCCCGCGCACCGGCAGAAACATCATTCCACTAGCTTGGAGGGCTCGCCAGCCATACTCCCCGCCGAGACAGCCCAGAATGCGTACCTATACCAAATGCCCATGGCTCAAGGGTACGGCAGTTGGCCCGCTTCCACCACCTCAACGGCGACAAGTTTCATGGTCTCTCCGTTTGCCGAAGAGACTCCTGCGGCTGGCTACACTAGTAGCAGTTTCGCGTCCTCGGCAGCACTCGTCGCCGAGACCAACTATGGAGGCTCGAATGTCGCCGGTTCCGACTATGCGTGGGCATCGGACGAATACTTCCCAACTTCGGAAGAAGTCGATGAATTCGGCCAGCACGACGCGCTGTATTCTGATTACGATTTCGGCGACTCCGTCGCAGCGTTCGACGATGCTGATCAGCTTATCTCTCTACCCCGCCGCAAGAAAAGTCACGCGGGACAGCCCGGTCACCCAAGCAGTGCGTCCAAAACAAGCGACAAGTCTGCGACCTCATCATCCTCGGCAAGATCCTCCGGCAGGGCCGCACTTGCAGCCAAAAGAGCGCCATTGCGGCCCGCATCTCGCAAGCCGAGGCAAAGCGCGGCGACGAACAAATCCGCAGCGCCGTCCAAGAAACTGAGTGCCAAAAACGGCCACATCGAGATCGAGAAACAGTATCGTCTCAAGTTGAATGTGCAGTTCGAGCAGCTGCGCGCTGTGCTGCTCGCGGGGGAAGACGGCGGTGAGGAGGAAGGTGAATCGCTCCTGGTTCCTGAGAAGGGGCTAACCAAGGCGGAGGTGCTGGACTTTGCGCATTGTTACATCGGGATGTTGGAGAAGCGGACAGCGAACTTGAAGGAGGGAAATCAGGAACTGATCAATGACATCAAGAAGACGATCGCTTCTTTGAATAATATTGGATCCGATGGACAAGATGATGATTCGATGGGAATGTTTAGAATACCAGGATGATATCCTTCCATAATAGATGGGGTAGTTCGGCAAAGTGTTTGGAAGTCTGAAGTTTTGGCAGAGTAGGTAAGGAAAAGAGGGATATATAACGACTTTATGCTTATATAATCGACAAAAGAAGGTGACAAGGGCAGGAGGCAAAGATTTTCTAAGGGAGAGCAGCTTTTCAAATATATACGTGGTGTTCTAATGGGGCCTCTGGCGTGGCGTGTCCCGCTATGCATGATTTGTGTTTGGCTAGACCGGCCTAAACAAAGAAGAAGAGGGTGGTGTTGAATTATGATGAGTCCTATTTGGGGCCGTCTCTTCGTCTAACAGGTAGCAGAAACGCTGAGCCATATTTGTCACTTTCAGAAAGCACTCGTAGTCTTGCTTATACAGCGAGCGAAGCACGCGAGGAAAGCACCGAGATTCTAGGAAACCTAGAAAACACAGGTGCTTTATATCAAGACTCGGTACTTCATCCAGTGTAGAAACTTATACTCAAACATAGGTACCAAAAGAGCAATTATTACCCCTGAACCACTCGTGATCCGAGGAGAGTGGTGCACTCGTAATAATCGGCCTCCCCCAACTAGGTCACCTTTTTGAATCTTTCTCACTGTTCATCCGAATCGACTGTCAACATTAAATATGCGTAAAGAAGCTTCTGAAAGCTCAAAACCATTAGTCGTATCTTTAAATAGGTTGTTTCTCGCCTCTATAAGATCTGTCCTGTATGTCAGCCGACTACTTGGCAAAAGCCTTCCAAAAGATAAAACCAATGAGCTAGCTTTCTGGCAAGTTTTTTTGGTGTGCTTTTAGAAGTGGTGGAATGCTTTTTCTATGGTGAAACAGTTGAATTTTAGAGACTGAGCTATTGTCTGTGGGTATACCTCCATGCTGACGTACTCGTATTATGTTTGACAGCGGTACAAACGGTGGTGTTTGGGGTTGGCAAGCCAACCAATTACCTGCAGGTCAAAGGAATCGCTATTTGCCATGCCCACCTCACACACAAGTCGCAGTGCATTTGCACAAACTCTTAAGTGAATCAGACAGTCTGAAGTCAAAGGGATCCGTAGCACGGGCTGCTGGGGCTGTGATATTTCTTATAGTATGCTCATAGAAAAGAAGGCGAGACATCCAACCTTCTCGACATTCCTTGTCAGGCGAAATTCCAGGGACGTGTTGTAATTTTTTTTTTCTAAATGGGTCCCCATCGAGAATTGTGGTCTGCATCGAAAATTATGGTCTGCATCGAGAATTATGGTTTGCATCGAGAATTATGGTCTGCATCGAGAAATATGGTCTACATCGAGAATTATGTTAACCCCGGCACCTCTCGCGCAGTTGAAGGCCAAATACCAATGTACTCGTAGTTCGCCACTTAGATGCCATCTGCGAACGGAGGTCGGTGAAGCCTGCTAACTGCTATTTTAACACAGAATTGCACCCTATTCAATTTTATAGTATTATTATAAAGAAAGGTTTGAACAAATCACGCTCCTCTACAAAAGTAGGTGTGCTACCAGTACTTTGCCACAGCCATCGCCACACTCTTATGTTTCTCATATCTGTCCCAATAAAACTACAGTAGAGTTGAAGAAATTGTAATCGCAACCATCTAATATTCTACGGTGCCTCTATTGGTATTGACTACTCCCTGTAACTTCTATCGTATGAATTAGGAGGCAGGTAGAGCAGTCTACGTACTTTGTGTCTGACCCTTCTGTTCCAGTAAGCTATAAAAAAAATTTCGGTTCTAGTATTTTTATTCGGCTTTTTTAGGGCAGCCGGGTGAGCAGAGGTTTGCTACGGCCTTTTCGTTGCCCTTCGTGAATAACGTATGTCCGTGCATTGTTTTGTATGATACATGTTCGCGATACGTATTCATCCCTCCCCCAAAAAGGTTGGGACACCCAAATCAGTGGCCCTATTTTTCCCCTAGTGGCTGGGAAAATAGGTCTGGGTCTCTCAACCCTTTTGTTGGAGGGAAGTATCGTTAGCCTAAAACACGTGTCCAAGCACACTCCTGCAGCCGCTCGCCACCCATTCCACAGGGTGCTCCTAATAATAGTGAGTTCTAGGCCTTTCGAAAAGTTGTTTGCAGGGTATCCCCACATTTTGGGGAGACCGCCCAATGGAATTCGCAGACTAGCTGATTCCTAAATCTCAAGGCATCAAAATCTGTAAACTCAAAGTATAAGTGATGCACTTCCGATTTGTACACATATTTTTTCAGTGGAAAGATAAACGCGATTCGCGTCCCTGAGACATTTGTTTGCCTCATTTTGCCTTGGAAATCACAACCCCAGCTTCTTGTTGAGTCCTATCTGCCCATTAGATAGGAGAGTACGAGTACTCTTTTACCTAGTAGAATAGCTTAGATAGTCAGACCATCTCAACACTTCTACTTCAAATACCTAATAATACGTCGTAAAAGATTATTAATAGTAATTAATAAGCTTCCTTACTTATTTCTTTAATTCAATACTCCTTTTCCTTTTTTTACTGTGTATCCAAGTACGACATCACCTATCCCATTTCCAGAATGTTGATTTACCAGGGCAGCCTGATAGCGAGTGCATAAGCCTGTAGATTTCAGTCAGTCAGATTAAAGGATTAATGGACACCTAAGACACCAACATACGCACAGTTAAATAGTGAGGCAATTAGCCGCAGGCCACTCTTCCAAGCCAGAATCAACAAGCAATGCATACTCTGCTTCAGCGCTGGTACAGCCACAGGAGCACGTAAATGACATGTGCACGGACCGCTAGCAATGGCCGCGAGTCCCTATCAATATTGTCATAAAAGGCGCCCGAACCCCGCTGACACTTAATCTAATTTCTAACCTTGAAGGTTCAGTCTTGTATTTTACCTTCGAATAGCCTCTGTTAAGATCTACCTCTATTTCACTGTGCTTCTTCACCTAATTCACTGTATTCCCTAACAAATAATCACAATCGAGATAATTTTAAAATATAATACACATACATAAAAAGCTGTAGCATCAAGGAGGCAGTAGGAGGCAACCTAGAGCATTCCGCAGGATGCTACAAAAGGAGATGAGGCATAAGCCGAGGCTAGCCTTCGTACACACAGGAGATTCACGAAGAATTATTCTCTAAATCTTATCAAAAGCAAAGCTCGGTGGCTGTGCTGCAGGAATACCCTAAGGCACACCCGCCAAGGAGGTTGAAGCAGGACAAGCACAAGAATCTGCCGAGTTAGAAAATTCTCAATGACAAGGTTCGCGTTTTATATTGGGCTGATATGTGTTACGAAACTATACTGGACTCTAAAGAGCGATGAGGAAATAGACGAGTCCAACAAGATAACTACCTCCGTCAAGAAAAAATCGACGTGATAGTCCCAACAGCCATCTCAGCACTGACAGTGTCGAATCTCTTATCATCCAAGATGTAGGCCTCAGGGAACCAGTCTGGCACTTTCTGTCCTAGTGCCATACGGGCCACCACCTCGCCACTCAACCAACACTTGTCTATGCCATGTCCGCCGAAGCCAGCAGAAATAAACTCTCCATCGCCTGCCATGTTAGTCATCCTCTTCGTCGGCTGTCCGACAAAGGGTAAGTTATCGGCTGTAAATCCCATGATGCCCGACCAGATTTTGACAGCCTGGACTGGTGTTGAGCAGTGCTTATATAATACTATGCCTGTAGGTTGATACTGTATGCCTATCACTTGAATTCCGTGGTCATACACTGTATATAGCACTATATAGAGAGGGCTCCTCGCCCTGCCTCCCTCTAGGATATCCTTTTTGGCCTCTCCTAATCAATGGCTCTACTCAAACTAGCTTGACAATTCAAGGGTAAAAAAAAAATTGTATTACTTTGACGCTAGCTCAAAGGATGTAACGCGGCCGGAGAAGTGCCCAAGTGCCAGTCTATTGCCATGGACTGCCACACATGACGCGCGGAACTCATGAGGAACCCAGAAAAGATTCTTTCCATCTCGGGTGACCCAGTCATCTTCCACAAAGATCCTCCCGCCTGGTGATTTGTGATCTAAGTGCATACCTGAGGCTGCGTTAACGCCTAACTCGCCTCGGTTTGTCTTAAGATATTGACCATCTTCTGAGAATGATATTTGCCTTAGAATATGGCTAACTTGAATCAATTGCGCCTCCTGGTATATACATGCCGTAGCATTGTAGATCCGTATAGCTTTGTCATGGGAAGCTGATGCGATCGTCTTACCGTCGGGAGAGAAGGCCACAGCTGTAACCAAGCCTTTATGACCCTCGAGTGTGTGTTGGTGTATACCTGTCGCAGTATCCCAGAGCCGTACATTGCTGCCGTGGGAAGCTGATGCGATCATCCTACCGTCGGGTGAAAAAACCACAGCTGTGACCCAGTTTTCATAGCTCTCGAGTGTGCATCGGTGTATACCTGTCGCGATATCCCAGAGCCGTATAGTTTTGTCACGGGAAGCTGATATGATCGTCTTACTGTCGGGCGAGAAAACTACAGTCGTAACCAGGTCTTTATGACCCTCGAGTGTATATCGAAGTACACCCGTTATGGTATACCAAAGTCGCACAGTATTGTCGTAAGACGCTGATGCGATCATGTTGCTGTCAGGCGAAAAAACTGCGGTTGTAACACAGTCTTTATGACCCTCGAGTGTATATTGGTGTATACCTCTCGCTGCATCCCAAAGCCGTATCGTCTTATCGCCGGAAGTTGATGCGATCGTCCTATTATTGGGCGAGAAGACCACATCTGTAATAAAGTCTTTGTGGCCCTCTAATGTGTCTAGGCACATACCTGCGGCATTCCAGAGCAGAATAATCTTATCAGAAGAAGCCGATGCGATCTTCTCACCATCACATGAGAAGGCTATGGTTGTGACCCGGCTTTTGTGACGTTCGAGTGTATGTCGGTGTTCATTTGCCGCGGCATCCCAGAGCCGTACAGTTCTGTCATAAGAAGCCGATGCAATCGTCTTGCCATCGGGCGAGAAGGCCACAGCTGTAACGGAGCCTTTGTGGCCCTCAAGTGTATATTGGCATGTATTTGTCGTGACATTCCAAAGCCTCACAGTTTTGTCATAAGAAGCCGATGCGAATGTTTTACCGTCGGGCGAAAAGGTTATAGCTGTAACGATGTCTTTGTGGTCTTCGAGTGTGCCACGGTGTAGATTTGTCGTGGCATCCCAGATCCGTACAGTTCTATCGTAGGAAGCCGATACAATCGTCTTGCCATCGGGCGAGAAGGCCACAGCTGTAACGGGGCCTTTGTGGCCCTTAAATGTATGTTGGTGTGTGCTTGTCACGACATCGCAAAGCCATATAGTCCCATCGCCGGAACCCGATGCGAACCTTTTGCCGTCGGGCGAGAAAGCTAGAGCTGTGACCGAGCCTTTGTGGCCTTCGAGTATGTTTCGGTATATGTTTGCGGCGATATCCCAAAGCTTTACAGCCTTGTCATAGGAAGCTAATGCGATTGTCTTACCGTCGGGCGAGAAGATCACACCTGCAATTAAACCTTTGTCGCCCTCGAGCATCCGGTTGAGCGAGTTTGTTGTTAAGTCCCAAAACCGTACAGTGCCATCGTAGGAAGCCGATACAACCGTCTTACCGTCGGGAGAGAAAGCCACAGATATAACCAAGGCTTTATGGCCCTCGAGTGTCCGTTGGTGTGAGCTCGTTGCAACATTCCAGATCCGTACAGTCGTGTCGCCAGAAGCCGATGCCATCGTCTTACCGTCGGACGAGAAGGCCACAGCTGTAGCCCAGTCATTATGGCCCTCAAGCGTCTGGAGGCAAGCATTCCATTCTAGTTCCATTTTTGGTTTCAATAACATCCAGTGCGGCTCTTCCGTTTCAAAGAGCTGTCTAATGAGACTGTTCTCGGGGCTGAAAACGAGTGCTGATGTATAGACCTGCAGTGGGGCAATCTCTATCGGTCGTTTGTGGGATAGAATGAATCTCCACGCGTCTCGCAGTAATTTTGCCAGTTGCTGCCCTTCTTTATTTCTCTATAAACTTGTTAGACGGTTTCTAGCTAATACGTAGTAGCCCGTAACTCACCACCAAACTCTCAAGCTTGCGTACTGCGTTGATTCCCGCTGGTATCTCACGTAACAGACTTAGAGACTCTAGCCAATACAAATACTTCTTCTTTATGAACTCATGGACGATGCCGTCATCTTGTAGATCTATATTGTTAACGATCTTGTCTGTGGCATTCGAGTTGCTGAGGTGGTCAACCCAGTAGACGCATGAATATTTAATTGAAGATAGTGGACCAGAATCGGGGAATGGTACTTCATCGATAGAGTACCCTGGATTGTTCAAATTATATATATCGCGTCGGAGAGCCGAGAGAGCCATTAACGACCTCGAGAAGAGCGTGTGATGCTGATGTGCAATACCCAATGGCAAGATTTCGTTATATGCATTCTGAAACAAGAAGTCTTTGGCTGACTGATGCACAAAGGAAACAACGCCTTCTCGAAGAGTTAAGAAAGAGCCACAAGACTTGATGACATCTTCCAATTCGTCGTCGTCAAAGCTCTCGAGCGATTGAGAAAGGACTTTCAACTGCCGTAAAGTCACAGGGCGGTACACAACCGAAGCGAGAGCTAGGATCTCCTTACAATAGTTTGCATCGTTTGAGTTGTGTATTTGTTCCATCATCCGCTTGTAGAGAGGATCTAGTCCTAGCGGTAGCGAATTTAACTTAACGAGTGCGTGCCGATTTCGAACCTTGGGATCGGCGAGCTCCCGGCAGACCAAGGCTACCCAGAGAAAGGTGCCACCGGCATGTTCAACCAAGTGGCATTAAACGGCGTTTTTTGTTTCCGTGTCGTACTTCTTTATCCTTGCTAGCTCGTCCACTTTGTGATCGATGTACATTCTCACGGCTTGGGATGTCAGGCCTTCGTTTAACTCGAGGTTTAACCTTACCATCTGCTTCGTCTTGTCTAGTTTCTCTTCGATATCCGGCCAATTGCGACTAGAGACGACCCACTTGACGTGAGAAGATTTAGAGGACATATCAATAATCCATTTTAGAAGCTCAAGTAAGTCGGTTGTACATTCATCGAGCCCATCAATGATTAGGTAGACATCTTTCAGGATCGGATCCTGTACAATATCGGTGAATATATTGGAAAGTTCGAACCAGGCATTTGGAGGTTCGAAGAGAGACTTTCCAGCGGTGTCGTACCTCTTTCGCAGGTGCGCGACAAGTGACATCTGCTGCATGGTAAGCAGGTAGATAAGGCCGCGCAACACGGCAGTGGCGTTGTTGATACGGACATCGGTGGCCTGGCAGAAGAAGAAAGATACCAGGCTATTCGGATTCGATTTTTTTAATTCGTCAATAATTCCACACATCAGCATGGTTTTACCTTTGCCGGGGTCACCTTTGATCCATAGCAGTTGATGGCTAGGTTCCCGTAACCATTGGCGATATTCAAGGTTGTCGAGTATCCAACAGTATGAGTCATGCAGCAATCCACCTTTCGAAGCCTCGATACGTTTCTTGTCGCTGCCAGGATCGGTGACGAACAAGTCCCGTAGGCATTTCCTATCTTCCATAGATGTACTTTCGTTGCGGCTCTCGAGCTTCTTTCTAAGCCGGCGGAGCTCATTTTCTTTTCCTTCGCCATATCTCAGCGACATGAATGTACCAAAAATACCGAGGAGAGAGTACACCCAGTCTTCTTCACGCGTGGTCTGCCGCCCCTCCGCCCACCTGAACCGTTCTTCGATGTCAAATTTAGAAAGAACAGTGCCCTGAAGAGCTGGAATAGCAATGCCTGTTATTTCGCATATCTGCCGTTCAAGAGACTTCTTATTGCCAAGCAGATGACCGTCTCTCGAGAAGAACTCGACTGAACCAGGTGCCAAGAGTTCTTGAAGTGTCCATCCACGCGTAAACCACCGGCTGCGGCGGAAAGCTTGTTCCCAGAGCGAATCGGTGGGCTGTACACTTTGGTTCGCCGCTGGCGCAGTAGGCTCCTGCTTTTCACATGGTGGCGATTTCAAGGGATCAGTGGGCTGATTTATCAAGTCAAGAGTCAGGACATCAGCGAGGTAGACGTAGCAACGAGCTGCATTTTGATACCAACGAAACATTGAATTGATGGCCTCGTGCAGCTCGGTGTGATTTGCTTTATCGATGCAGCAGGTATCTATCCAGAAATACTGTAGCTCGTCTCTTGTCGCTTGTTTCGCGCAGAATCTAATCTTTTCGTAGCCGGACTTGTCTTTTCCAGTTCCGTCGATCAAATCCTGGTAAGTAACCTCCTCGGTATTTAGGCCCCATGTGTGCGATAGGATAGCATATTGAGGGATTTCGTCAGGCAGTAGATCCCTTGTCAGAGCAATGTTATCGCCACATTCAAGGAGTCGCATATTTTGTGATGGAGATGACTAGGTCAATCTAAGTCGGCGGAAATTAAAACTGCGACCGTTCCTAGATTTTGCGCTGTTTCCAGCAGGAGGATGAAAATTGGCGGAAGGTTGCCAGCTGAGGAACCTGAGAAAGAAGATAGCGAGGCTGAAATATGCGGGCAACTGGACGATTGGCCAATGGAGACAACGCTATTCACTGCTGAGCGGTGGGATTTTGTCCGCAAAGCCCCCCGCCCAATCCATGTCAACCAGCATAAGCCATGAAAGATACAGTGAACAACTTAGCGTCCGTATCCTCACTGCAGGCGAGCATATTGGCTTCGCTCCAAGACTCGTACAATAGTGCAAAACTGTGGCCGACATATGAATAAACCAACCTTCTCCGGTGTAAAATACATGCGTTCGCCGAATAATTGTCGCTTATAATTATGGATAAGTAGCCGTCTGCTAACGGCGGGGTGCCCAAGCTGCAAGCGACGAAGACAATCGAAGCTCCCATATAGCTTTGCTTTCATCTAGACTTACATAGATATAGTGAAGAAAGGAGAGGCACGGCCTAGTCTTTTGACTAACCTCTTTTTACTCTCTCTCTCTCTCTCTATATATATATACAACATCACACAGCTCTGCAAGGGTATAGAATCCAACTTCGTCACTCGGCTATAATAAGAAGCTAATCTTACGGAAGGTTTTTGTCTTTATGTGTATGGTTGATATTTTAAAACTTCTTTCATTAATCGTTTGATCAAAGGCTTAGATTGTCTTCGGTTTTAATGAGTTGGCGATGGGGAGATGCAAATAAGCATGTCTCGAAAAAAGAAGCAGCAGTTAGTGCCTCTGGCTTTGCGCGTCTATTGGCTTTCTTTGTCAGTGATCGGTTGACAGAGCTCCGATAGCCTGCGTTTGAGCCCACTCTTCTGCAGCGGCGTACCAGATTGCGCTACTTTAGCTGTAGGATTGTGTGCGGAGTAAAGGGCGGGACTAAGGATTATACATGGCGCGCGGACATCCGTCACCCGATGCTGAGGTGGAAAGGTAGATATATCGTAGGCCAAAGAGGCCTGCCGATTTTCTTGTTCCAGATGCAATAAAACTGATCCACGGAAAGCCCGTACTATTTCACACCATTTTGTGTTCCAATCCCAATAGGCCCCGCGAAAAGACTCAGTCAAACATACTTTCAGCATCTACCTGATTGGGAATGGCTGCTCCTGCGAAGCTCACAGAGCGAGACGCTCTCACTTCTCGCGTTCTCCCTTCCATGGTATTTAGCGACGGGAGCCCCTCATCACTCACTCCGAGTCCCTCGTCAAAAATTGAGGTCGACCCAGCCGTGGGAGCAGCGAATCGATTCGCCGTTCGAGGCAACGCCATAGTCACTGGCGGTACTGGATCGCTAGGCCTGCAAGCCTGCAACGCGTTGCTCGAGCACGGCTTGCAGGGTCTCATGATATTCGACGTCAATGCGTCCGACTCCGACGACAATATCGCACGCATGAGGGCCAAATTCCCAAAGGTCACTATTGGCGTGCAGAAGGTCGATGTCACCGATGACGCAGCAGTTGCCAAAGCCGTCGACGAAGCGGCTCGCGTGCTCGGCACTGTCGACGCGCTCATCTGCTTTGCAGGTATCGTGGGATGCGTGGAGACGCTGGAGATGCCAGTTTCTCAGTTCCGCAAGATCTTGGACATCAACACCACGGGCTGCTTCATCTGCGCCCAGGCCGCAGCGCGGCACATGGTCCGACAGGGCACCGGCGGCTCCATCACCTTCGTGGCGTCCATCTCGGCACACCGCGTCAACTATCCCCAGCCACAAGTTGCGTACAATGTCAGCAAGTCAGCGCTTCTGATGCTCAAGAGCAGCTTGGCAGCCGAGTGGGCGAGGTACGGCATACGCACCAACACTGTGAGCCCAGGCTACATGGACACCATCTTGAACGCGGGCGATGGCCTAGCACCGTTTCGAGCGATCTGGGCTGGCCGCAATCCAAGTGGCCGCATGGGTAGCCCTTCCGAGTTGACCGGGGCCATCGTGCTCTTGGCGAGCAGCGCCGGCACATACATCAATGGTTCCGATATTGTGGTAGACGGTGGTGGACTCTGTGTGTAGAAATTACAACTGAAGATACGCTTGAGATGTTATTATGAGTGGACAAGATCAAATGCAGTATTACAACGGAATGTGAAGAAAGCCGAGTGATGTAGCGTAGTGATTTGTATTCCCATTAAACTTTTATGCAGTCTTATGTTTAATCCATCGGGTGACTGTTGACTGAAATCCTTCCGAGAAAACCTTTACATCCCTGCATAGGAGTAGCTGGTAGTTAAATATGAGAACGCCACATATGTCTTCTTTTTTTTTCTACAAGGATAGGGTCTGTTATTTTCTCTACCATAATAGCTAGTTATTGACTACGGATGCAGTTTTCGCATCGCTGGCAGAGAGCAGTCCACCTTCGAAAGGATCTATTCACGTATGTTGCTGTTGAAGCGGCCCAAGCGGATTGGAAATAAGCATCATTGCCCAGAAAGTTGTTAAAAGAGTCAATCAATCGAATCGATTACCTAAAGCTATTGCTGTTACCATGGATGGCTTTCAGTAAACACGTACTAAGAGTGGCACGTTCCCCAACGCAGCAAGAGCCTCCAGACTAAGTGTCAAAATTAGCACCACAGCCCGTCGCTGTCTAGTTGTCTTAGATCAGATTGTTGTCGCGAGAGCGCGAACATGAAACCAGCTGGCAGACCAACCTTGATTGGCTCGAAGACGTGCCGCTGGACCTCCTATTTTGTATGGATAATCCGGGGTACACTCCTTAATTTCCTAATATCCTGCCAGTCCACTCAGAATTTAGATCATTTGGCGGGCCTGCTATTTTGATCAGGCAGAATCGCAATTTCCAAGCCACATCAGATATCGCGAAGACGAATACGACACGAGCTAAGTTTGGGGGTTCCTTGTATCTTTCGCTCCCAGCATGAACGGGATGCTCTGTGCTGCCACTTCCTTAATCCTTGAATGCCTGTACACTAGGACTTTTCGGAAACATATCGGTTGACGTAGATTAACGAAGGATATGATTTCTATCTCACCAGCTGCAGGAGTAAATTACACCTTAGGACCATTTTATGTCAAAGGAAAGTTTGGTATCTAATGCAAAGTTATCTAATTTCTAGAGAAATTGGTATAAACATGAATGAGCTTGGCTTTCAAGAAAAGAGAAGCTGTCTTCCGGTTTTCCTGGGTTGATGTTTTGGTTTACTAGCCAACATGCGCTGATTTCATATTTATTGCGTCCTCCCGAGCCATGCAATCATAAAAGCCATACAAGCAGTTCCTAGTAATCAATTTGAGATACTGTCCTAACAAGTCGTATTTGTAACGCATATCCTTCTCGTCCCGGCATGACAGCAGCGCAGCTGCAGAGCGCATGAGGTTGCTCTGCGCTGCGTGCCCGGCCTGTAACAGAGCCCTTTCTTCCAGTCCCGTCTGCGCGCGGCGCTCCCCGCTTATTGACGCGCAAACTTGCGCAGCTGGCGCTCGATGACGCTCAGCGAGTCCAGGTCCTCGTTCTCGAGGCGGAGGCGCTCGGCCTTGGCCTTGTACTTGGGGTTGGAGAGCACCTTGTCGACGGCGGCGCCGACGGCCTCGGCGGAGGGGGTCTGGGTGCGCAGGTTGACGGCGAAGCCGGCGTACTCGGCGCGGGCGGTGACCTCGACCTTGTCCTCGGTGATGCCGCCGACGACCATGGGCACGCCGTTGATGATGCTGTGGTTGCAGCTGCCGTAGCCGCCATTGGTGACAAAGAGGTCGGCGTGGGCCAGCACGGCGTCGTAGGGGAAGTAGTCGAGCACGCGCACGTTGGCCGGCAGCTCGTCCGGCAGGGAGGCGCCGCGCACGCCCAGGATGATGACCATGACGAAGTCGGCGCGGCCGCCGAGGGCCTTGATCGTGGGGCGGATGAGCTCGTCGTAGTCGACGGCGATGGTGCCCTGGGTGACGGCGACGATCTTCTTGCGCGACGCCGACCCGCGCGGCAGCGCGGCGTTCTCCGTGATCTCAGGCCACCAGTCGGGGTAGACGAGGTTGGGGTCGATGCCGCGGTGCGGCAGCGAGCCGGCGTAGCGGATGGTATGGGCCAGGTCCGACCGCGGGTACTCGAAGCTGGGGCTGCACATCTGGAAGGTGGTGTCGTACGAGTCGAGGGCGGTGTCAAAGAAGGAGCGGTCCAGCATCTCGGTGCAGCCCAGCTCGGTGAGGCAGGCCTTGTAGGCCGCCATCACGGGGGCAAACGGGATGGAGGTCATCTGCTGCATGACCTGGTTGCGCAGGCGGCCCGACTCGCTCGCGTCTGGCGGCAGCCCGACGCCGAACGGCGCGGTGTCGATGCTGGTCACGACCAGCGGGAGGATGTTGACCGCCAGCGTGGGAGGGAATTTGGCGAAGCCATCAGGCAGGGGCGCGCCGAGCATGAACGGCAAGGCGCCGAGCGACATGACCTCGGGAACGACAATGATCTTCCGGCTGGGATCCCGCTCCCGCACCGTCTCCAGCAGTGCCTTGAGCTGGCGGTATCGGATCGGGATGGACGGTATCCAAACTTGTAGGAAATCGAAGAGGAGTCTCTCGGGGCCCACAGTTGTTTTCTCTCGCTCGGCAAGCATTTCTGGGTTGAGGAGAGAAGAAGTCTCAAAATACTCTGCGCCGATCTTCTCGACCGACTCTTTGAATTCTTCCGAGGTCAAAAATGCTGCACCAAAGCCGCGCTTGATCATCTCGCGGGCGATGTGAACGAGCGGAGCCACATGGCCAGTGGCGGTAGCAGCGAGGAAGACGAGCAGGGGGCCCTGCTCGCCCGCTGTTCCAGTGCCATTGTCAAATTCAACAGAAACAACCATCTTGTAGGTTGGGAGCTTTGTTCCAGAGCTGTAAGAGCACAGGGTAGTGAAAAGTTCGAATTGAGGGGAAAGAAGTACAGAGAGAATGATGTCCTTCAAGAAGGCAGACGCAAGACTGACCGAGATATATATTCACGCTTTCACGCTTACACGCTTTCACGCATCAGCCTTCGCCTTGGGCTAGCTTTCACAGGGGGTAGACCCGTAAGGCTCAAGGCGCTTGCTCCACTTATTAACATTGATATCCCCTCGCCATACGAATTATTACCTTTTTTTTATGGAGAACTTTTGACTTTCGAGTACTTGTACACGTATAACGATCTCGCATTGGAGGAAAACAAGATCACAGGGCTTCAGTACATGTTACTGGAATACCGAAAGCCTAATAACTACATAAGTAAAATTCATATTACAACAAGCCTAATCACCTATAGCTTCATTTCTTTCAGTGGCCATAGTTTTTTGTAAAACCACTGACACCGTTACCTGTGCAAAGGCGATGCATTCTGCTTTGTACTTTGGGCTTGACACCTTGGTTTCAATCAATTGATTGTGCTATCTGGAGAAAAGTACATAGTTGTAATAATTTGGATGTCAAGAGGATAAGCTTGTGGAGTATATGCACACGTATTGTCCTACCGTTTGTTACCCCTGATCGTCTCGTACGAGTACCAGAAGTTCGTGGCTATGTCCTCACCAGTTGTCATTTTGGGCTTTGTCTGTTATTCCAAATTATTTTGATGGCGATGAACTAATTCCCACCTCTTTCCTAGCGCTGACAAAGGGGATATCGCTTATCTTGTCAGCTTACCAAAGTAGGCTTCGCTCCTTCATTGGACTATTTTACGAAAAAAGGAGGCTGACGTTTTTTTTTTTCTAGTAGCATTTTCTGCGGACCCTGGAGCTAAACCGCCCACTACGACTACGTCCGTAGCACTTACAGCAAAAAGGTTGAACGGATAAGGACGCCAATCCCGGCCAACTTCTGCTACCAGAGCAAGCCGCGAATAAGGGGACCAACTGAGCGCTCGTGCCGTATATGAGGCCAGGCTCGGTCCATAAGGCTTCACCCATCCGCCCTGTAGGACTGCACGACTGAGGACGCTCCCGATTTGACGTCTGCTTCACGTCTGCACGACTGAGAGATAGTCCTACGCTTTTGCATATCGTCATTCAGAGCAGTGCACGCAAGTGGTCGGTTGGGGATGCCGGCCGGCTCCTCTGCACCTCGTTAGGGAATATTCTCCGTGCGTAGGACTTTCTAAGCGCCGCTCCCCTGGTGAACCGCGGCCTCACCGCTGATTATTATGACGATACTACACACTGTGTAAGCAGGCTAAGTGGGCCGCTGGCACCGATAGCGGTCCAGCCCTTGGGTGCAGAATCCGTCCCAGTTGCTGGGTCGCACTGTCGTCCGTGATTGGAATGGCGATCGTAGTCGTATGCAATTGGAGAAGAGGCTTGCTTTGCTGCTGCAGCTAGCGGTCCTGTCCTATCTGATATTGGCTCCTGTACATACATTCTTGCCGTCTGCGCCGCGGCCAGACGCCTCGAATATGCCTTGTATGTATGTGTGTATGTATTTCTTGGCGCACAGGCACGGACGTCCTTGTGAAAGTACAGTACCATCCAGCTGGCTGCGGGTAGGGCTTCGCTCTGACGTAGGAACGCGTCGCAGATCTGACAGTCAACCTCCCTGCTAGCTCGCCAAGGCGAATGTACTCATACATGCCTGTGCTGTTTGTGTGCATGTAAATACTTGGCATTAATCAGTGTGATGTCAGAACCTGTGAAATGTGTCCCATTGCCCATCTTCCTTCGAGAACCTCATCTCAAATATCTTACCAGCCTACTTATTCGAATGGCTGGTCTTGTTAAATCGCAAAAGCTTCCCTTTTTGGCAATTTATTTGCTTGGCTAGTAAGTCGCAGTCAGTGGCGTTTTTCAGGGCCGAAATTGATTGGAGCTGCCGCCGTGTAACGCACTCTTGTGCCAAGAGCTCGCTTGGCGCGTTGCGCCTCATAAGCATATGGCACCCAAATTCTGGCTAAGAGTCGACCTGTCAAGGCAGCTAGCTCCAATACCATCCACAAGACTTCTAGAAGAACGTCCGTCGAGAAGAAGATGCATTAGTTTATTAGACTACGGTGTAAACCGAGTTGACTGAACTTGATGTTGTTTTATTCCTACCTGTACCGGTGGGTAAAGATTGCAATACAGGTGGAAACCTTTCGGTTTAAATCATCTTTAAAGTGCGCTTGGAGGACTACGTGGACTGTTGAACTGAATAGATAAAGACCAAACGTCGGTGGTAAGATACATATATTAATCGAGGCCTCTCTCAAGTACTTAAAAGAGACAATGTCTCACTCCAAAGGCCACTAATACAATGGCCCGCGCCAATGAAAAGCGGCGGCCAGCTCAGCACTTCCTTGCTATGACCTATAGGCTTAGTTATCCCAGCCAACTGAGCAGCACAAGCTAATGCTGCACACTGAGAAACATGTTTTCATTGCCAAACGTCCACATGTACTCACCGATTCTTATGGACGATTAGATAAAGTAACATCCATGACTTCTGGAACGTTACAAGATACAGGAGGGGCATGAGTTACTACTCGAGTCAAACCCGGGTATCGCATAACTACAGAATGAACAACATTCGAGATTTCCGCACCAAACTAAGTTCTGCCGTCCTAGCCGAGTAAGCCCTGTAAGGTTTGTAGTTGGAAACAAGACCTGTTATCACAAACCCACCAAGAGCGTTAAGCGGGAAAATCGTCTTCTGTGAGCAGCACCCCGTCCAACATTTTGCCCACGTGCGTCTTCTCAATGCTCCCTGAATTCCGCCGCAATTGTGCCATGAGCACCTTGACGAACCGCACAGGGCTCTCCCGCAGCCCGGCCGACAGGGCCACCCTCCGAGCGTCGCTCTCCGCGCCCCATTCGATGAACCCGTCTACCGCAGCCACAACGCCGGGCTCTCCCGCTTGGTAGACTAGACCGAGGAACGACGCCGCGTCGGCGTACTCGTCCCAAGACTGGAAGTAGAGCTGCCCAGCAAACAGGTTCAGGGACACTCTGAGTTTCCGGGCCAGTGTCATCGTGCCAGACAGCTGTCGTCCTACCACGTACAGATCGAGACCGTCCAGCGGGCGGAAGGCTATGTTGAAGCGCGCTGAATACAGGTGCAGGCGGACGGCGCGGCGCTGTCGAACAAGGGGCAGAAGCTCGTTCGCCTCGAACGGGCTGATCAGCACCAGCTGCGCGACCTCGTCGCCTCCCCCCGCCGTGCGCGGTCTCGAGCGCGAGCTCGTTAATATAAACTGTACGGTCCGCTGGAATACATCCATGGAACTGCCGGCGCTGACCGCAACGGCCCGAACTGTTTGTGCAAAGTCGGCCGTGGCTAAGGGTATGGACGGCAGCCGGTCAACGTCGACGTACTGTGCGACCGAAGTGCTGCGGAGTACCCGGAAGGCGGACACAAATGCCGTGGATTCCTCTCTGAGGTCGCCCGTGTCGACAAAGTGCAGGACGTCGGGATGGATCGCATGCTTGAGGGCCGTCGCAGGCGGCGGCCGTTCCATCTGGCGCTCCTCTTCGATCTCGGGAGCCAGCTCGCGCTCCTGTTCCTCGTCAAGTGCTTCGGCGCCCAGGTCTTCGCTGGTGAATGCGCGGCATCGATCCTCAATGGCCTGGAGAGTCGGGTCTGCCTGCTCTCTGATACTGTCCAGCGCATCTTCTTCCTCAGCAGCGCGAGACGGACTGTTTTGGGGCAGGTACCGCTGGGCCAGCGAGTGCGCCTCGACCTCCCGAAACTTCTGCGCTACTAGCTTGCTCATTTCATAGCCGCTGTGCGTCAGGGAGGACATCCAAATTGCCTCCTGCCATACGAAACGGCGTCCGTGCATGGCCCAGAGCGGCATGCATCGGTGAAGATCCTGTTGCGTCTCGTGAATGGACCAGGCAAGGACGTCGGCGACGCCCATGGGCTCCGACAAAGAAGGCTCAGTTCGGAGGGAGGCGATCTTGCCTCGGATCTCCTCGGGAATGCAGAACACGACCGACTGGCCATGGCCAAGTTTGCGCATGCGCATGCAGGCCTGCACAAGCCGGTCCTTGGTCAGATCTGCCCCTAGTGTCACGGCAGCTCGGTAGTCTGTGGGAAGGCGCAGGTCGGTTCCGCGCGTATGAGCTTCGTCGAGAAAAATGAGACAAGCATCTAGGTTTTTGGCGTAGGGTGAAACTTGGAGCAGTTCCACTCTGCCGCTGTGGTCTACGACAGACAAGACATCGTCGTCAAAAAAGACCACGGCTTCTGCTGGTGGCCCAGAACTGTGGCCGCCAGCACGCCGCCTTTCTAATTTGAACAGCCAGCGCTGCGCCGCCTGGACGTTGGACAGCTCGAGGACTTGGGCACCCACGTCGAGAATCACCCGAACAGCAGGCTGCATCTGCACCACCTCCGTCAAAAGGGCTTCAGCACCGCCACTTTTCAATAGGTGAATCGAATTCTCGTCGCGCAGCAGGTACTCGAGAACCAGCGCGTTGGTATGGTTCTGTCCAGGCAGGTCGAGTTGCTTGACGGAAAGCGGAAGCAAATGGCGCGAGTCGTTGGTGCCGCTGAATCCCGTCGTGGCGTGCGTCTTTTTTTTGCCAATATCCCAACCAGAGGCAGATATCTTGTCCGGGAATTCCTTCATATGCTTGGGGAACACAATGTGCGATAGGAAGTAGTCAATCGCCCCTTTGGAGTACCGCAAGTGAGGGAAAATTCTGTCCGTGCATTGCCAGCGGTCCTTGAGGCTCACACCAGTAAGTTGCATAAAAGACGTGGGAATGTCCGACCTGGCCGTCCTGACCCACGCAGCGTACTCGTCTTCCGCCTGGTCAGATTTTACGAGGTGCTGCAAAGCGAGGAAGAGCTCTTCGTCGCTCAGCCCGGCGTAGTAATAGTGGAGAGATGTGAGGACAATGACCACATCCGGATGGCTGAACTCAGAGCGGAGACTGGGGGTATCCTTGGACCGGTAAGGGACAACCACTTGCGTCGGAGGCTGTCGGTCTGGAGCCGGCCCGTAGTTCACTCGCCACCTCTTGGACGCAAGAGTGAAGATCATGATGCCCCCGGCAAGCAATCCCCGCAGAAGAAGGAGAGGGCCTCTGGTCGTATCGGTCCAGAACGTGCTCTTCTCCACGCTCTTAACCTCTTCGTCTGTCAGTCTGGCCTCGGTCAGGTACCTGAAGACAGCCTTGCGCACAGTATTGGGCTGAAGCGCAATAGGGAGCCCCCTGAGCCCCTTTTGGCACACGCTCATGCCGATGAGGCGCACGAGTCGGCCATGGGCGGTTTCTTCGAATATTCGCGTCCGGGGAAATCTCCCCGGCCAGCGCGTGTCCTCGTGGGTCTCAATGGCCCCGGGTAGCTCGCGCTTCAGATCGATCACTGCGCCGGCCACCATATCCAGGAACTCGTGTACGAGGGTCCATCGGCTAGGGCTGAGCTCGGTGGGCCGCTGCAAGCCCATGGTGTAGATAAGTTCGAATTTGGCACTAAAGATCTCGTCGCTCTCATCCACGATATCGCGCGAGTTGCAGTCCAAATAATGCTGCGTGCCAACCATGACTCGACCCACTTCGACTTCGTCGCTTATATAACGCTCCAGACCCATCAGCTTGAATGACAATATATGCTCTGGCTGCACGAGGAGTATGCCCCGCTGCGCTTGGCATTCCCGTAGTACACACTCAATGCGAAGTGCGTCAGCCTCGGTCAACTGGACGGGCCGGGAAAAGGGCAAATGGTAGATCCGTCGGTTCACCAGCCCCGTCGTCTTGGCAATGAGCATCTGGAGCATCTGTTTCGATTGGGCCTTGGCAACAATGACCCTGATGAGACGTGCGCCGTCAGCGAGACTGGTGGCGACCATGGGCACAATCACAGATGACTTGCCCTCCCCCATATTCAGCTGCATCACGGCATTGCCTGCCTCGGAGGACATCATATGCGACGCAATCTCCTGCTGGACGCTGCGGATCGTGATTGCGCTTTCAACCTCTAGCAGAAGCCATTCTGGGTGTTCATGCGGGCTCCAGTTCTTGTGTCCTTGATTCTCTAGTTCTTTGTTCAATTCAGCCTCGTGGCCCGTGGCAGACAGGTCGAGAAGCCGTGTCGCCCTCTGCAAAGCTGAAACGGCGAGAGCGTAGTCCACTATCGCAGATTGACACTCCACAGAGAGTTTCGCCCAGCGACTCGCCTGGAGCTGACTCAAGAATACGACTGGTGACAGTCTAGGAAGTCTTTGGACGCCCGGAAGCGCAACTTTGCAGGATCGAACGAGCTGCTGGAAGAGGTTGTGTGCACTGTCCCGCCGTGCTGCTTCGTGTTTTTGCAGACGTTCCTTCAAATCTATAATATGGTTGCTCTCCCTGTCCATAGAGCGCTGATTTGAACTGTAGAGTTTGGATTCGGCGTCATGCTTTTCAAGGCTCTTGAGACTCGTGCCCAGCTTGTCAACATAAGCACGTTTACTGTGACTTGTAGCTCTGATGTGGAGCTTTTTGAGCATCACCGATAATTTGTCCAGGTTGACCTGTTTGGTAGCCCTGGCCGTATGTGCACGGTAGGGGGCTATGAAATCTGGATTGTGGCTTGCTCTGGGACGCGAAAGGGTAGCAAATTTTGTCTGAAAAATGCTGCGCAGCAGGATAACGGGGTCACCGTTGTTGCGAGGGGGCCAATGTGCAGTCGACGTGGGCAGTTCAGGCACTTGGACGTCATAAACCCGGCACCGTTTTATGCCACCCGCTACAGTCTCCAGATACTCGTAAAAACGGAGATTGTCATGCCAGATTCTAAATTTCGGCAATACGTTCTCCATGACTTCCCAAGTGTCGATATAATCCTCAAAGTTTGAACCGGTTGGCATGGCAGGCAGGCCGCTCGGCCATGATTCGAGGAGACTATCAACAAACGCAGAGCATTTCATTTTCCTGGTTGCCTCAAACGCAAGCCTCTTTGTTTGGAGCGTGCCACTAGTGGATGTGGCTTCTGGGCTGCGACGGGGGTCAAACTTCCGGAGAGAGATGTCTACAATAGACCTAAGGTCGAGTCTACTCGGCTCCCGGCCAGCGAAGAGATTGAAGGAGGGGCGAGACGGCGGTGGGCAATGCAGGCCGATCTCTGAGCGAGAAAAAATAGCCCACAGAGCCTGGAGAACCTGGATGTCCGCGTTCTGGTTGTACGCCAAGGTTGCCAGCCATGTGGAGAAGGTGTACCTGTTCACTGAACCCGACGCCAACAAGCTATGCAATCTACACCAGTGGCGTATGAATAGGACGGTGAAGTTTTTGAGCCAGGACGTGTCAAAGCCAATAATTTTGTCTCCGAGCGAAACATTTGGACCCCGGGTTGCTTCGGTGTTGCTCGAGCCTTTTAGCAGATTCCAAAGCTTTGTGCTCAAGTCAGGGGATGGTGAGACGGCCAAACTTCCTGCGGGTCTGCCTGACATGGCGAGGTAAGAGGCTGTGAAAACGCGTGCACAGCGCTCAGTGTTAACCAGAGCGTCTCTTCCTTGGTAGATGTGGTCTTGCCTCTCCAAATAGTCTTCAGCTCCAAACTCGGAGAGTCGGAGAAACGAAGAATA
This sequence comes from Hawksworthiomyces lignivorus, assembly GCA_002917075.1. Taxonomy (NCBI): domain Eukaryota; kingdom Fungi; phylum Ascomycota; class Sordariomycetes; order Ophiostomatales; family Ophiostomataceae; genus Hawksworthiomyces; species Hawksworthiomyces lignivorus. The sequence continues at coordinate 182,724 of NTMA01000044.1, read as the reverse complement.
GATAAGGTCCCGCTCGACAAGGTGCTTCACACAACGTTTCTGGCCTCGGTCCTGGGCCTCTCTGAATTTGACAGCGTCAAGCGGATAAAAGATCAGAGACGTTTCAAATTCGGTGAAAATGCGATCGACACTCAGGAAAAAGCGTCCATGTTGCGCAAGAAAGCCCAAGCCGGAATTCCACCTCACAGCTTGCATTATTTTGAGGTGGGTTGGAGAGTATTGTCTTTCTGGAGTCAGGGCGGATATTTGAGCTAGAAGCTTTAAGCTGCTGTTATCCAGTCGCCCGAAAGAGAGAATCGATGCTGAGTTCAGGAGGGTGAGGGCTTGCTCTGTGCCGGTGTGGCGAGTAAGGGGATCGGGCAGAGCATATGATGTGAGCGCATGCAAGTAGCAGAGTAAAAGCTTGCTCGGCAAATCTCCGTTGTCCACGACCCGCCCCAGAGATTCATCAACCTCGTATGCTTGCACTCGATCCGACGTCCCGTGCACAATCTTGACCTCGACATGCTCGGAGGACTTGTTGAAGTAAATCTCACCATTTTTGGGAATGAGCACCAATTGACCCGAGGAGGACTTGTGCTTGAGGACAAGCCGGCTCTGGAGCCCGATAAGAGTTCCAATAGACTGGTTGGGTGTAATAAAATAGTCCCGGAACTGCCGGCACTCCAACAAGTCTGACCCTCTGGCCAGCATAAAGCTTATGCTCAGCCTCGGGAGCTCAATCTCCAGACTGCCGCTCGCTAGGTAGATAGGATGAATATTCTGCAAGTCCTCGAGCGGCCCAAAAATCTGGCTTAATATGGCGGCGCTAGAGCTGTTCATACTGACAAGTGTGCAGCCTGCTTCCTTTTGCAGCTGACGGCTTCCTGCGACCGGTGAAGAAAGCGCCCAGTGTTGTGGCGAAGTAGCCCATGGGTCGTCAAGAGGCCGAAACTCGATCGAGTAATCCACAAGATTTAGCCAGTGGACGTGCCTCTCCGCAAAAGCAGTGGGGAAATGTCCATGCATCAGTCTTGGTGGCAGTAGCTCCCAGACATCTCCAGATTCCTTGTTCTTAACACGAACCGCCAGGTCTTTATTGCCAGCATGGCCATCGCGCAGATCAAAATTCAAGATGTAGCCGTGGTACAAGGTCTTCCCAGAGAACCGAAACCCTGGCACAGCGCTGGGCATGACTTCGATGGCCGTGTCTCCAAAAAGAACACGATACATGTCATGAGCTTCGTAATCAGGCGGAAGCCGAGCAAGAGGTGACCCGTTAATAAGAAACTCAGCGGTCAGAAGGTTGAAATGCATCGTGCGCTGGATGGGCCCAGAGACTACCGTAGAAGTGAGCCAATGCTGGTTAGGTGCGGGCAGAGTCTGCCACGATATGCTGAGCTCGTGTGTCAACCAAGACTGAGGAATGGCCGTGCTCAATGGACTGTTATCTGAGGCGGTTATGGCCATTTGTTCAAGGATCTTCCGGTTCTCGTACAAAATACGCCTCCATCGCGACAGTAAGAGGACCCTCACGATGTCTTTGCTGTCAACAACGGCTGGCTGCTTCTCTTGAATTAGTATGGAGCACTCGAAGAGAATAGATGCTGCTTCGTTCGTGAGACGTTGAAATATTTCCGGGTTGACGTCGAAGGTCGAGATGCAGATGAGGGCAACGTCGAGCGCCTGGAAACGAAATTGTTCTCGCTCAGCGTCTCGATTCGACGATTGCGCTCGTTCACAGAGCAGCCTTGCCCAGCTTATAGCTGTGGCCCTGGCTAACCCTAGAAACGAAACACACCGAGACCGAACATCTACATCTGTGTTGAGAGAAAGTATTCTTGTTGTGATCCATATCAGGCTCCCTAGTGAGAGATAAGCCATCCAGTTGTCCTTGATGTGGCCATACATATCGCTGATAGAATCGAGAAGACTTCCAGCAAATACCGCGTCGCTGAGAATTTCGTGGCCTTGTCGATCTATCTGTTTGCCTCTGGGAGGGCCCGCCTGATATGCCACTTGCAGCACAAAGATGCACGTTTCAACCTGTCTGAAGTCCAAAGCCGGCATCCGCAACTGGATCAGAATGTTCATCCACTGTACTTCAAGGCCAAGGGGGAGAGAGGCAAGTGCCTTGAATTCGTCCAGTGTCATGTGTTCGGGACAGTGGTGTTGCTCTGCTATGGCTTGGTTTGGAGGCACACCGTGTGGTGCGCTCCACGATCGACGAAGAAACTTTTGCAGGGCTTCTGACCGAGGCGGAAGCCAGTACGTGCAGAGCTCCACAATCGCATCTGTGGCATGATGCTTCTCTGTGACAATGCCTAGGGTATTGTCGAAATAACAATAGCTCAACCCGTTGTTGATACAAACATCCCTCCTAGACGGACCCTCGCTGAGTAGCCTAGACTTGCCGTATGTGACAATATTGGGCTTAGTTGTAGATCGTATCCCGAGCCGAGCGCCAGAAGGGCCGCGTGCCCATCGATTTAAGCCTTTATATACTCTAGGGCTATAATCCGTATCTAGCGTCTGCCCATCTTTGATTCCGCTGCGGAGAATGTCGTGGATAATAAAGAGGGTGCAATCCCGCCAAGCGCCAATTGACTTTGGAACTTGGAGCTCAAAAATGGTAGATTTGGCCTCCAACAAGTCATCTGGTAAAGGCCACTCATGCACGAGAATTTCGAGGTTCTCCGCCATGGTCAGGTACTTGTGCCGACGACAATCCGGACGGTGAATGGTCTCTATGTCACCGTGCGCATCCGTGCGGGTGGCAAAGTCGCACTGCATTTCATTACAGAGACGTTGAAGCTCTCGGTACTCTTTCGTCTTTGCTTTCAGTTCTTCTATTTTCTCTTGCCGCTCGCGCCGTGCGTGTTCCTCAATCTCCTCCTTGAGCGCCTGGTGAAGAGAGGACTGGTCAAAAAAGCGAACTGGGAAGGAAGATGTTGCACCAAAAGACCGAAACACGGAGAAACGACAGGAGGCGCTTTTTGTGCGGGCTTGGAGATATGCTTCTACTTTTGCCAAGCGCTCCATTTGTTCCCTCCGTGGCAGAAGTAGAGATTGGAAGACTTGGCTGGGAATCTCATGGTCATAGTCTCGAAGAAGTTTGCATCGGGTCGTTGCCGACACATCGCAGGCCACCCACAACTCCGCGAGGGTCAACAACATGATTGAAATACTCTCATGATTGGCGGAATAGAACTCGTGGGCAATCAGATAGTATTGCCTGATGCTATGAAGAAGGACACTGCATGTATCCGCATTCTCCTTGTTCCCTTCAATCCAGGCGCCGAGATTACGTTGCACCCAATACTCGAATGCGAGCAGCTCAAAGTGACGATAGTCAGCCGGGTAGACGTCAACTCTAGCTGGAAGCATGTCGGCAGGAAAGATGGGCAAGCCCCGCGCTGGATTTGGCGTGAAGGCCATTTTATTGTCTCCGGGGCCTCGGCTGCGCAGGTCTGTGAGATACTGTTCGAGCTTTGGGATGTGCAGACATGTATCGCGGCGAAAGTCGAGGGTTTTCAGTGAGGGTAGCCATTGACCATAAGGTAATTGATCCTCGGCCTGGATCTGACCCCATCGTTTGCTGATGAGATCCGTAGCCGACTGCAAGGCGGCATTCACTGACAACATCCAAGGTTTATCTTTTGGGGGTCGCTCCCCAAGCTTCGCCAGGCGACGTTGCATCTTAGAAACGATTGCATGGATGAAATCGGTCTCAAGATTATTAGTTAGAAAAGAACGAAGGAGGGTGCCCATGTAAAATAGCATGAAGCACTTGTACAGGTCATCGTTGCCTGTTTTGCGAAAGGAGATGGACTGGAGCACAACTCTAATGAGAAGCCATACAGCTGACCGACGCCACGGAAGGTTCGTATTCGACCACATAACCTCGTCGAGGGTATTTTTCCTAATTTTGACGACATTAACAGGCTGGCCTGCAGCCATGAAAGTATTAGTAAGGAGCTCTGTCACGAGCATCGGGTGTCTCGTCTCGCGTTCTTCTACATAATCCTGGCTAGCTTTCCGCGTCCTGGATTTCACTTCCATCGCGTCTTGACAACTCATTTGCGCCAAAGCTTGGGCAAGGGCACGCTGAAAGTCTCCATTGCGTGCTGTGTCAGAAGCAATGGAAAAAGCCGGCCCCGGAAAGGAACGTTGCAGCCTTCCCTTCGTGGGGAGGACGTGATTGTAAGAAGGCGAGAGTTCAAAAGTCTCAATGACGGGATCGGCATCACCTTGCTTCGTAATATGGACGCCTGCATTCTGTGCGGTAATGGGCAAAGCCACGGACCCGCCTACGTGGTACATAAGACTCATCGTTAGTCTTCCGTCGTAGATAAGATGGCTACTACTAAAAGAGAAGCTGACAGAGGGCTGGTGACAAGTGAGAGGCTCATCAGATAAGTGAAGACAGAGATAACAATACCATTACTGAAAAGTTCAGCAAGAACTTCACAAAGGCCCCCCTCAAGCAAGAATCCGGTATTGTTGTCTCTGGCTCGCTGCAGACGTGACATCATGATTTGCGCAGCTCTGATTTCCTCTTTATGCTGCATACTGGAATGCATCTGATTCTGAAGCTCTAGAAGAGCATTGTGTACTGTTGCCACAAGGGCTGTGTCCACCCCAACTGCGTCATCTTCCAAGCTGTCGGGGAGCTTTGGGGGAAGGAAAACATGGTGAATCAGGGGCATCATCATCCCATCTACCGCGAGGTTACGAGAGACCATGGTCCCTAAGCTCATTCCAGTAGATTATTCAATGCCATACAAAATAGGCATTCTTTGAGAAAGCAGGATTTTATTAGAAATTTTATTAAGAGAAGTCGTTTGCGGAATAAAGAGTATGTCAAGACACTCGATTGAAATGAAGGCTGGTAAGTAGGTTTCTAGGGTCTCCACTGTAGGGGTTTCGGACAAATGATTACTGCTTACGAGGTGGATTGACGGCTCTGACCGCTATCTCAAAAGGTACCCGCCTTGGCACGTGACATCCCCGTCTTGTTGAGTTGGGCACTGTATGAATTACACTTATTTACTGTATATATGGCACTGTGACTACCCCTTACTAAAAGGTTTAGCCACAGACTACCGTAGACACAGTTATCTCTCCTTTTTCAATTAACAATCTGCTCACCTGAACTCAACACGTCTCATCTGCCTTAGAACTGGATACGGACTGCTAAATCCCCCCTGAGCATCCTAGAGATCTTCCATGAACTAAGGGGGAAGCCTTGTTTAGCCATTTGATTTATTTCTAACAACGGTGTTGCGAACCAGGTCGTCCCTTTACAAAAAAAAAAAAAAAAACGAACGAACGATTAGCTCATACTAACAGCAACTTAAAAGCTTAATGGACATCTGACACAGAAAAACGGCAAAGATAGGAACTTGTAGAAAGAAAACATATTGCTCGGTGATATAACTTACGTAACTTGTTTTTCAGCTTTCTTGTAGCAGAGTTTCTCAGAATCCAAGTCGCCAAGCTCATATGTTGAATCTGTAAGTCTGGAACCACTGTTGTGTTACTTCTAAGAGACGGACCCATCACTACAGAGGACACCAAAAGTAATCGCACACGCCTACTGAAAACGGAGGCCAGAACAGCAGCTCCTGCCTTTAGTAATATTTGTACTCCGTACTTGTGTAGAATATGCCTTTTGTTTGACCAGCTAAGGAAACGGAACAGTTGTTTTTGATATTGGGATACAACCTTTAGTCTATTGCTATTGGTCGGCCATATCCAACGCCGTCAGCCCATAACAGGTTGGTCTTACTGCACTAAATGCTCCCCCCACGATGCGCGGCGGTTTCGGGCAACGTGACGTTACTTATTGCACTCCTATGGCGTCCAAAACGGGATGGAAGGGGCGGAGTGAGGGACCGTGCTGGACAAGGCTGAGTAGCAGATTTTGCGCACAGCTTTTAAGATTTTATTAACCCTGCTCTCCCCGCTCTAGATCTCTCTCTCTCTTTCTTGTCATCAAAGTGTTATCATTAGTTCTATTGAGCCCCCCATATCTTATACTCGCCATCGAAGAGTTATATAATTGTTACAATACTTGAGCTGCTCAGTTATATACATTCTTGCTTCACAGCACTGACGGCACTGAAAGAAAATTACCTCGTCATAATGAGGCTCCTTAACACTCGCACAGGGAAGGTGGGAGACTTCATCTTCGATAAGGAAATACCCCCTTACGGGATCTTATCGCACACATGGGGCAAAGAGGAAGTGTCTTACCATGACTGGATGAATATGCCGGTAGCAGAACTTGAGGTCAAGGAAGGATATAGAAAGATTACTCGCTTTTTCCAGCAAGCGACCTGCGATAACTTCGAATGGGTTTGGGTTGATACGTAAGTGCAGATTCTCCCTTTCAGGAATAGAAAGATATGCTTACGCAAAAAAGATGCTGCATCGATAAATCGAGTAGTGCCGAGCTCTCCGAGGCGATCAACTCAATGTTCCGTTGGTACCAGGGCGCAGCCTGTTGCTACGTCTACCTCGCCGACGTGGCACCTTCCAAACAAGAAGACCCGACTTTTGAATCTTCGTTCTCCAACAGTAGGTGGTTCACGCGCGGTTGGACACTCCAAGAGCTGATTGCACCTAAAAATATCGTGTTCTACTTCCGAGACTGGTCCTGTATCGGGACCAAGGTGGAACTATGCAGTCTCATCTCATCGGTAACACGGATCGGCGAGGAGTACCTCTTAGGAAAAAACGTTGGCCTAGCCAGCATCTCGCACAGGATGTCGTGGGCTTCGCGCCGCCAAACATCGCGCACCGAGGATATCGCGTACTGCCTCCTCGGTATTTTCGGTGTGAATATGCCCCTACTGTACGGAGAAGGGCAGACGGCATTTCAGCGGCTCCAAGAAGTCATAATGCGAGCTTGGCCAGAAGACCATACCCTGTATGCATGGGGCAGAGTTGTAGACAAGGTCTCTTGGCTGTATCCGGAAGAACAGGCCTCGGCCACTACACCGTTGGAATCGAACGACAAAAATAACGAGCCAGAGAAGCTTGGTCTGCTTGCAAGCTCGCCCAAGGATTTCGAAGACTGTGGGACGTTTGTTCCCACCACCTGCTCGTCGATATTTTATCAGGAACTGCAACTCCAAGCCGCCCTTCCCACTAGCGTCGGCCACGAAAAGATCCGCTTAGATCTGCCCGTCTATCCCGTGGGGCAAAATTGTCTCCAGCGGTGGAGTGCGCCGCGGATCGAACAGCTCAGTGCAGTCTGGTACATTGCGCTGCTTTGTGGGGACGAAGGCGATTTTATGAGCACAGTTAGCCTCCCGGTCGCCATGGTGGGCAACCATTTCGGGAGTCGCTCTCGTGAAATCCTGCGCCGAGAAGATCCAGGCTCCTTTGCACCACTAGCTTCTTGGAAGAAGTCTTTAACAATCGGGATTCCGCCCCCGTTTACATCGCAACCAAACGATATAATTATACGGAGAGAACAATATAAAAATACCACGGTAGAAGCAAATGGCCTCCTGTTCATCCGCGATGCTAAAGGACTTTATATACCGTCTTCTAACATTATACGCAGTGACGTAGTCTCTGGAACAATCTGCTATCTCAAGTATTGTTTGGAAGGCACTGAGAGAGGCTTCTATTTAGATCTCCGCCGCGTGCCAAGCGAGACGAAGGACACGGAATTTCCCTCGCGCCTTTCTGTTGGACTTATCCCAACGAGACTAAACAAACATGTGGAGGCCATGGCGGAAGGAATAGAGTGGCTTCTAGAAGACGAGTTACAACCTGATACAACGTCACTCTTCACCCATACGTTGTCGTACCCAGTTGATCAGTGGATTCTAGAGGTGCCGCAGTTCCCTCGTATCTTTTTGCGCGCGGAGAAATTGAAGCTGAATGATAGCAAGAATGACTTCGTTGATGTTCTAGACATTATTTTTTCAGAATCCCCAACAGGCACTGATCCTAAGACTGTGGTAAAGAATCCGAGGAAACATAGGCGTATAAAAGAACGTTTAAAGTTACTAGAAAATTTTATAGCTTTTACTACCTAGTAAATATTTAAGTTTTTGTTACTGGCAAGTCTTGAGCCGCTCTTATGGCCGCGGGAACTGGTGGCCTGGCCATCCCCCACTGTCTCAGCGCAAGTTGGCGATGTGACTCTGAACACATTTGTCCACAGGAGACACCTTTTCCGCACTGGCTTACCATATCTTGTATTCCTTCGTTTTTCCCCCGGCTTCCTTGCTGCGTCTATTGATATGCATATCTCACACTTTTTTTGGTGCTGGAAAAGTTGAGAGAAAAGAGTGCCGAAAACGCCGTCAAGAGTCTTGCTACGATATAAATCAATGCATCTTGAGAAGTTTTCCATTGTCCTTCTATACTTATCATTTTCTGCTGGTGCTTTAGAACTATGAAGTCACCATTGATATATACATAACCACTGTTATGAGATAGGCAAAGTCCGGGTGGCTCCCTGTAGGTCCAGCTGTCAGCTGCCAGCCTACATTAAACACATCTATTCAGGAGAGCCGAGGACAGCCAACTAGAAGAAGTTAGCGTACTGCTGTGGCCACTAGAGAAAATTCAAATGCAGCTTAAATATGGCATTAATCTCCGGCCCTTCTACAAGTATGCTTCGCTGCCACGTTCTGCTCAGTTTCACCACGTTGTATGAGAATGTCAGGGGCGGACTGAGTTCCAGCGCCATGGGCAGATTTGTGACACTGCTGATACCCACCTGCTTCCTGCTCTACGTGTACAGCAAAGGATTATCGAGAGGCAGAGGCATGTTCATATGTCAAATAAATCGCTAAAACTATCATGTCTTTATAATTTCCTTCTAGCGGCAGACTAATTAGACGCTGCTCAATATCATATGAACAAATTTTATTTAGATGTTAAATCAAAAAGAGATATGGGTGGGTTTCTTACAGAGAATATTTCCACTTCGCCCATCTCATAATGCAAAATAAGAATTTTACATTTTTCTTGTTACCCGAACTAAGAGCCCTGTACAAATCACAGACCGATGGACTGATGAGTCTCGGCGCTCACATTATCATCGTCTGCGCCGTAGTAACATTATCCGGCCAAGGTGTGGATATTCAACAAATGTGATACTCTTCTGCGTGAATTTAACCGTCCGTCCATCGGGAATGCTTTTTCTCAGTTGAAAGTGATAAAATACCAGGAGGCCAATACGCCTCCATAGTGCGTTTCGACGTACCAAAGCCCGCTAATCTTATATTAGGAGTAAGAATATTTCATTGTGTTTTCCCGAAGGCTAAAAGTTAGACAGAAAAATGCCTGGCCATCGCTATACAAGCAGACCACTTGGAGATCCATGACCATGTGATGATGTCCAGAATCACTTTTGATTTTAGTTACAGACAGATCAGTTTTATGGAAGTATTTGAGTCGCGTGCGGATGTCAAACAAATTCGGAATGACCAGGAACAATATTGTCAAAGCCTCCCGCTTGATATAGAAAATGATTTCGACGTGCTTTCTTGAAATCCTTTTCCCTGGGTGAGAAGGCATCAGCCCGCTAAATAAGAAACCGATGTAGAATAGGCGACAAGCAGCCTCTGGTGTATTCCGTCTTTGAGATGGCAGCTGAGTCTGCAAGAAGCCTCTGAGGACGTACACGACTAAAGAATGGCCTCCTTCCATATTCCTGCAATTTAGTCAAGCTTGGGCATAAAGAGAGAGATGACCGTGAAAAGCTGAGCGAGGCAGACGGGCAGCATATCTTGTGACTATCCGAATAGAAGAGACATAAAACTAGAGCGGCCAGACTTTGACCACGAAGTAAGGTAGGAGAACACGCAACTTGTCTCTTACAGAGAGCATTTGATAATCTACAACTTTTCTGTGACTATTGACCAAAGCCACGACCATCATTTGCAGCCTTGGAGATACTTAGAGGCCCAATTCAACGGCGCATTTTAACCTTATATAGAAATATATGATTGCGCCTGCTATAGTATCGAATCCACTTGAGTATTTGAAAATTCCACTTACGTCTCGTGCACCGAAGGTGACGGGGTTGCTTCGCGATATCTCGGAATGTGGAACTGCGCCTTGGGCCGGAAATGCGTCTTGGCGGTCAACCGTTCGACGGCGCAGCAACGAAAATTAGCCAGACGCTGCCTATTCTGAAAGATATTGCATTTATGAAACCACGGATGAGGCTGAGGCAGTTTCTCTGAACCCCTGAAAAGGGCCGCTGGCTACCGACCGTGGGGTGTGGCGCCTTCACCGGCCCATTTCTCCGGCCTGCGGAACCATCTGCCACGAGCAACGGGAAATCACATGAGAGCGTGGCTGTATCGTGAACGGCGAACACAATCGCACAAGATGGTTAATATGGAGTCGCCTACTTCTGTAAGGCTGCAAGGCTGTTCAAACTGCCCAGTTTTTATCTTCTATCTGTTGTGCTTCTTCTAGTAGTAAATGGCTATAAAAGAAGAACTCACCTTCGTTTCTTCGTTGATAGTTTTCATCAAAAAACAAGACAGCTCCATTCAATCCCTTTATCTAAACCAGAAACACTCAGGAAAGCGAGCAACTTTTTCAATTCTTTTCAACGAGAAGATCTACACAAACATCTTTACACTACGTCTTCTCTGGAACACCTTCTGGTCTTAGAGCATTGCTGTCTTGAAAACAGTGCAAAACTTCAGAAATGTGCCATTTGGAAGAGACTAAGTTCGCCTGTGGCCATACCGCAGAGAGGGAATGGGTGTCACTTTGTTCTTCTCGAAGACGTGGGACAAAGCGCTGTCCCAATTTCACTCAGAACATCACGTACCTCACGGAAATGTGCGGTTCTGATTGCTCCAACTATCCCACACCAGTATCTCCCGAGACAGATCGGTACTACAAGTACCACCACGACTACGACTACGATTATGACCGCGACTATAAGCGCGATTATTACTACTAGTGTTCTATGTGGCCTCACTTTTTTTGGTGCCTGGTGCCTAGTATTTCAGTACCGTCTTTCCCCACACATTTGTTTGGTGTAACCAAGTTCCCCCTCTCTTCCCCACTTCACCCACACCGCAAGAGTATTTAATGATGACTACTTCCAGCTACTGTATTTCTACAATTGTTTCAATTTCCATAATTTTCGTCTTTGTTTTTATTACCTTATCTTTTCTATTTGATTTCAATCAACTTTTCTTCACCACTTTGCTAAATACCAATTCGTTTTATTTTGTCGATTTATACATTTATCTCTCAGCTATACAAATTAAACTCAAAAAAAGTTAAAAATAATAAATCCAAACCCACAGAAACTACTTTACGGCTCCTCTTTCCGATATTCACTTCTATTTTTCTTTCTCTATTCCTCTCTTCACTTGTTTTATTTTCTTTTCCGCCCCAGTATATCACCATGTCTACCCCAGTCCCCTCGACCGAGGTGTCCTCCGTGTCAACCGCCGCAGACACATCGCCAATTCCTAAGGTCCCAGTTGCTATGGTCCTCGAAACGCCTACACGAGTCGTCGTCTATATGCGGCTCAACACGTTGCACCCTCCTGGCACCAAGTTCAGCGAACAACTTCACAACATGTACGATATGATTTGCCAACACGTATGGCAACGACCGTGCGTACGTCCAGGGGATAGGACCAACTATGGTGTGTTTATAAATGAGGACATCGATTATATGACGCGATTTATTATCGATAACGGCCCTCCTTCATCGAAAGAGTATACTACTTTACTGTATAAATATAAGGACAACAAGTTGTAAGATTCAATTTCTTTTATTAAAATATTATCTATTATTTCACAATTAATAAAGCGAATAGTTCTCCAGTAAAACACACAGATAAAATAAAGGCCGAATTAAGATTCTACAAGTTTGACGGAACTTGGCACCGTCACCCTCGCGACCTGACTATGGATGAAGAAGATTGGAATGAACATAGAGCAATATTAGGTGAAGAGAATTACTCACGTCCAATGAAAAGGGCTATCCGTTATACAAGGCGCACAGGTCGCTACCAGTTCTCAGGCGAAGACGGCGAATTTCTACGCGACAATCCCGACTTCCGCGAGGAGCTTAACAGAGACTTTCCCGACGAGAAACCTGTGGAAATTGTCGACAAGGAGGGTACAGACCCTCCTAAGGTTGCGGTGGCCGCCTTAAAAAGCCCAGAAGACTTGAACGGTTGGTTTCTCTTGAGGCGGGGAGATGATGCTTTCGAATAACATGATAACCCCTTGAGACGGTGGGACGCGCCTTGAGACGAAAGGAATATACGGACAAGCACAGGCACCACAATTCTCCTACCCGTGCTGGAGAAAGGTCGATGTAGCTTTTGTCGCTACTAATGCCCTTGTGCTAGTACGGAATAGGTTCATCATCGTCGATATTCGCAACGTCTGATATTCCTCGGTTATTCCTCGGGTTGTTGTATTTGACTGCCGCTCATTGGTGGCTGGGAATCGGCTGGTAAATCTTCAATCGTTTAGCATTAGATAGTTGTCGCTCGCTTCTAGAATAGTATGTATAATTTACAATCTCCCAAAGTCTCGTCCACTGTGAAATGTATCAAGAGGAAGGCCCAAATGTCTTAGCACCACTCGAGCATCGACAGCTAAGTCCCGAATGCTCTTTCGATGATTGATCTATAGCTGCGCCGACGCCTCTGGAGTGTCTCACTAGTTGGTCAAGCATATGCTTAACTTGATTTATTAAAAGGTCCCATCTATTGTCCTTTCGGTGTTTATTCGGTACCCCATTTTAACTCGACTAGTTTCGAAGTCTTCTATAGTTGAATTGCCGCCTGCGTTGTTTCCGCCATTGCAAGTAAAAGACATAGAACATAAGAATGAAAAAAAGAGAGAAGAGTTAGGGAATGTCTCTTAGATTCACTATTTAATAAAGAACTTGTCCTTATTTTGACTACCATGAGCAGTAACAACCCAATATAAAACACGAATCTTGTCATTAAGAATTTCTTTATTTGGCATATTCCTGTGCTGCTCCTGCTCCAACTTGTTTAGCGGGTGCACCTTAGGGTGTTCCTACAGCATAGCCACAGACCTTTGTATTTAATGAGAATTAAAAAATGATTCTCTGTGAATCCCTGTGCATATGAAATCTAGGTACACCTTGTCCCCTTTCAGTGGCAGCCTTCGGATTGCTCTCAGTTGCTTCCTACTGCCTCCTTTATGCTGCAGTTTCTCATACACGCACATTTATATATTACACTGTAATGTTATCTTGGTCGTGGCAATGCTGTGGCCTCGGATTGTGTCCACCTTCCGGAAAAGGTAGTTATGCGCGCCTCTAGGGTTGCTTAAACTACGACCTTGAGGGAAAGTCACGTTAGACTTCAATCTAGCCTTGCTTGCGTATTCTTGACTAATTGCTTCAGTTCCTTTGGGCCTTTGACTTTGCTGCTCATGATACCGTCCGCATCAACTTCATGGTACAAGAGAGCCGTTTGAGACGACTTCCACAGGGCGACTTCCGTACCAAATTTGTCAAAAACAGTTGCGAGGAGTAAAAGGATTGCGCCAAGCTCGACAACGAGAGGCAAGATAAGCCACAACCACTCGACGCGGATGAAAACAACTGGTTGGTCGGTGAAGCCGTAGGCTAGCTGCTTCGTTCTGCCTTCCTGAAGCAGGTCGGTCATGCTCTTTGCGACATTGTTAAGGACCGTCGAGGCGTTTTGTTTCCAAAAGGCTAAGTTGGCGCCTATGTTGTGAGGGTACTGGCTTTCGCCTTGAGCCATCTCACCAGAAAAGGTTGGTGAAGAGAAGAAACTGACCAGCGCACCCATATCTGATGGATTGACCCGAAAACTTAGGTCTAAACCACTTTTGTTAAAGTAAACGTTTTCGCCATTTTCAAAACTGCCCTCTATGGAGCCTTCCCCCAGAGGAATCCTCTTAGTCGTCCCAATAGTAAAAGCACCAGAAGTCGAAGAAACGTTCGAATAGTTCCACGCGGTGAAGCCCAGAGTGCATTCCATAATGTTTTCTCCGATAATTCCGTCTCCTTGTGAAAAACTGAGCACATTCCAGTATGCAGCAATTCGGACCAGCTCTGGGGACAGTGTGTCGCCAACGTCAATGTCGGTGGGGACTAAACTGGTGGTGTTGATAATAGAAACAATTTGCCAGTCTGTAGCTTGCCACGTCGTAAAGAGGTTCACCCCACCTGGTGTAGTCATCGTGCAGTCTATCGCGCCGTTCTCATCGCGGGGAGTGCATGTTTTGTTGGTCAATGTTGCCTCTGTAACATTGTTGCAAGTGTTCTCAAATCCGAGAACCGTATACTCTTCTGTCCATGTGCAATTTGTAGGACAGTTGAAAGAGGGAGACCACTGGTTCTGATATAGTCCTCTGAAAATTGCTCCTTGCATAGAAGCGTCGACAGTAAAGTCTGTGATCAAATATCGTTCAGCAAATCATAATGCAAAGACAAACTAGTTACTTTGACTTGGGGCGACTTGCCAGTAAAACTAAAAGTTCCCGAATTTCCCACGCTTCCGTTGTTAGGCACATTTCCGCTGTCGTAGCTCTGCACATAACTAAAAGACGCAGTGCTATCATTTGAGCTGATGAAACTCGGCTCAAAGGTTACTACTTGTTGCGTAAAGGTATCTATTGCCAAGGCCAAGATGGTGATAATTGCACCGAGTATTGGCACCAAGGTCCATGGAAAACTGAGCAGAAGCTTCACCGCTCCTAAGGGCCCACGGCTGGCATGGTCAATGGCGTCTAGGTCGTTTAAAGAACGAAAGCCCCTCTTAAACTTTATCCACTTTGCTTGACTGAGACAACCTGACACGGCTATAAGAAGGGTGCCTTTTGCTGCAGTCGTGAGGGCGGCGATCGTTGCGCTGAGGCCGATGATCGGCGTGAACCAGGTGGTTGAACGCTTATCGTGGTAAATGTACAAGATGAGAACGATGGCGAGCATGCAGAGGAGGCTTAGCAGAATTGCAAAAAGCTCCTTCATCCATCCTGTAAGACAACGACGGCGGCGACGTTTAAGCGAAGTTTCCATTAAAAAGCTAGACTGCTCCTCGGGGGCATGGTGTCCTTCGCCAGACATTGTGACCCGCAGAGGTCGGCTTGGGGAATTGCTGTGGGCCAAAAGTTTGAAGATGGACGCTACGTTAAGACGGCGAAATGTGGTGCAAAGACTAGGAGTTCTGGGTGGAAAATAGTGTTGTTTACTTGGTGGGTTAATAGATTAAAATAAAAAAGAATAAGAGGAATATGAATGTCAACAAGTCAAGGAGAAAAGATAAAAAGGTTCATACTCCTCAGCCTCGTGCTGATTGTTTGTGCGCCTGAAGGATCGAGGGAGACAGCCAAAACAGGGGCTGAAGTCCGGGGTCTCTCAAAGTGTGGACCCTGGATTAGCTTCTCCAGTGGTTGTTCCTACAGACAGCTCTATGGATTGCTACGTGTTGGGTTTCTAAATATGCGTCTTATTTCATCCAATGGGGAGCGTCAATCGTACTAATCCAACGAATCCCGTCCATATTTGCAATGTCTTAAAAAGATGCCAAGAATTTCTGGGCAGCGCTTGGGGGAGCACTGCCATTGGGTGCAATCGACGAGGACTTGCTGCGGCTTCCTGTCTCTAAATTTGGTTCTCTCAGCGTGCTAAGCCTCAATATTAGTAACGGGTTTCGATGCAGCAAACAAGTGCTATATTGGCCAAATTCTTACGGTATAAATCGCTTGATTGTTCTGCAGTCTTACAGTTTTATTTCTTAAGCTACAAGATGCGTTGCACAGTTAAGCATATATTTGTCTATTAGCATTTAATGCTCAATACGCAGAGTTCTGTTAGGAAGACAATTAATTGCATCAACTAATAACTCTAATTAAGCGCAAAGAAGTTGACGTTATGGAGTACGGATGGAGCATACAGTCACGGCGCTGACGTTCATATACGAAATGTAGGCGAAAGTAGTCTAATAGGACTGGCCCAATTGAAAACGACTTTATTCTATTTTAACAAAAAGAAATTCTTAGATTTGAACTTTATCCTTTTCTTTTATTGATAAACTTTAAAAAATCTATTGTATTATACTAGACCATCTTGCCGCTATTCTTTAGGAGAAACTAGGTTATTTATATTAGATCAACGGAGCACCCCCTTACGAAGTTGCTTAAATGAAAGAGGAGAAAAAAAATGAAATATAGATCGAACAAAAGAGGGATGGAAAACAGGAGGCAAACAAAGAAATGTGCAAAGAATGAAGGAGACATTGACGACAGGAGGGTCGGTAAGGAAAGAAGCGATAAAACGTTCATATCTACCTAATGTACGGATCGATCCCAGATCCGAGCCGATTGCTCTCGTTTATGAACGGATAGTCTAGCCCTGCTTGTTTAGCTGCAATCGGCACTAGTTCAATGTAACCCTCATCCATTGCGTGTTGCTGCCGGCGCAGTCGGTTGCGGCCGGCGGCGGCGAGGGCGGCGAAAGCGGCAAGCCACGCGAGGAAACACTGTAGAGATGATTTCTGGGCACCATTAAGGCCGCTTGACATGGGTGCGTTGGTATGGCGGGGCTGTGCATAGGGCGCCAGGAGGTTGTGGACTTTGATATGCCGAGTCGCATCATACTATAGCTATCTCTATTCTTCCAACAAGCAACGACAATTAGGATTTTCCTATGCCATTCATCTATCTCCCCCCCCTTTTTTTTGTCACATGTTGGCATATCGATTTGACTCTGCTGTTCTCAAAGGCAGACAATCTTCTGTCAAGCCCGCTCTTTGAGGCCCGATCAGCCTGTTTCATTCCTAGCCCATGTCTTCTTCAATGGACACAACTCATGGTAATAACCCTCCCCTCTGCTCGCAATGTCGCATATTGATGTCCACGGAAACATTCAGCAATATCGAGGCTCGCTCAAGATTTCGACACTCGCTCCTGAGCTCGTTTCCCCAGAGAGCTGATTGCCGTCTCTGCCACTATCTATGGGCGACGGACTGGTCTGGGTCATCCAATGCGCCACGCCGAACTAAATGCCTGCGTGATCTATTCGGTCAAAGAAAAGGCAAGTTCAAGAAAAGCTGGGTGGTGTTCAAGCTCCATGTTTCTTTAGCCCGAGATGCGCCGGGCGAGCTGCTTTTTGAAGAGCTGCCCACCGAAGAAGAAAAGATCAAGTACGAGTGGGATCCGCTCCTCGAGACATTGCGTATCTTGCCAAACAAACTCTGGTCCGGGCCACAGTCAACCGAGTCCAACGGCTTGAATCTGATGTGGCTGGTGAAGCTCGAGGATGAGACGGGACGTGAATTGTGGTCGTCGTCAAGCAAGCTGCTGCTTGTCACCACAGCAGGTGAGTTGAAAGGGGATAGATGTGAATATATGGATTTTCTTCCCCACTTACCGTACTGCGCTGATTCTGACTCAAACAGATAGTCTCTGCGCTAAACTCACATCGCTACGCCACCCTCAATGGACGAAACCCGTGCTGCAATGGATACCGTCTCTGAAGCGTCTTCTGGCCGACTGCCACGCCTCGCACGAACGATGCCAGCCGGCCCAGCCGACACGTCTGCCGCCAAGACTGCTCCAGGTGAATGCTGACCAAACATATGTTTCGGATGTGAAGCTTCATGTCGCCTCTTCCCAAGGCACGAATTGCGGCCAGTATGCCGCTCTCAGCTACTGCTGGGGCGGTCCACAAAGGATCAAGCTCACCACTAGCAACCTAGATGTTTTCCAGCAGGAAGGCATCGACGCCAACACCTTACCTCAGACTCTCAAAGATGCCATCCTCATTACGCAGCTGCTGGGTCTAGAGTACCTGTGGGTCGATGCTTTGTGCATTGTGCAAGACGACGACGCTGACAAGCGCGTCCAGCTGGCCCAGATGCGCGCCATCTACGAGAAGTCCGCCGTCACCATTGCTGCCGCCGTGGCGAGCTCTGTGGAACAGGGCTTTCTGTCATTTGCTGCCTCCAGCAACAGCGAGTGCCATCCGACCTACGGCGTCGACATTCTCTTCGCCGGGAACCGGCGCGGCCCTGTCTCGCTCGTCCCCGTGCACTACCATCGCACGGCTGCTTTCCCAATCAACAGCCGCGGCTGGACGCTGCAAGAAGCTATCCTACCGCCGCGTCTGCTGGTCTTTGGCCCCCTCGAGCCCTTCCTGCGCTGCCGCTCCAAGGACGTCGTGCACGTCCCCGGTTCGTATGTCGAGTACTACAAAACGACGGAGCCGCAGCGGTTTTTCAGCGATCCGCGCTTCGCGCAGGGCAACCGCCTCGACCGCTTCGAGGCCGCCTGGCCCGAGATTGTGGCTCAGTACACGCGCCGCCATCTCACCGTGGCCGCGGACCGGCCGCTGGCCGTTGGGGGCATCATCGACTACCTGTCGACCGTCTTCCAGGACCAGTGCCACTACGGCATCTGGCAGGGGCGAGCGCTCGACTGCCTGCTCTGGAAGGTGACGCACGGCAACGACAAGCGCACCGGGTATGTGCCGGACATGCCGAGCTGGTCGTGGATGTCGGTGCTGGGCGAGATTGATCTAGACTTTACGCACTACTGGAGCAGCCCCGAGGCGACGGTCGAGTGGGCGCACGGCCCGGACCACTGCTGCCTTGACGTCCGCTGCCGGGTCCTGTCGTCAGCCGACATTACATCGCATCACGTCCTCGAGTCTTGGCCAGACGTGCTGCCTGAAGAGGCCAGCGACGCCATGAATTGGAGCGACCAAAGCAGCAGCGCCCAGATCATCGTAGCAGACGTGGACCACGAGGCCAACAATGTGTTCCGGCTGATCCTCGGCCGAACAACTACTCGGCACTTGTTGGCGCTGGTTGTGCTGCGCAAGGAAGATGAGGACGGCGACGCCTATTATGTGCGCATCGGCCTCGACGAGTTGCGTTTCGAGGCCAGCTGGCTCACGACGCCGACGACCGTAGTTACAATTGCGTGAAGATGACTATTTTATGCCTAGTTTGCTTTTATCTCACAATTGCACTGAACATGTATATAATCTGACTTCCTTTAAACACTTGTATTGTTAGTTGTATGCTGCATTGGATGGAATCTGGGCCTTGTGAGGAAATGCGCCAATATTATTTCACGAAGAGAAGAAACCTGTTCGCTTAGGACATTCAGCAACTTTGATGGCGTAGTTTGCCATGGGTGTGTGGCGCCGGCTCCAATCCTACCGAGACGATGGCTAAGAGCTCGAGGAAGGAAGCAGGCGGGGGATGAAAAAGTAGAGGCGAGTTATTTCGCAAGATGCATTATTCACATGTGGTGGCGTCCTATGGTATGAGCTGTGTTTGTGAGTGGGAGCATGAAGATAATGCAGCTTTTGCGAACTGTTGGTACAAGACGATGAAGGTTCTCAAACCAGGATCCTATATATGGGGCCGAGCTCGACGATGGGTCGGACCCGCTGCCCACGACAATTGGAAAAGCTCGCCTTGGGGCACTTTATCCTGCAGCAACAGTAGCAGACTGAAAACCGCAGAATCCGTATGGTCTGTACTTACAATTGCAACCTTCCACCTCGGACCGCACCGACATTGTCTACCAAATATTCCAGATGTACTTTTGACTTTTGTTTTATACTTGATTTGCTGTGATTTGAATTTATGTTGTGTCTTGCTGGAAAAAATTTGAGTGGCTGTCGCTAGTAAAATACAAACGTTATGAAAAAAGTTATACAGGAGGTATTATTACACAACTCAACTGAGAGGAGATTGTCTACAATTAATTTCTATCATCAGCCTCTGCGACCCAACACCTGCAGCTCCGACTCCGTCTGCTGCGCCACCGTCTCTCTCCCCTGCTTCTCGTCCGCGTCGTCCTGCAGCCCAAACTCGGTGACCAGCTCCTTGCGGAGCTCGACTTCGGGGATGCAGACGGCGAGGGGGAAAGCCGCGAGGGCAAAGGCGATGAGGACCTGCCACACGAGCTTGAGACTGGACTGGTACACGTCAATAATTTCCTGCTGCAGTGCCGGCTGGCCGTCAAAGGACGTGATAAACGCCCGGGTGGCGTGCTCGTAGGCGCCGCCGCGGGCGAGCAGGTCGCGCACGGCGGCGTCGCTGATGTGCGACAGGTGCGCGTCAAAGTGCGAGTTGAAGACGGCGGCCGGGATGGCGGCGCCCCAGATGGAGCCGAAGCTGCGGACAAAGGCCCAGCTGGCCGTGGCCACGGCGACGTCCGCCTCGGGGAGCGGCGCCTGCACGGCGGGCAGGGTCGAGGTGAGGGCGAGCCCGCCGCCGATGCCGGCGATGATCTGAAAGACGACCCACTCGGCCGTGCTGCTGTGCTGGGTGAGCAGGGTGAGCAGGCCGACGCCGACGCAGATGATGCTGTAGCCGATGATGATCGTGGGCTTGTAGCGGCCGGTGCGCGCCACGGCGAGACCGCCCACGATGCCGGCAGGCATTAACGGGATGACGATAGCGAGGAGGTCGACGCCGGACCGCATGGGGCTGGCGCGAAGCAGGACCTGAAAGAAGACGGGAAGGAAAAAGGAGAGCCACGACATGACGATGCCGTGCAGAAACGTCAGGGCGTAGGCCAGAAAGGACGTCGTGTTTCCATAGACGCGGCGCGGCATGGTAGGATCCTTGGCGATGTATTCCTGGTGCAAGCCGAAGAGGGCCAGCCCGAGCGCGCCCATAAGAAGCGGCAGCAGCACGTGCCACGAGGACCAGGTATAAGCTGTACCGCCCCAGGTGAGCGCGATCAGAATAGAAACGATCGACGCGCTGAGGATGGCGTTGCCGCCAAAGTCGACGCGAGAAACGCGCTGGGCAAGCGTGCCCTCACGTTTCCACCGCACCCGCAAGAACAGCGTAACTAGCACGAGGGCTACGCCCGCAACTGGCAGATTAATGTAGAAGATCCAGCGCCAGGAGGTGTGGGCAACAATGGCACCGCCAATGACGGGGCCGATGAAGGTGCCCAAGGCGAAGGTGCCCATAATGATGCTCATGTAGTTCTGTCGCTCGCGCAGCGGCACTAGATCCGCCACGATAATGTCCACCATGACAAAAATGCCGCCGCCGCCGAGTCCCTGAATAATACGAGCCGCTATTAGCATCGCTATGCTGCTCGCACCACCGCAGAGCCCACTACCAAGGGCAAATAGCACGACCGACGCGATCATGGGGTATCGACGACCAAAGATATCGGAGGCCTTGCCGGCGACGGGCTGGACCGCAGCCACGGCGAGAGAGTAGCCATTGATGCCCCAGATGTAGAGCGGGCCCGAGTGCAGCTTGTCGACAATTGTGGGTAGCGCCGTGGCGAGTACCGATGTGTCAAGGGCCGCTAGCAATATGGCAAAGCAGAGGCCAGGAAATACAGCCCAAAATTGCCAACCACGATGAAATTGTTCTTGTTGCTGTTGCTGAGGAGTCGGCGATGGCAAAACCGGTGGTGACAAGCCATCGTCGTTCTTTTTGGAAATGGTCTGAGACTGGCTGTCGTCGAGTAGTTGCGCCATGGTTTACACGAAAAGAGAGGTGACAAAGGAAAAAGAGTGTGTGCAGCTACAACCCTCCCCCTGAGGCTATTTATAAGAAAAAATAAACTACTCCGTATTTGTGCACCATCCGCGGAAGGACTACTTGCACATTATAGAGAGCTGATCCTCATTGCTTACGGGTCCTTCAGAACCCAATGGACAATCGCCGTCGCATAATAGACGTCAGCCAAGGACGGAGTGCGGCCCGCGTGTGCATGAACTTTTGTGGGGCACTCCAGTGGCAGATGATGCCGCTAAGACCGCACTTGGAGGTAGATCGGAAATCCTCGGGAATTCCGGGGGGAGCCGGCGTCATTACACTTGAGCTTCCCTTTAGCAAAAGCCACAAGAAAAGCTTATGCAAAAGAACATATGAAGCCATAAAATATGTCTAGCGATCAGAGTGATGGGTCTCGGCGAAGCGTGCGTGTCTCCAAGAGTGGCAAAGACGATGGCGACGAGAACAATGCGAACCCCGGCGCAGCCAGCAGCGACAGGCTGTCACACCGCAATGCGTGCGACATATGCAGAGCTCGCAAAGTGCGCTGCGATCGCGTGCGCCCTGGATGTGGGAGATGCTGCAGACTAGGGCACAAGTGCAGATACACAGCACACCGCAAGCCGGACGCAGCCCAGCTCAACATCTTTCGGGCTCTCATGTCTCTGCACGAACGGCTAGGTAGGAGAGATGAAGAGAGTATTCAAAAGCGTTGAAAATAGCTCAAAGGTTTTGACAATTTGTTTAAAGCGCAGGCCGAAGCGCAGCTGGCTCTGACCCAGCAGGCCATTCCGCATGTCGCGCTCATGCCTCAGCAGCGCGAGCCACGGCAGCCCGAACTACAACTTGCTTGTTCCACCTTGATTAGCTCGCCGGCTGCGAATGGGTTCCACCGTGATTCACTTCCCTTTGTCGGTCCGCAGCCAGCCTTGATGAGCCCCTCGCTGGATAACTGGTAAGAAGCGCAAACATCTACGGTAGCTGGGCAGGCCTATGTGGCACTCAGGAAGCTAAATGAATTATTTTGAGCAGGGCACTGCCGAATTTCGATTTCGATACCATGATGCTCCCGACAGACATTCCCGGCTTCTCCATGGAGCTCGTAAACTTGCCACCCACAGATTCTTCATTAGTCGCATCGCCAGCCAATGCTGCTTTCTGTGGCGGCGACGAAGAGCTAGCTCCCGATGCTCTCCATGTCTTGTAATTCACCCCTATGCGAGAACGTTCAGTTTATGAAAAAAAAAAAGCCCCGTATTAAAGAGAAAATCTTAAAGAAGAGCTAACCCGCTCTTTCGCTGCTAGACATCAAGCCTATTTCAATCACGTCCATGCAGCCATCCCTCTAGTTAACCAACAACTTTTTTTAGCAGAAGTCAAGACAGCAGGCCACCAGCGACCTGAGTTGAAGAGCCTAAGCTATGTAGTTGCGCTGTTGGGGGCCGTGGTCAAGACGCCCACGAAGACGACGATGACGGCGAATCAGGTCCAAGTAGAGGAGACGTGCTACCGCTTTGCACGCAAGTACCTGAACATGGCCGACGACGACGACAACGACGACGACGAAGCGAGCGGATGCAACCGCATCAACATGCTGCAAGCGTGTATTCTGATAACCTACTACGAGTTCCGCCGTACATCCTTTGCGCGAGCGTGGATGAGCCTAGGCAGAGCCATCCGGCTAAGCAAGATGCTGGGCCTGCACCACGTCGATCCCAAAGAGTGGTCGCGCAGCAAGCTCCGCTTCGTACAACACCTGCCCGAGGCCGGCTGTCTGGAAGAGCTTGAAGTACGCCGGCGGGCGCTCTGGGTGCTGTTCACGTTTGATGCTTACGCCAGTGTCCGCACGGGGTCAAGTATGACCATGGAAGAAGATGAGGTGAGTTTAGAGCGAGCGATGCCTGTGACATTCTTCCCTCTTCTGGGTTTTGTCTTTTTGCGTTTTCTTTTCTCTGTTGAACGCCCACTCAAGCTATTTGAAACCTAAGATTTCCATTCCGTTGCCGTCACCAGAAGATTCGGCCAAGGACGGCATGACGCCAAGCATGCCGCAGCTCAGCAAGGCCATGATGATGGAGGACAATACGCGGCTCTCGACCCTTTCTGGCACAGTCCTCATGGCGGTGCTATATGGTCGCTATCACCGCCATTTCTTAGCCTCGTCCAAGCAAGATGCTGCCCGCGACCTCAGCTACAACTTTTGGCAACACCACTATCAGATCGACAAAGATGTGCGCTTCCACTGCACAGGCCTCCTGGACCATTTGCAGCCGGCTGAGAGGCCGGGCGATCCGCTGGCCATGGGCATGCATACCAACTTGTGTGCCATCCTCATCAGCCTCCACAACCTTGCTATCAGGAAAGTGCTCAAGGAGGATCTACCCGACACGCTACGGATCGAAAGTGAGAACCGATGTCTGCAAGCAGCCATTAAGATGGCCGAGTATGCCAGCATCATTGCCCGGCTGGATAGTTCCGAAGCAAGTGATCCCCGAAGCACATCCTCTATTGATTTTAAGCTGTCGCATGATTCATACCATCTCCTTACCCTTCTAACAGTCTTAGATCACCGTCTTCAAACGCATCTCCAGCACCTTTTTGATATGGCCCTTCTCCGTAGCATCCCAATTTTTGCTTCGCCAACTAAGAGACCCGACACAGAACACAGCCGAATTGGCAATCCTGTTGCAGCAGCTCTGGTCCGGTATGCACCGACTGACAGATGGCACCAACCATTGGGACAGTGTTATCGGGTCGGTGGCACGAGAATCGAGCACACAAGGCATTGTTTTGAATTTTGATCCAATGTTGCAGGATTTGTTATCGGTCCAATCACCCAGAGAAGATACGTTGACTGAAGAGTTTCCGTACAGAGCCCACTCTATCCTGACCTAGGGGATTTGTTAAGCTGAAGAACTCTCTCATCTCTTTCTTTCTTTTAGTACTGTATAAGAATTTTTTGTAAAATAAAAAGTGAAGTATAGCGACAGGACATAACTGATGAAAGAGTTTCAATTTCATTTCAATGTATATTTAAACCAACGAAAGCAGCTTCTAAGGCATTTAATATAAATATGCGCCTTTGTGTGCGGTACAGTAAATAGGAGCTTTCCCGGTTCTACATACCTATTTCTCGGCACAGCTCTGATGTGTGGAAGTAATTGAGCCATCTAAAACCAACAGCTCTCTTCACTTTTGCCGCAAAGTATTAGGAGGCTGCATCTTTTATTCTCATGCAATAATATCTTATCGAAACAGAAGAATAAATCACTAAAGCTACGGGAAATTAGGCAAAGATTCTCAATACCTCGAAAGACGGGTGACCATTTAGGAGAATGAAGATTTCACTTTGACCTTGCATAAACTCGACGTATTTGCATTTCACAAGGCAGGCAGCCCAAACCTACATGGTTCCAAAATAATAATAATCGTCACTATCATTATTGTAAACATGATAGAGTCTAGTTTAGCAGCGACTTATAAAGTTTTACGTTGGCTTATGGGCGGATTGGTCCCGGGGATTCATCCTCGGCGTAACTCTCACCCTTGGTTAACATGATGGTAATCTCTTGATCACATTTCTAGCCTTCTACGTTGCGCTTGTTGCTACTCATCTGTGGAGACTTTTGTGTTCTGTCTTGCACTTTCTCTATCCCACTAGCATCTCTCATGATGCTCACCACAAACGACAAAACCTGTTATAGGAGACTAATCTACTTCTTTTGACCACTATAAATTAAAAGCCGTTTTTGGGGACCAAGTAATACAGGCGTTGTGTCGTCCAACACTGGCACTAAGCGCTTCCGTATAGGCCCTGCTGCTTGTATTGCCTTTGCTGGCGGAGCTGCCTGCACGATTGAAATTTATGAAGAAATTTATAAAAGGATACAGCGGACATAGTTTGAAGGGGAGAAGAAAGGAACAAGAGAAGAAAAAGAGAGGCTGGGGGGTTGGTTTGATGTTTTCCCCTTTTAATCTACTCTTAAACGCTTTTATAAATATTGGCGTCTCCTCCTTCGAAATTTACGTTCGGATTGTCTCCTTGGATTTCTTCGATCTGTGATCAGCACTGGTAGGAGTGTGTGAAGATGATTTGGACTGGTATCCATGCTGTTCCGCTGTGTCAATTGGAGATACTTGTACCATTCATCATGAACTGTCTAAGTTGGTGGCCGTGAGTTCATCAGGGTGCACGAAAAATGCAATGGAAATGATGGAATACCTAGACACAGGAGGAGTCAGACGGGTAAAGAGCAGGACGGCATCTAGGAGGTACGTACGTGCCGATCAAAAGCAGGCCTTCAAAGTAGTTGCTCGTTCCGTTGCGCGCCAGGCGGTTAACTACAAGAGTCGACATCGTGAGAGCAATGGTTTGAAAGGTGTCAAACTGCAAGGACATATTCTTTCCAATAATCCAGCTAACAACCACGAGGAAAGGTGTGACAAAGAGCGATATCTGCAGCGTACTGCCCACGATGACCGACACGGCCAGATTGACTCGGTTGCTCCTGGACCACTGAACAGCACCAATAAAGCAGCCTAAATTGCCGACAATGGGCACTATTATCAGGCCAACAAAACTGCGACTCACGCCCAGAGCCTCAACAAATCCATCAATGCTGTCAACCAGGCAGTCGGAACAGAAGGCTACGCCGAGCGTGGCGAGGACTAGAATGAAGCTGCTGGATGCAGCATGCAGTTTGTTCTCGGACTCGCTTTCCTCGTCGGTGAAGAGGTCGGCATGGCTCACAGACTGGAAATAGAGGTACAGCAGGTAGAATACGAGGAGAATTATCGACGTCGTGTGCGACAAGCTCAAGACGTAGTCGCTCGGGTCGTGCTCGGTGTTGCCAGACCCAGGATCGGCAATGTGCAGAGCCGTGGGCATGATTAGCGAAGCACACGAGATGATCATCAGTGATGTCAGAATGCCGGCCACGTCGATGTTGATTCCCACTGTCTGCTTTCCCAGACCCGCGAGGAAGAGGGATGTGCCGAGAATCTATCCAAAACTTCAGCAGGGGACTATGACGGATGTCGGCGACATGCAAGGGGCCTTACTAGCAAGATGGACGATAGGATGCTTCCAATCATGCTTGATTGCACAATAGCAATTTCTCCCTCTTTCAGAGCGCTGATACCGACCTGTGCAGCCGCTGTTAGAGAGGAATACAAAAGCGCTTGCTGGGAAAGTCGGAGAGGCTAACGATCATTTCTACAGCGTTGCCAAAGGTGGCATTGATCAGACCACCGGCCACAGATCCGACAACAGCTGCAAGCTGCTCGGTTGCAAAAGTGAGGATGGAAGCGAGCGGCAGCATGGCTAGAAAGTTGAGGGCAAAGATGACAGCAGGGGGCCATCCCCATCCACCAGCCAGGAGGCCCAAGGGAACACAGGGCAGCAGGAAATTTGTGTAGCTGCACCGGAGAGCGGCGTCTAGAGCACGCCGGGCCTCATCTTTGGAGTGGAGTAGCCAGTGTCGTTGATTTACCTCTGAAGGAAGCCGTTCCCAGTTGAGCAACGAGACCGACTCGGCCGTGGCTTCGGAGGAAAGCCGTCGAACAAGCGACCCAGAGTCGGCCATAGCACAGCAGTGATGAAGCACCACGGAAGGCTGGCTTCTTGGGGGAGAGGAGGGTTCTTGCCCAGATGGCAATGATTTCGAGCTAAAGAGAAACGTTTGAAGATCAGCGGGCGATGTTGGATGGTTTCCGCATGCCAAGGCCAAATGGTGTGCCTAGCGGTGGCAGCGGGGCGCGCATGGAGAGGGCTAAGAATCTGGCCAATTAGAAGGTTAGATAGGAACTGGCTCGTACAGTAATCTCTTCTCAGAGACAAAGCCTACAGAAGCTGAATCTGCTCCAGTATTATTATTACGGAGTACTCAGTAAAATATGACGGTGACTAATTAGTGCAAAATGCGGCCGTTATATTTTGCCTTAAGACAATGATAGTGTTGGGCACCTCCTTTTTGATCCAACCACTAACACAGCTGTGCTGAAACTCAGTCAGCTCCCAAGTCGCCTGTGCCAACGATTCTGCGAGCTCGACACCAAGAAACCCTCCCCCCCCCCGCCGCGCAACAAGACATCTTGCGCTGCCTCGCTGCCATGAGTCTTGCGTCTCCAATACGACGGCGAACCTATTCCGACATCTCGATAGATCCTTCTAGGACTCCACGATGAACGCTGATAATGGAGGTTCCAGCCGTTCCGACGAGTTCGAGCCGCACCAAGATGCCCTCCCTAATCATGGCCAGATGAGACCCTCCACGATGACAGCGTTTCTGTTCTGGGAAATGTATCGCGAGGTTCGAACCATGTTGAATAACGATTTTATTAGCCCCACCAAAGCACTGCTCATCTTTGTCCCCATTGCCATTGTTGCGGGAGCTTGTGGGCTCCCTTCCACGGCCGTCTTCCTGCTCAATTTTGCCGCTCTGGTGCCGCTGACTGCCTTGGTAATGTTCACGGTGTTGATGCTCCACAAGAGTGATGGTGTCTCGGCCGGCCTACCCCGCGTCGTCTTGGGAAATGCCACCGAATTGATTGTATGGAGGAATTGCTTCCCCGCCCTCGGCTGTTTTCCGACTCCCTGACTCTGCTTGAATAGCTCGGCATCATTGCACTATGTTATGGCGAAACCCAGCTCGTCCTGTGGATCATGACAGGCAGCACGCTGATGTACTCCCTATTTGTATTTCAGCCTCTCCCCTCAAGCCCAGTGCCTTCGCATGCTGACTACAAAACGCTACAGGTCTTGGGCGGCAGCTTCTTGCGCGCCAGCTACGGGAAGAGGAAGGAGCCCTTCAGCAAGACCCGGACGAGCATCATGTCGACGCTCGTAATGGTTACCACCGTGTGCTTGGTCACTCCGACCGTCATGTCCATGGCGGCCAAGGGTGACGACGGCCACCACGCGGCGCCAAACCCTAGCACCGATGCGACGGGTGACCTCCTCTTCCTCTCACACATCACCGCCGCCGTCCTCTTCTTCCTCTTTGTCTCGTATCTCGTCTTCCGCTTCCGGACCCACCGCCAGATCTTCCCCCACAATCCGAACGCCCCCCAGCGTGGCCCATCCCAACGCAGCCTGTCTGCGCGCAGCACCGCGGCCACAGAAGCCGACGCATCCGCCCTGGCCGGAACACTGGTACTAATGGTAGGTTTTGTGGGCGGCCTCGGCTGCACAGTCACGTGCACCAACTTCTTAATTCGCAGCATGAAGGCCGCAAGTAAGGCGCTGCACATGACGGAGTCCTTTGCCGGGCTCGTCATCTTGCCGCTGACCGGCAACCTCGCCAAGTCACACGTCATAATCTGGAACGCGCGGTCCCGGGCGGAGACCGCGGCTGGGCAGATAAACCGGCTAGATTATGCGATCCGGTCGATCATGACAAACGTGCTAGGCACTTTGTTGTTCGTCATGCCGCTGCTCGTGCTGCTCGGATGGGTCATGGGGCAGCCGCTGGTGCTAGAGTTTGAGCCGTTTGAAGCGGTCGTCTTCTTGATGGCCATCGTAATTATGACGTACTTGGTGCAGCATGGCAAGACGACGTATTTTGAGGGATTTATGCTCATGGGAACGTAAGTGCTTCTCATTTATCAAGCCTCTTCTACCAAGCCTAAATTTTAAAACCACCGTGTCGTTGACGTGTACGCCTGGCCAGATATATTTCCATCGCCATTGCTTTCTACACCCGCCCCGAGACCGCCAAAGCGACTTCTGCTACGTGAAGGCCAACACCAGGGCGAGGAGGTGACCCAAAAACTCAAGGAAATGACTCGATGAAATAAGCCGCTGCTATGATAGTGTACCTAGAATTTAGAAGTCAGAGGAATCCTGCCAAAAAAAAAAAAAAAAAAAAAAAAAAAAAAAAAAAAGCCATCTGCATTCAGCACGACTTACACAGAAAGAAGCATGATCCCATGCAGATACATGTACCGTCCGTCCTGCAGCACCTGGTTCAAGACGATGACGGAGAGCAGCAGGATGTACGTCTGCGAAGTCTCAAAGTAGAGGTCCATGGCTCGGCCTATCAGCCAGCCGACGGTGACGAGGATGGGAAGGACAAACAGCGCAATCTGCAGGGTACTGCCGATGATGATGCCGATGGCGTAGTTGATCTCTCTCTTCCGCGACGCGGTCACCACCTGCTTCATCTCGAGCGCGTTGCTAGCCAGGGGCAGGAGGATGATAGCCACAAAGGTCCTGGTGACACCCAGCGCCTGGGCCATACCGTCCAGGCTCTCGATAAAGTTGTGCGTGCACTGCCCGATTGTCATCCCGGCGGCGACCAGAAGAGCAGCGGCAATGTACAGCTTGCGCATCGGCGGCGCGCTGCTACCGTCGCCTTGGCCGCCTGCACCTGCCTGGACATACTGCCGACTCGGTCCGCCTACGTGTCCTTCGGCAGAAGCCTCAAGTGCATCCTCGGGAGCCTCGTGGCCAGCGTAGTCCTTTTCCTCTGCAAACACAGACGAGTGCGTTTTCAGGTGGAAGTACAGGTACACGGCGTAGATGGCAAGTAGCACGGCGGCTGTGGCTCGGCTGAAGCTTAGGATCTTGGCCTTGACGTCGATGCCGTGCGATGTGCCGGGAAAAGTTGAGTAGAGCGCCGTGGGCAAGACCAGCGCCGCTGTGGCAATGAGCATGAGCGACGACAGCACGTCGACAATGGCAACATTGACAGAGAGGACGCCCGTGCTACCAGCACCGGCAATGAAGCAACAGCCTTGGACCTGAAGGGGGAGGACAATCAGCGAGTGGAACATGGTCGAAACGGGACCGCGTGGTTCAACTGACGAGCAGGATATCCGAGAGGATGCTCCCCAGCATCATCGACTGGGCAATTCCCAGCTCGTCGTGTCTGATGGCCAGGATGCCAACCTGCAATC
Source organism: Hawksworthiomyces lignivorus (assembly GCA_002917075.1). Lineage (NCBI taxonomy): Eukaryota > Fungi > Ascomycota > Sordariomycetes > Ophiostomatales > Ophiostomataceae > Hawksworthiomyces > Hawksworthiomyces lignivorus. The sequence continues at coordinate 152,332 of NTMA01000044.1, read as the reverse complement.
TGGTCAGCAGCTGAACCCCTGCCCCGGAAGCAGCACAAGACACCCACAATCAGCTCAACGGTGTTTCCAAATGTGGCATTTACCAGCCCTCCAACCAGGCTGCCCCATCGACTCCCGATCGTGTCCGACGCGTCAGAGATGAGCGCCGACAGAGGGATGATAGCAACCAAGTTCAGTGCCGAAATCACGACGTCATGCCATCCCAGCTGCGGAGCCAGGAGAGCGAATGGAACGATCACAAACAGTACATAGATTCCAGCAAGATAGCGCTTCAGCCTGCCAGGAATCGAGAGCTTCAGCCGCTGCCGTCTTAGCGTCGCCTCCCCTCTGTCGTGCCTGTCGCCAAGTTCAGAAGAGCCGTCGACGACAGCAGCGAGTTCCGGCATAATTGCAACGTGCTGCTATCGAAAAAGCAGTCGTACTTTATGATTCTAGAAGATGAACTTCTCAGTCATTGGTGCCAAGACAAGCTGACCTGAGACGCAAAGCACCGAATAGGTTAGGCCCTGCATGAAGTTTGGCATTTAGATGTGGGTACACAGGTTCTCAGGACTGCGGTATTTGCTTCTGGAGTCTGCTGGTGCACTAAATACTCTGCGCTCCGACCGGTGCAACGTGCTAGTCTTAACAGTAGAGGCCGACCCGTAAAACCATTTTGTTCGACGCGATGTGCAGATGCGCCCGGAAACTATCATTTCCTAACAGGTACTAAACGAAATCTGGAGCCTGTGCCCCTCTCGGTTCAGCCGCGTTGTCAGACTCTAATATTACTGGTGAAGAAAACTGGATCTTGTGCACATGCCAATATTACAGCTGGCTTCCTTTGGGATCAAGCAAAACGAAGTTGGATCTCCCCCCACGATCAACTACGAGGCTTCGTCGACGACAATTTTTTCTGCACTTTGCACGACCATCATGCCCACATCTGATCTAACCCCAGCTATTCGACAATATTCACCGAAATTTTGGTCGCCCAAGCTGCTTTCCATACCCGTGTACCAAGAATGCGGACACCTAGAGCTGTTTTCTCCCAGCCTCAACTCGCCGACGCGATATCCTGTCGATCGCCGAACCGTGAGCTAGCCGCCGATCCCGAGCTATCACCCGAACTCTCGCCCACCAACGCTAGCCGCCGCATTCAACCATTTCCCTCCGCGCTGCCATTCTGTTCGGCGCGTCAGTAGGAACCGCATGTAGCACCTTCGCAATAACCAACATCGACGACTTCTTCGTCCACATAACGTTCTATGCTGAAGCAACCATCAGCGCCGCGCTCTCCTCCCTCAAGATCACCATGGGCCAATACCTCGGCTTCGCGATAATCGTAATCATCAGCATGATCGGATTTGTCAATCGCCCTCCCCTCCAAACCGATAGGCTTCTTTGACCTCTTACTCTTACTGCTCAGAGTATGGAAATTGCTCGAGGTTGCCATCCTTGTCGAGGAAGAAGAGGCCGGAGATTTGACGATTGTGAGTCTGAAGAGTATATTGAAAGCCATGTCTGTCACGGTGATGAATGGAGGGGACAACATCGGGACATGCGTGCTTCTGTTTTCGCAAGCAAAGGGCGGAGACATAGCTGTTTACGCGGCTTTGTACTACATCCTGCTCAGCACGTGGTACTTCGCAGCATGGCTGTTAATGGGCCGGAAGCGTATTTACCTTACCCATGTCAGAAGTACAACCTTTTGGAGCAACGGATCACGGATTACTCCGTACTGAACTATTGACTACTAGTGCTCGACACTTCACAATGCTTGATCCACAGGAAAGCAGGCACGCATGCTATCCAGTTAGAATTTGCTGTTGAGGACTGACAAACTTGAAGTCCACCCCATTCTCCTCCCAAAAGGAATTTACGTATCTTGTCTGCATCCCGTAGGATCCACAATAGACACCACACCTTTATTCCGCACTCATAAGGCTTATTCCGTCACTCCACACTGCACACGTCTAGAGATGCGGAACCTCAACCTATCCTGTAAGCGTGCGTATCGAAAAGACTAAGGGGCTTATAAGAAGAAAGTGGTATTGCAGAAAGCTAGACGGTCTGATCTTGTTGTATAGCAAATCCCACTACTAAAGGGGGCAGGAACGTCCTCTCTTCTTTCATAAGATTAGTCACTTTGTAAGATTGTACCAGCCTTCTGTCTGAGTCAACTTCTGGTCAGAGGCCGGAGGTCTTATTTATAGATTCACTGCTTCGGTTCCAACTAGCTTCGAAACAGGTTCATTGTATAGACTTCAGTCTAGCCAGGAGGCTCTGCCTCCCGTTTTCTCTATTTCGTAATTATCTGCTTGATATATACCCCCCTTTCTTGTCCACTCTCAAGTTTCTCATCAAATACAAACGCCTCTAGTTTGCCATGTAGAGCGAGCCTTCATATCATAATAAAAAATATTAAAGCTCATAGAATGTGGCCTGTACAATTGTCACGACAACGTAACTTAATGTAATGGAGCAGTACCTCGCTGCAATCAAACACAGCAATAAAATTAGACAGAGAACAGCCAGGAAAACTATCGTGATCAACTCCACAGGGTCCAATGAGAAGGCAAGCGTAGGAGACCCCGCTCTCACAGTTGAAGGCGGGGGGGTCTTCAGCCTTGTGTGCGATGCCATCGCATTCTTATATGAACTGTGAATATTTTCCCATTAATTGATTGAGGCGATACGCTGTTAATGAAGCCCTCACTGTATTGACATAAATCGGAGCCTTATGCATCTACCTAGAGACTAAACTATGAAGCATGGCTTATAAATAAACTTGAAACACCACATTAACTAACTTGATCTAACTCAATGACTACTTCCAACCACCATCTTAGCTCCATAGGAGTAACGGTGTACCAAAAAGTTGAAGATGTTCCATATGAGCGAGATGACTCTTGGGCATTCTTTAAAGGCTCTTACGGGACGGTCTACCGGGCCACTCGCCGTTCCACGAGATCGATTACTGGACAAGGGTATGTTTTTGCTATCAAGGAGATATAAGCCCTGTCTGCGAAGGACCAACTAAGCATTGCTCAAGAAATCAAATTTCTACAACAATGTCGACATGAGAATATTCTCAAACTTGAAGAGGCGTTCATTATTGATATTCCCGGCCATCGAATGCTGAATACCATTCGCCTCGCAACGAAACCTTGGGCTCCAGTGTCGCTTCATCACTTCCTAACGGATCTTATCAACTCATCCGGCCATTCAACTACTTGTCCATGGTTCAAACCACGCGCATTACACCCCTGGCCGAGCATTGTGCGGCAATGCCTTAGTGGTTTAGCCTATCTTCACAACCAACAACCAAAGCCCATTAGGCACAAGGACATTAAGCCTCATAACATTCTTCTATTCTTTGAGGCACAAAGTTCTGAAAAGCCAGAAGTCCGCCCTATTATCATCGATTTTGGAATTAGCAAAGAGCATATTGATGGCGCCACGACAGCAAACACTGGAACGTATGAGTACAAGGCACCAGAGCAGATCAAGAAAAGAAGCCCAACTTTAGCGTCTGATGTGTTCTCCCTTGGCTGTTGCTTCGCCTTGATACAAGGAGTCCTCACTGCATGGCCGGGTGCTTTAAAAGTTTACAACGCAGCAATGGGTACCGATACCTGCCAATTCGCGCAAAATATAAATCTCGTCAACAGGATCTTGGATGACGTTCTTAAAACATCTGCTCACCTTGATAGCCCTGATCTGGAGCGTTTCTCCACTCGCTTTAGGGATCTTGTCAGGCAAATGCTGGAAACGGAACCGACTGATCGACCAACGGCAGCTCTTGCACTCGAAATTACCGAAACTCTTGAATCTGACCTCACTCACCTTTATAACAATCGAATTTTGATGACAACTGATCAGAACCGAGGCAAATGGTTGGAGAGCGAATTAATGGAAACGCAAGTGATGGAGAAAACGAAAATGCTGGAAATTAATCATCCTGACACATTAATCAGCATGGCGGAACTGGCATCAACATACGGAAACGAAGGTCGGTGGGAAGAAGCTGAAAAGTTACAGATACAGGTGATGGAGACTCGAAAGACAGAGCTTCGGCCTGACCATCCCATTACGTTAACCAGTATGACAAACCTAGCTTCTACATACGGGAACCAAGGCCGGTGGGAAGAAGCTAAGAAGTTACAGATACATGTGATGGAGACTTGCAAGACGAAGCTCGGGGCCAACCATCCCAATACGCTGGCGAGCATGACCAATCTTGCATCGACACTTTCGAATCAGGGTCAGTGGGATGAGGCCGAGAAACTACAAAAGCAAGTAGTGAAGATGAGTGAGGTAATGCTTGGACCTGATCATTCGTCTACACTAGCAAGTATGAATAATCTTGCCTCAACATTATGGAATCAAGGTCGTTGGGATGAGGCTGAGCAGTTGGAGGAACATGTGATAGAGGCTCGCAAAAAAAAATACTCGGAGCAGATCACCCTTCTACTCTGACGAGTATGGCTAACCTTGCGTCGACATTTTGGAATCAAGGTCGATGGGATGAGGATGAGAGATTACAAATACAAGTGTTGGAGACGACTAAAATAAGACTTGGGGTTGACCATCCCTCTACGTTAATAAGCATGGCCAACCTCGCGTCGATATATACGAATCAAGGCCGGTTGGAAGAGGCCGAGGTGCTTGAGGTGCAAGTGATGGAGACTTTCAAGACGAATCTTGGTGTTGATCATCCCACTACATTAACAAGTATAGCCAACCTCGCGTCGATATATACCAATCAGGGCCGGTTGGAAGAGGCCGAGGTGCTTGAGATGCAAGTGATGGAGAGTCGCAAGACGAAGCTTGGGGTCGATCATCCTTCCACGTTGACGAGCATGGCCAATCTCGCTTTTACTTGGAGGGTCCAAGGTCGCCATAAAGAGGCCATGGCATTGTTGAATGAATGTATGCTAGCTCGTCAGCGAGTTCTTGGCCCAGAACATCCGGACACAGTGTCATCTGTAGCTTCTATAGAAGAATGGGGCTAGAATATAGAAGAATAAGGTTAGAAAGTTGAAATCAAATTCTAAAGCTATCGAACTGTGACTTCTTTTTAAGGTCTCATACTAGTTAATCCCATTATAACCACCATGGCTCAGACGAATAGCAATTCGAGTGGCCGAGAACCTTACAGCCTTGTGTTGCCGAGTTGAAGGGGGATAGACTGATAATGGCGCAGGGAAAACCCCCGTGACGTCCAGTGAGGATTCCGGGGTAGAGGCAGGATACTTCTCAGACATTAAAAACAGTATAGGTTTTATCGTATTTATTAATCAATATTGACTATGTATGCTTATTCTAACGGAAACATCCTGGGACAGAAAATGCTGTGTCTGGTTATATAGAATTACAAGGGATTAAAGCAGGTTGTAGATAGTAGTGAATGAGTCAAAATATGAAAATAGCGAAAGAGTGTGTTGTGGTCCTTATTATGCCTCGTCTTCGTTGTCTTCATCTTTGAGCCTGACGGCCAGGCTGTAGTTTGGGATGCGCCAGCTGCGTTTCATCCAAGGTAGTATAGGCCTAGCGGTCTCCCTCCGGCGGACAGTCGGCCGAAGAGCTCTTCGGTAGTCCGGGACCAATTCGGCGACCTCGCAGGATCTTTGCCGTAGCGGAGTATCACGTGTACCCGGGTCTCATCTGCTTCTTCGCAGGCGCAGATGGGAGCCTTTCCTGCGCTTAGTGTGGAGGTAGGCTGCCAGGCCAATATGCCTTGTACGGATTTGTATAAGGAGGCTGCTTTCGGCTTCGGTGAGGTACCTGTGGGCTTTGGCTATTTTCTTAGCTGTCAATCGTGGGTTTAAGCAAATCGCCTGCCGGAGGTCGTCGCGGGCGTCTTACCAACGCTTCGCTATTCGCTAAAGGTGTGATGTAGTCAACCGTATTGTCTTTCGTAAAAACAAACAATTCACAACTACATACATATTCGCAACACTTCTAAACAATTTCCTCTAAATCTTTAAAGTTACCTATCAAGCATTCCAAAACCCGTAAAGAGCTCGGGAAGTGCATAAGATATTTTCTGTCAAAAAACTTGAACAGAACTAGATAAATTTTGAGACAGCAAAGAATATAGAGACCAGGAGAGAAGTTGTAAAGAAAGTGTGGAAAGACGCCGTATTAGTAGAAATGCGTAGGGGACACAAAACTTCTATGAGGCTGCTGATCAATCACATTTATCCCCTCCCCTCTTGGTTTCCTTTCAAGTCCTTGGCTTACAATATAGCGCGGGCAGCACAGGCAATACCTGTGCAGAGGTGCTTGACGCCAGTGCCAGACTGTGCAGCGCTTGTGCTAGGTTCCAAAAGAAGAAGTTTTTCAATGAGAGTTTTCGAATAGGATAACAAGCGTATTATCGCCAGCCACCCGCCCCGGTAAGTGCACCATCTTTATCAACAGTCGAGCGGATCTTAAGGCGATTCGTCGTATTTTCCCTGGCTCTCAAGCATAAACTCGAGATTGTTCATGCTTGCGAGCGTGTCGGGGTGTTCGACGTCAGGAAGTTGAGTTTCTAATTTACGCGTTTGCCAACGCATCGTCTCAGCCTCGTCGTACTTTTCCTGTGCCTCAAGTGTAAACGCAAGATTGCCCATGCTAATGAGTGTATCGGGATGCTCGGCACCGAGTATTTGAGTTCGTAATTTAAGCGTTTGTCGATGTATCGTCTCAGCCTCGTCGTATTTTCCTTGGTTATCAAGTAGGAACGCGAGATTGTTCATGCTAGTGAGTGTATCAGGATGTTCGGAACCGAGTATTTGAGTTCATAATTTAAGCGTTTGTCGATGTATCATCTCTGCCTCGTCGTATTTTCCTTGGATATAAAGCACGATCGCGAGATTACTCGTACTAGTGAGTGTATCGGGATGTTCGGCACCGAGTATTTGAGTTCGTAATTTAAGCGTTTGTCGATATATCGTCTCACCCTCGTCGTATTTTCCTTGGTTATTAAGTACGATCGCGAGATTACTCGTACTAGTGAGTGTATCAGGATGTTCGACACCGAGTATTTGAGTTCGTAATTTAAACGTTTGTCGATGTATCGTCTCAGCCTCGTCGTACTTCCCTTGACTATACAACACAAACGCGAGATTACCCATGCTAATGAGTGTATCAAGATGTTCGGCACCGAGTATTTGAGTTCGTAATTTAAGCGTTTGTCGATGCATCGTCTCAGCCTCGTCGTATTTTCCTTGGCTGTCAAGTACGATCGCGAGATTGCCCATGCTAATGAGTGTATCAGGATGTTCGGCACCGAGTATTTGAGTTCGTAATTTAAGCGTTTGTCGATGTATCGTCTCAGCCTCGTCGTACTTCCCTTGGCTATACAACACAAGCGCGAGATTATTCATGCCACCGAGTGTATCGGGCTGTTCGGCACCGAGTATTTGAGTCCGTAACTTAACCGCTTGTCGATGCATCGTCTCAGCCTCGTTGTACTTTCCCTGGTGTTGAAGCGTACTCGCAAGGTCGTTCATACTGGTCAGCGTATCAGAATGCTCAGGGCCGAGCGCCTGAGTCCGTAGTTTAAACAATTTCCGGTGAAGTTTCTCCGCACTTTGATAATTCCCAAGTAAAAAGCTACTCATCGCCATATTATAAAGGAGACTCGACTTGGTGATGTTGTCAATTGAATAATCCCGGAGTTCCAACACAGTCTGCACATGCGGAACATACTTTATCCAGATGGCTTTGTTCTCGTGCTCTGGATAAGGAAAAACCTCGTCGAGTTGCTGTATTAGAGTCGTAGCGCATGCTTCAAGCTCTCCCTCCTCAGCCAACCAATTTCTCATTGCCAGTTGAACGAGCCTATGAATGTCGTATGACTCCTGGCCGTCGCGCTCAGTAATAAATGCGTACGATTTCAACGTACCGATCGCCTCGTATGCTTCTAGTTCACTGTTTCCCGACGGGAGGATAGTTTTCGGGATCTCCTTCTGGGCAAGAAAGGACATGAACCTCAGGTATTGGGCGGCGAGCGGGTTATCCCGGGAGATTTGGCGGAACGAAATCAGCCATGTCCTAGCAACAGGATTTAAGATGCGTTTGTAGCGGGCTCGATCCTCAAAGTTCTTGCTTAGTAGCTTAATAAAGTGTTTGTCGCTTGATTGACAATACTCATAATACTGTTTTATCGTTATTCCCGTCTTTGCTATGTACGCAGATGCCTGCTTAATAGCAAGTGGTAGATCGGATAAAAAATCAAGCAGACTCGTTGTGCTCTGTGTATCGCTTAGTTGGTGTGCCGCTACATTTTTTTGTAAAAGATCGACCGCTTCGGATCGATTCATCTCTGCCAGATTAACTTGATGCCTTTGCGGAATGTCGAACTTTATGACAATCTCGTGGTTCCGAGTTGTGAATAATATAGAGCCGGCATGATTAAAAGGAAGGTAGTCGCACAATGGCATCGCCTCGGAAGCACTGAAGAACAGCTCAACGTCGTCGGCGTTATCGACAATCAAGAGCCAGTTGTCCACACTCTGGCTTAGAGCTGTCTTGACGAGCAGCTTAACATCCGCATTAGCCTCATCAATCCCTGCGATCCCAAGCCGTCGACCGATTTCACGGTAGGCGTTCTCAAATGTGGCGGCATCGACAGCGGGGACCCAGAAAATATGGCAGCTGGGGTGTTCGTCCCGGACCCGAAAAGCAGCCTCCAGTGCGATCTGAGTTTTCCCGACGCCTCCAAGGCCCTCGATGGCAGTCCGTTGACAATCGTCTTTGTCGGCGTTAGGAGGGATTTTCTCAAGAAGCAGCTCAAGAGTCGATTTGCGTCCTACAAAGTCCTTATTGCGTCCAAACGGAACGATCCACTGATTTTGTAAATCTTTTCGTGTTTCATTGGAGTGGCTTTGTTTGGATATGGCTGTGGATAGACCTTGAATTGAAAGTTTAGTTACTTATGCTATTTAAGAAGTCATTTCTTTGTTTTTCTTACCGAAGTATTGACCTTGTTCAGGATATTGATTGAAAGCATTGTTCGTATTTTGTGTACCAGAATTGAAGTTAATTGGCGAGCTTTTTAGACTACTCTTCGTTGACAAGTGTGGCATTTCTGACAACTCTTCTCCTTGGCTAACGCGTGAAAGCTTGAGCTGTGATTCCCATCTAACTAGCTCTCCCAAAAACACTTCGAAGCCTTCCGCTTCCGCGGAAGCAAACTTGACCATATCCCTGTGGTTGGCATGGAGAGTTATATAAGTATAACCCTCAAGAATGGCGGATTCCTTAGGCACAACCTGCCCGACAAACGGAAGGGGCAGTTCTTCTAAGAAGCATGTGACATGAAATTCTCTGCCGCCCTCGCGCTGGTGTCGCAACATTGCCAAGAACCTGGATTGGATAGACTCAAGGTACTGATTGCTCGTCTCCAAGATTCCCAAGAGCGACTTGTTGGTGGACTTGACAAGACCAATGGCCGAAGCTGGTATCTTGGCCCACTTCGCCATCCAAGCCCCTTTGTGAGGGGTACCCATAAATATGACACCTTTGACGCAGTCGAAGAGGCTGCGAAGATGGGATTCCGGGTTGTTTCGCGAGAGCAGAATAGCCTCTTTGCAGACAAGGCCGCCAAGGCTGTGGGCGACGAAGATGAGGGGACGAGATAACGCGCTGTGGAGGTACCTGTTTGTCGTCAACTTTGTCAATAGGTTCATAGCGTGATCGATCAGCCGATTTTCCGATGCGACCGACATTCGCACTACGTATGCGTCGTAGCCGTACGTGAGTATACGAGCTTTTTTGAGCTTTGGTGGAACGAGGGTCTTCGGCCAGGGTAGGGACTGCCCGTCGGCAGTCCAGGTGTTGTCCCGGTTCCCGGTTAGACCGTGGATAAAGCAGATGTCGACCGTAGCGTCGGAGCAGTCGTGTAAAACCTTCACTCCATCCGGGAAAGAGGGGACCGGGGGGGTCTTAGGTAGACCGGAGACCGTGCTGTGGAGTGGTGGCGGATTGGGCACAATCGGGTTTTCACTCTCTTTCTGCGGCGGATAGAGCGGAGCCTTGCCCTTCTTTCGCCACGGTAGCGATCTCCTCATCTTCTCAGGCGCGCTATCAAATCAACTAAGAGAGCGAGCCCGGATCGATACGAAGCGTCCAACGCGTTAGCAGCTAGATCTCATCATCACCGAAATAGAATGACAACCACGCAAGAATGCTCAGTTGCAAGAGGTCGATGGCGGGGTAGAGGCGAGCTGAGTACCTCCAGCCATTCCAGGTTGGAGCCTCACTGACGCCCCGTCAGTGAGCGAAGCCTCAGCCAATCACCCAGATGGGGCAGGTGGCTGCAACGTGGCGGTCACGACACATTTGCATCACAAAACGAGCCGGCCAACGGTGCTGTTCATCACGGATTTATTCTATCGAGCTGTGATATCGCTGGCCCTTAACCTTTCCGAGAACACTACTTGCTTGCTCTCATAAACGCGCTGAAATCTTCCCGCTAGAATCTGATAGATTTCACGATTTTAACGATCTTAAATTTGAGCCGAAGGCTATTCCGCACATACATAAAAATCGAACTACTACTAATTGGTATTTGTTTATAGATAATTCACTATGCATTGATGTTTTATAAACGCATTTGAGACAGCCACCATCCAGTTGAGCACAAATCCATGTCACGTCACAAACTTTAGGGCAACCTATAGTAATATAGGTAGGTAACATAGGTACAGTATACTGCTGGGTTGTCTTATCCTTCGGCTACAGGGCCTGCTATGGTGAGGTGACATCATCGCCATGGAATATCTGACCATCTAGAGAGTTTGGTCCTTGGAGCGCACACACTGCGTCTCCGCTATCATCATTCGCTCGCCGGCTTTTGCCCAATCACAACATGGAACGGTAAGTACGTATGCTGGCTGTTGTCCATCAAAGTTTTCCTGACTCCCACCAAAAAGGTCTCCACATCCTGTGGGGACCACTTCAGCCCCCTTGTAAACGGCCCCATAGAAATGCCTTGCAGGCCGTCGTAGATCATGCTCCGGTTGTACAGGCCGATTGTCTTCATCTTCTGGTTTCGCGGCCACGTCCCCACGGGGACCTTGTACCTCTGCTCTTGGACGTTGACAAAGCCCGCCGCCCGGACGTTCGCCGCATGCTTCTCCATGCCAAGCAGGTCAACGCCGAAGACGGCCAAGCCGTCCTTGACGCCCTTGAGAAATGCGTCCAGCTGGTTGTCCTCGCGGAGGGTGTCGTCGTCGCAGCTGAGGACGAACCGGAGGTCTTGAAGCTCGACCCAACCGCCGGGTTTGACGGCGCTAGATCCGGGAGTCATGTCAGCGCTGCCGCACAATACAAGCGAGCGGGCAAGAAGATGCGGCGCAGAAAGCAGAAAGGAGAAAGGAGGAGCTGCTCTTACGCAAACGCTTGCTTCAGTAGCTTGGGCCAGTCGCGGAGAGAGGAGGCCATGTGCCGCACGTGGACATAGTCCAGTGAGTTCGGCGGGTGGTGCACCCATTCGGCCTCAGCGTCGTCGACCAGGAACCGCACATTTGGTGGTACCCAGTTCGGCTGGATGGGGCTCAGGTCGATGCCGAGCACGTCGGCTTCCGGGTACTCGTCGCCCACTACACGCGGCAAAAGCCCTTTGTCAGCATAACATTATTCTCGCCGCCGCCGCCGCCGCCGCGGCATTAAAGTCTGAGCGCAGAGAGGGAGGAGGCACGCACTGTCAATCGCCCATATGCCGGTTCCCGTGCCGACGTCGAGCACCGCCTGCGGGTTCTTGAGCGGCGCGTGGTGCAGCTTGGAGTCCATGAGGTGGACGATCATGGCGTGCTTCATGTCCTCGCGCTCCTGCTCGGGCTCGTCGTTGGGGAAGTGGTATCGCCCCTCCTGAAACTTGTGGTAGCGCCGGCTGTTCTCAAAGGCGTAGTCGCGCACGCTGCTCGAGACGCTGGTGCTGGCGCGCGACGAGGCGCCCGACCCGAGCCCCTCGTCGTCGCCCCCGGCGCCCGGCCGGCCAGAGCTGTCGACGTCGTCGTCGGCCTCGATCATGCCGTGCATCGCAACAGCGGTATCGTGGTCGCCGCCGTCTGCTGTGGGGTCGGTCTTCGTCGCCGCAGTGGAAGGCGGAGGAGCGGAGCCGCTCGCCGCGGTGGTTGCGTTCGGTTCGTCAGCCATCATTGCCGCCTCTCGTAAATGCTACGGCGCCAGAATGAGACGGAAGATCCGTTGGCATGTTGGAGGGGAGGCAATGGGTCCATGCGCCTGTCAACGCTAAAACCAGACGGCGACCAGAGACGTGGGGGTCCGCATAATTGCGATACGGCTGCAAGCCGCTTACATAACAAAAACATTATCTCAAGCCAGTTCGTCTGTATCCATGGACAAGGGTGTCATTTCTGGGGAATCGAGAGGGCGAGGGTGAGAAGGTTCCATAGCGAACAGAGGAAAAACCATAAAGATTCCATTGACGGAGCGGGAAAGTGTTCAACAGGGCACATTGGAACAAGATGCCACTATTTTCGCTCCCGCTTTTAGCTAGCCTAAGGCGCCGCTTGTGGCCGTCTCGGCTGTCTTAGCTGTCTTGCAACCAAGGTACGGTGTACGAGTACTCCGTAATAATTGCAGACACTACTTTGGTGCTCCCACACGGCCCGCTTTTTCAATAGTGCCGCCTGTCTCAATGTACGCCTGGCAGCTCTGTATCGGAACTTTATCTAATATTACTCCACACGATGGAGAATTTGCCGCAGAGAACAAATCATGAACCTGGTAAATCGAAGAAAATGTTAATACTGAGTGATAATTGATCTACCTCTGCTCCACAGTTCGCTAGCAGGTCAGCCAAATTTGTGGGCACCTAGCGCGTGTTATTTGGCTGTCCCTTAGACACACGTAACAGTATCTTATAACTCAACAGGCGCGAATGAACTTGTTGTCAAAGTACCTCTAATCACGGCTATTAATAAAACCTGGGCCATGTTCGGCACGACGATAAAGTGACGAATGGATAGCTGTGGTAAATCAGCCGCGCAATTAGACAAAGATTACCAACAACCAACAGATTAATATACGGTTCATTCGAGGCGGCTTATTTCAGGGCTTCAAGATGCTAAACAACCTCACAAAAACTCACCGACATCAAAGATCCGGCCTACTCGTATTCACTCTTCCTATTATTTATTAGGCCGTACATCGTAGTTAAACATGGCATTTGCTTGATAATGCACATTTTGCAAACAGCAATTAAAGAATTAGATCACAATACATTCAGTATGGGTGTCACGACCTCTTCTCAGCTCCGATCTCCTGAGGAGCTTGTAAAGTATCTCCATTTCAAAGAGAAGTATTCAGAAGCTGTTCACAATTTAGCTTCCATCACGCACCGCCAGAATCTCATCAAGCTCTGGGGTATTCCACGGGGCGCGACGGTACTTGAGATCGGCTGCGGCCAGGGCGACTTTAGGATTCCGCTGGCAGACGCCGTCGGGCCTTCTAGGCATGTCGTGGCCATCGACCCCGGCCTGCCGGAGTACGGGGGGCTACTAATAGGCAAATCCTAGGAATACATTAAGGCATCACCCGTCGGTAAGCAGGTCGACTTTGCGCGAGCCGACGGAGCGTCCTATCTCGCCGCCTACGCGGGGCCGCCCTTTGACTACGTCATCCTGGCCCATTCTCTGTGGTACTTCTCCGACCCCACGGTGCTGCCGGCTATGGCCCGGCAGGTCGCCAGCAAGGCAAAAACGCTCCTCGTCGCCGAGTTCGCCCTGGGGCAGGCGTCGCGTCACGTCCCGCGGCCATCCCGCACGTGATCACTGCGCTGGCGACCGACGCACTCGAGAGCTTCCGCGACGCGACGTCGTGGCGCAACCTCCGCGGCGCGCTGTCGCCGGCGCAGATCATCGCGGCAGTGACGGCGGGCGGCGACTGGGTGCTCCGCAGCAGCCAGAACGGAATCCTGACACCGAAGAACGAGAGATACGGGCAGCGGGAGACGTATGCAATTCTGCGCCACCTGATATACGCAGGCGACGTGAAGGCCTTGGACGTGAGCGACAAGATCAAGACGATGCTGCTCGGCATGAAAGACGCTCTGGCCGCTGCCGTCGAGAAGCTAGAGGGAGGCCTTGACGATGTTGTGGACATGGATGCTTGGAGTGGCCGTTTCGAACCCGGTCCCTGATGGAGACTTCGCTCTCCTCGGGGGGAATTTCATCATGCTAAAGAGAAGCAAAGATGAATAACTTGGAGATATCATCTCATTCATTTAAATATCGATGCGTTCAAAAATAATCAAATTAAACAAATATTTTTTTTTTTTTTTTTTTGGAACACTAGAAAATTATTCAAGTAAACTTTAAATTTAAGAAGCATTATTGACGTCACTAAAGTCATTATACTTTAAGAGTTTTTTGCGAGTAGTCCGAGCCATCATTTATTTGCTCAACTGAAGCCTCCCTCTCTGCCCGACCCATGATCACATCAAATTGCTAAAGAGGATTTGGTTAGCTACTTTGAATCATTCAATCCAAAATAGTACATAGCTGCGTGGATCGATTTAAAACATACCGGCCCAGCAAACGAACTTCCATATAAGATCCAGTACAGACCAACAACGGCAATGAATATTCCAATGACTGCTGAGACGTAATCTGCATAGACACATTAGCAAATATGTGATAGGAAAAGAGGGCGACTTATATACATACTCATTACATTGGCAGTGACCGGTAGCGTCGAAGGAAAACAAAAGAACTACGTTTGTTAGCTTTCTTTTCTTGTAATTTTTATTATTATTTTTGTTCTGTTCACACGACATAACCGGAAATGACCTACAGTTGACGTTATAACAACAAAAGTTGCACCGATCCAATTGATTAGTGTTCCCCAGCGGCCCAGCTGGTACGGAGTGTTTTCCGTCTGGTGCTCAGCCAGGACCTTCCGGCCCCGGATCAGCAGGACGATGATGGGGAAAGCGTAAGAGATGTTTATGAAAATTGTGCAAGAGGCAATGTAGGCGTTGAAGGCGACGGCAGGTCCGAGAAAGAGCAAACCAAAGAGAACATTGAAGACAAACGTCAGCATGATGGTGCGGACGGGAACTCCTAGGCTCGGGCTGATGTGGGCAAAGTATCCATGGAAGAAGATGCCCTTGTCACGGGCCATGGAGTAGACCAGTCTGCTCGCGCTGGTAATGCTAGCGTTGGTGCCGTTGATAAAACAGATGCCAAGCATCAGCGTAAGAATCGTCGCAGCTGCCCGGCTCTTGGTTCCCTGGTATATCAGTTCGACGATGGGCATGCCGGTAGGGGTCGCAAGGATGGAAGCAGGGTCTGTGAGGCAGAAGAGCATGACAAGGATGAAAAACAGCCCTCTGTATCCTTGACGTTAGAGCAGCTCCAAAAAAGGGGGTGTGCAATGAAGATCTTCTTACGTAACGCCGCCGACACCGATCGAGTACACCATGGCCCGGGGAGCGTCCACGGATGGGTTGGGCATCTCTTCTGTCATATGCAACACGACGTCGTAGCCGATGAGCGAGAGGGCAGATTGCATCAGGCCAAGGATCCATGCCATGCCATCGGGCCAACCAGTCTCGTTATCGAAGTCCGTGAAGACGAAGGATGCGCTAGCCTTCGGAGACATGGACAGGAGGACGATACTAATGATGACAACGGCGAGAACAGACCAGTATACTGAAATGGAAATTGTCAGCTAGGAAACAGTATCTCATGCGCAGCGGTTGGATATTCTCACGCGCTGCGTCGTTCCATCTTCCCAGGATCTTGTTGCCCCAAATATTTGCCACCGTGGTGAAGATCAAAATCGCAAGGAAGATGAGATAGGTCCTCCACGCTTCAACCTCGTACGTATAGTTTGAGGCTATCGCAGCGGCGGCCGAGATGAACTGGGCTATTAACAAGTTAGCAGCTGTGCCGCAAATACCAGGCTCAGGGAAGAAACTCCTTACCAGCGAAGAAGCCTTGCGTCGTGACAATTGTCAACCACCCAGTAATATTGATCCAGCCAACCCAGAAACTCTGAGCAGCCCAGTTAGCAACAAATTACAAGTTAACTGCAAAAGAAATTGCGTAGATTACCATTGGCTTCTTCCATCTTTCGGAACAGAGGGCGTAAACGAAGTGATATTGGCCTCCTGCGGTAGGCCAGATGGCAGCAAGCTCTCCTAAGCTAGAAGCAACAGCGAAATTGCAGAGCACGCAGAACACAAATCCGTAGAGAAATGCGACAGAGCCACCAGATGGCAGGACGAGGCCCATCGATCCGGCAAGGGCAATCCAAGTACTGGAACATCATATGGTGAGCAGAGACGATTATAGCTGGTCGCTACCTTGGAGGGATTCTTCATCTTACTTTAGAATAGCAAATGTCATTGCCACCATGGTCAATCTCGACAATTGAACACGGAGGTGGCCTTCCTCTGGAGGTGGTGAAGTCTGTAACACGGCCATGATGATGATGATGTGGAGAAAGAATAACTCAGGATGCTTGAAGACCAAGGGTAGTTTCTGTTGAGATATTTGGATTGTGCTACAGTATAATTATATAGTTTGTGAACAGCCCGCATCTCTATGTTTGGGACTGAAGGAAAGAAGTGTCACTGAAACGCGGACACCCCAGGCCTTCCCTAGACCTAGTCCTATCTTGACGATTGCGGTTCTCGTAAAACTACCTGATTTGTGCCTGCCTCTTGGATGGAGGCATTTTGATCGTTATCCTGCTCCCATACTGTCTGTAATATTTGTGACGAATATGTTTTATCAAAGCGTGTATTCCCCTCACTTCATGATGCATCCCGGTCAGTCATCTATCATCGGAGCCTCTTCCCTTCGAACGGGAGTGATGCAGATCCGGATCCAAGGCTATTATTAACCACTTTTCTACATTAGGCAATTTTGCGAGAAAATTCATCGTGGCCATAGGCCAGTTAAAGTGGAGGCATTTTAAGTCTGTGCAAGGTACATAGACTAAAGTCTGGGGTACACTATCCAGACCTGCGATACGACCAAGGCGCCAGATCTGGCATTTTCTCGAGATATTACTCGATTAGGTAAAAGTCTCAGCGGCAAACATCAGACCACAAGCTTAAGAATCAAGAATAACGTTCGTAAAAAAAAATGATAAAAATGAAAATAAAAAGGAAAGAAAGAAAAGAAAGAAAGAAACCAAGCCGTCTATTTAATTACCGACAATCGTCATGAGAATTGCAACTTGACAGACACAGCATCAAGCAGCAGGGAAGCAGCAGCGCAGTCTTTTTTTTTTTTTTTTTTTTTTTTTTTTTTCATTCAGAATGACTTCAAGAGACGGGTATACGTGGACCGAAACGGAAGGCCTCAAGGCCGGTATTCCGTCTATAGGCGTTATCCAGCCTCCTTCGAATGTGACGAACACTGCCTCTTCGACAATTTTTGATGTTGTCATTGTAGGCGCAGGCTACTGCGGCCTGACCGCGGCTCGCGATACAGCCCTGGCAGGTATGTTTCAACTCCCCGCAGTGACAGCGCTCAGTGCTGACTTGCAAACTCGCAGGCAAAAAGGTTCTGCTCCTGGAGGCTCGCGACAGGATTGGCGGCCGCTCCTGGTCGTCCAATATCGGCGGCTATCCCTTTGAGATGGGCGGCACATGGGTGTACTGGGGCCAGCCGCACGTCTGGCGCGAGATCTCGCGCTATGGGATGCGGGACGAGCTCGAGATTTCGTACGACTTCTCGCGAGGCATCAACCAGTACTTGCTGGTAAATCCAGAAGGAACGCAAAAGTTCAGCCACGAAGAGGAGGTCAGTCGAGACACACCCGCCTGAGCAAATACCACTGAAATGTACGCACCGCAGCTAACGTGAAGTCTCGTGTGCGTTTTAGGATGCTCTGATGGAATCGGCCCTGCGCAAGCTTGTCAACGTGGACGGAGAGTACGGCCGCACGGTCGTCCCGTTCCCCCACGGCGGCAGCATCAGCCTGCAGGAGGCAAAGTACGACAAGATGTCAGTGGCGGACAGGATCGCGGAGATCAAGGACTCGCTGACGCCCAACGAGCGGCTGGCAGCGGAGACGTTTGTGCTTCTCTGCTGCGGCGGCACGCTACAGACGGCCAGCTTCTACGAGTTCCTGCACTGGTGGGCGCTGTCCGAGTACTCCTATAGGGGATGCATCGACTACTTGGTCAAGTACAAGTTCCGGGGCGGGCAGTCCAGCTTTGCCATCAACTTCTTCCGCGAGGCGGCCGGCACCGGCAACCTGACCTACTCCTTCAACACGCCAGTCGCCCAGGTCAAGGACCGCCAGGACGCCGTTGAGGTCGTCACCCGGGACGGCCGGACCTTCAAGGCGCGCAAGCTGGTCAGCACCGTGCCCCTCAACGTGCTCAACAACGTGCGCTTTGAGCCGCCGCTGCTGCAGGGGAAGACGACCGCCGCGTCGATCGGCCACATCAACCAGTGCGTCAAGGTCCACGCCGAGGTCCGCGACAGAGACCTGCGCTCTTACACCGGCATCGCCTACCCGCACAATGGGCTCCTGTACGCCTTTGGCGACGGCACCACGCCCTCGGGGAACACGCACGTCGTGGCCTTTGGCGCCCAGCACAACCACTTCCATCCGGAGGAGGACATCAACAAGACGATCCAGACGCTCAACACCTGCGTCCCAATGGACATTGAGAGAATTGTAAGCTACTCCCGCATCCCACCTCATCTCGGAATTCTATTTTCGCTGACAAGTTCCCGACAGGTCTTCCACAACTGGTCGAAAGACGAATACGCAAAGGGCGCGTGGTTCTTCTCCGGCCCAGGGCTGCTGTCCGAGCATCTCGATGATATGCGCGCGCGCCAGGGCAACATCTTCTTTGCGAGCTCCGACTGGGCGCTGGGCTGGCGCAGCTTCATCGACGGAGCGATTGAAGAGGGCACGCGGGCAGCGCGTGCTGTGCTGCTCGACCTGGCCAGCAAGGCAAAGCTATGAAGTGACGAGACCTAAACAAAATGTTTGTTTACTTAAAAAAAATTAATAAATAAATAAAATAAATAAAAAAAAAAATAAATAAAAAATGTAAGAATTGATAGATAGCGTAGAGCTTGGGTTTTCATGCTTTGGGACTTTGTTAGTTGATTTTGGGCCAATAAAATATATGTATATTTCTCTCCAAGAATTTGAACAGTGTAATCTGAAAGTTTTTTTTTTTTTTTTTTTTTTTTCAAATCGACTTCAATGAGCTTGTATATATGTTGCTAATCCCCTGTGCATGCATAAATTGACTCTGTAATCACCGATTGAATTCCCAGGTGCTTCAATACCCGGCTTCAGTGGACCCAGCAAGCAGTCAAATGATTCTGCAACGCTATTCCGTTTGTACTTGCGGCTCCATCAAACAGCCAACTGACAGGACTTCAGTTGTCACGCGCCAGTCTCCATCTTACATGACCAGTACGCGCCCTTCCTCTGCCATGAATTCTGTCCATCGCCGCGTTTTCTGCTGGTTCCACAGTGCGTCCAGCTCTTTCAGGGCTGCCGGGATGCTGCGGAACTTTGTGCAGGTGTACAGCGCCGCCAGCCTCTCGGTGAAGAAGGCGCGGTGCTCCGGCAGGGTGCTCTCGGCGGCCGCGATGAAGTAGGTCCAGACGAGCGCGTGGGCGCCCTTGGTGGCCAGGTCGATGCCGAGCACCCGCTGGCGCAGGCTCTCGACCAACTCGACCGACTCCTCGGACGACAGAGACGACCGCCCCCGGCGGCGGTAGATGCCGCAGGCCATGCGGATCGCGTCCTTCATCGTGTCGAGGTTTTCGTACATCTCCGAGCCCGGCTGAACGAACGGGATCGACATAAAGTCCATGTAGTAGTCCGTCGACATTTCAAGAGTCTGCAGGCCCTTTTCCTCGTTTGACAGCGGGAAGCCAAACAGCTCAAACCTTGGTGCGCAAACGCTGTCAGAGACCCAGTTGGGAGGGATGGGGTGTGGGTGAGGGGAGAGGCAATGAGGCAGACGCGTAGACTCACATCTTTGTCTGCTGCATGAAAAAGTCTTTGAGCGACTCGGGCACGGCGTCCGAGAAGCTGCTCGACCGCGTCAGACAGCGCAGCATCTCGAGCAGGTAGACGTAGTTGTTTGCGCCCGTGATCGTGTCCCCGACCAGGAGGACGAGGATGGTGGCCCAGGTGGCCGGCGTGAAGACCTGCCTGGACCCGAGCTCGAGGGCGTCGCGGCGCAGCTTGGCGAGGATCTCCTGCTGGCCGGCCTCGGCCATCTTTTGCAGATGCGGCACCTGGCCTGCCATGTGGAACGCCGCGACGACCGACACGGCGCGGCCGACCATGGCGTCCTGGCACGCCAGCGGCAGGATGAGGTGGCGGTAGCCGTTGGCGGCCGAGTCCAGGACCACCATAATGGGCGCCACATGGTCCGAGACTGCAGAAGGGTGTCAGTCAAGAATGCAATGAGCCGAAGAGGGGGGCCGCTTCCTTACAGTAACTAAAAAGCTGCCTGGCCTGGGGATGCAGCAGCTCGAGAGCCGGCCGCGGGGCATTCCTCCTCCTGAGGTCGTTCACGTATGCAAGAACCGGCTGATCAGGCTCCTGTTCTCGACTGGGTAGCTCAAGAGAATCCGGCAGATCTTCGTTATCATTGGCAGGAGCAGGCGCCGGGGGCTCCGGCGATGCCGAAGAGGGGCGATTGACACGGCTCGAAGCCTGCGACTGTCTCGTCTTCTTCTTTTCCACCCACCGATAGGTGCCGCGCGCGGGGCTCGGGGAGGCTCGTGGCTGGGCCGCGCTTTGTTCTCCCGCTGGGCTTGACACGTGTAGCGACAGTGTCTCTTCGCGACTGCTGCGGGCCATATGTCGGCTGAATCGACATTGCAGGCCCTGGCCGGAGCACTGGATTCCCTTCTTTCGGCATTTCAGACATTCCGGCTCGGTCCGGTCGCACGTCACGCGTCGCTTGCAGCATTCAGGACACCCTGTAAGCCGGATTAATTTAGTCAATTTTACAAGCTAGGATTTGTTTCTTAGAAAAAATCTTGGCTGAGAGCCATACCAGTGCTTCTCTTTGCGAGAGACATGATCACTCCTTTTTCAGAGAACTTGGCGGGTGTGCACCATAAAGAAGACCACCCTGGCCAAGATACGATTGGGGCCCAAGGAGGCGCAAATAATTAGTAGCGGTAGAAAGGAGAGCAAAGATATCTTGAAAACGTCGGTCGAAAGCAAGGACCCATAGAAATCTCAGAAAATGCGCTGGAGAGGCCAAGATCAGATCTCTGAGCCTGAACTGCGGAGTAGGAATCTGTTACCTCATAAGTATTAACTAATCTTTTGGCAGGCAATTAGCGCTACAGGGCCACAAAAGATGTGCTATTTAGTCATGCATATCGCTGATAAAGAGAGGCTCCAGCAGCCATTCGTTATCTCCCATCCACATGCACATCAATATGGAGTGCTTGCAAAAATGGTTAGCGCTCCCTTCAATTAAGTAGTTATTGAGAGGAATCCGCCTTTGCCCTATCAATGATTTGTTCCTAACCAATCTAAATGGAGAGATAGCTATTTTTCTCTTGGGTACCGCCTCGCCGTCCATACAATAACTAGTTAGATCCCAGTGATAGTTACCTACGAGACTTGGGCTCATCACATGACAGCGCGCCGCCTACGCGCACCTCTCTTGCAAGCAGAGTAGAGAGATGCTCTTGTTGTTGTCTTGTTGTTCTTCTTCATCTGAAATATCTTTCTTTAAGCGTCATAGGTACCTAAAGGTGAACATAAAAACAGTGCATTCATTGCAGCAAAAAAGATCATTCAATATGACATAAGAGCAAAAGTCGCCCGCAATCTTGCATCGCATATCCACTCAAATTATGCAGAGATGAACAGTTCTACATTTTCAATGCAGCTAAAAACTGTAGGAGACTTGATAAATAGAATAGATTGTGACAAGAGTCCATATACAATATCTCTTAGACATCAAGGATTGTTAAGAGACTGCTACCCGATCATCAGCGCTTCCTTGGGGATTCGTTCGCGATCACCATCCTCGGTAATTTTCAGCCGCTTTTCGAATCTGTGTCATTCCTATCAGTCCAATAAGACGGTCCATCTAACCCAGTCTGCTGGCGCTGCTTGCTCATGGATCGTCTGTCACTTTGAGTCAATACAGCCTCCCGGCACTCGATTGTCTTTTTTACAATATCCTTTAGGTTCTGGACTGGGTTGCATTGCGAATGATTTGAAAAGCAACATATTTGGTCTATAATTCCTTCGATAGACATGGCCAAATCACTGACACTTTCGTGGATGTCGTCAGCCAAATCCGGTAGAAACGCGCCTCTTGTTTTGACCATGGCCTTTCGGAGACTTCCCAAAATAAGTGAATCGCATTTCAACTTATCCTGGTTGTTTAGACCTTGTGCACAACAGCGGTACTCGTTCAGCAAGCTTTTAGCGAGCTCCTGGACTACGTTAAGAAGACTCTGGATGATAGTACGCCTGAGCTGGTGGATTCTCTCTGTGTAAATTATTAGAAAAAAAAAAGCCGCTGTTTTTTGTAGCCGAAGAGAGGTTAATGAAAGCAAGCCACATACCGAGTAGATCTGGTGGCCCGAGATGATCGTAGTGCTCTAGACAGGTGCGCGATATGGTGAGGTTGTCTTCACTGTTGACTGAGCATTCGACAACAAGCTTATCAACCATCTTGGCAAATAGCTTCTCGTTTCCGAGCTCCCAAGCCACAAACGTTAACATCGCCTCGTTCTTGCTTTCGTCCAGTCCTTGTTTCTCTTCTACCATCTTCATCCAGCCGCCGGCCCAAGGACGCACAATACGCGTCATGTTGTATTTATTGGTAAATGCCAAGACTTTATATAGGTCTTCCAGCTCCAATATCTTGGGAACCTTGCTAAACTTTAAATGAATGATGTTCAGGGCAACCAATAGAGCCTCAGATTCGTCATCTGGCAGCGGTACTACCCATTCTCCTTGTGTTGGCTTTTTTTCTTTAAACCCGGAGAAAAGCATAGTCCTGAAAACCCGCGACGAGAGTGCCAATGCTTGCGAGCATACCACGAATTCTCGGACTTCATCTTTCGTGTTTCCAGTGCGTAATCGCAGATCTCCGACAGAGGAGAAAGAGATAGGATCAGGTACGACTCGGATGGTATCAGCAGAATTCGATACGACCTGGATGATATCGGTAGGATCAGCCATCTGCTCTTCCATAAACTATATAAATTGTTTTATCGTTAGACGACTGCAGTCCTCTTGACCGAGAGAGTTAGTTGCAGAGTAGAATCATATGTAGTTGGAGCGACATAATTATCGATTGACAGAGCACCCTGCGTGGTCTCTTCGCAGCCCTGCCTAATTGAGTCTTGCCAACTGGCAAGTGGCTTTCTGCGACGCCTCAAAAAGTAACGACGACTAATGACATGGGACATAATATGCAGAATTGTGGGGCAGTAAATCGAACAAGAGTTTACTGGCCGTTTCCTTGCCAAGACTTTGCATCAAGCCAGCCTGCAGATATTGTACAGGAAATTACACTGCAGGTTCTCAGTGTCCTGTAACGCCAAAGAGTAGCGCACTCTAGATTGAAAGGCTGCATATAGACTGCCTATTTGATAACAAAGAAAATACCACGGCACCAGTTTTAAGTCTTCCCATACCTCATCCACGCCGAAGGTCCCATATAGATAGAAGGTGTGGCGCCCTCCTCAGTACCGCTGACTCCCCCACCGAGCCGCTCCATCTCGGTTTAGAGCGTGTTGACCGACTGCTGCTATTGTCCGGGTCAATATTGCTGTCAGGCTGTATTCATGTCAACGTCGAACTCGTTCCCTCTATATCGAAACCACAATCGACCGACGAATGCTAAAGAGCCTGCCGTATAGTGCGAACCCCCATGTTGCTTGCCTACCACGTAATTGAAGGAGCCAAAAATATTTACTCTATAACTACTAGTTGAGTATACCTACTCCTCACACTCTCCCCCTCTTTTCCCTCGGCGGTAAAAACAATAACAAACTTCTCCTTGGTCCGTTTTCAAGTACCTTGCTTGAAGTAGGCATGGCACTAGCACAGGCAATAATGACCAGGCACGAAGCGCAGCTTGTGTGCAGAGGTTCTTAGCGCCCAGTGGCAGAGTGTGCAAAACACAACTTTTAATATTGCAGTAATATTCTGCAGCGGATTTTCTCACGGATGTGTCAATAAGAGCGGCATCTTCATGTTTGGTTGCCTCCATTTCTGCACGCTTTACGTTGTTATTACTTTCCTGCGTATCTAGAGTACGCATTTCCTGCTTTTAGCGTCTGGACAATTCCCATGCGTCAATATCTACCCTGCACATTTGTCTTTTGGCTCCATTTCCACCATGGAGATGGGACTTTATTGGTAACTATCCTATTGACTGGGAGCCATACGGTCTCGATACGGCCGAGCAGCCCGAAAGCTCACCATTGCCGCAACTAGGTGTTAACGACGCCGCGACAGATGAGGAGTCACAGTCTTCCAAAAACTCTGCCGCGCCCAGAACAAAGAAACAAATCATACAGAGCTTATTACTCCAGATCCGCACAAGTATCCATTGCCTTGTTTCGAGTTCCTACGGATACAATACGCAGTACACAAAATCATCTCTGGCCTGAAAGCCGCCGGCTCGCTCAGGACAATTTTTCGCGGCGACCCCCGGACGTAGGTCCTCCCTTGGCGCCTGGTAAGGCAGCTGTCCCTGAAGACTGGGCTTTTCTTATAGATGAGGCAGTGGAAGCTGAAGTTTTGGACACTGTTACGGCAAAAAAATGGTCCAAAGCATTTATTTGGAACACGCAGTTCGATGATGTGTGCTACAAATACAGTGCCTCGTTATATACACTGTACTGGAACACTGTTATCTTAATGCAGGTCGCCGCGCCCCGCAGATCTGCTAACGCGATAATGGCAGACGCGTTCATAGTCCCCCAGAAGAGAGTCGATCCGTGCGGCACTAAAGAGTCAGGCAGGCTGAAGGTACTTTTAAGGATCTCGTACTGAAAAAATTCTGACGGGTCCATAGATCTTCTATTGGATCATCGCCGTCTCTTTTACCGGATTGTCTGCAATGCGGTGGCTGTTGTCTGTAATGCAGCAGCTTGCGAAGTTCCTCATCAGAAATTGAAGGTACAACAGAAGAGGAGGACCAGACCAGGGTGAAGCCACAGCGTATGGAGGAATGACGGCGGTTGGCATGTTCTCAGACACCCTCGGTTGTCTAAGTACTCATCGACAAGACCATGGAGCCGCCTGCCGCCCCCTTCGCGGACGAGTCGGAGTCGCCGACCCAGCTCAACGAGGACCGCAGCTATGAGCGGTACGAAGACCCGGCGTCGCTGCCGTCGATGCGGCTGCGGTCGACGCAGGGCCGGGGCGGCGGGCTGGACGACGACATCTTCGACCGCTCCCTGAACGAGAACGACACGGGCGCCGTCAACTTCGACTCGCTGGACTCGGGCGGGCTCGACTTCGAGTCGCCCACGGCCACCAGGGACGACGACCGCCGCCGCCGCCACGGCCTCTCGCACTTTTTGTCGCGGTCCGACCCCGACCCCGACCTCCCGCCGTCTGTGTCCGCCCCGATGGCACCGCCGATGGCCCCGGACACGCCCGGCCCGCCCAAGAACCCGTTTGCGGGCAAGGTGCTGCAGACGCCGCTGCTGGCCGGGTCGCAGCTGTTTGCCCAGACGCCGTCCTCGGCGGCGGCTGCGGCGGCCGCGTTCCAGCAGGCCAGCCCGACCTCGTCCCGCCCCTCGCCCTCTCACCTCCCCATGCAGGCGGCCACGCCCTACGCCGGCATGGCGTCGTCTGCGTTCAAGCCACGCTTTCCCGCCTCCGCCTCCGCCTCCGCCTTCCAGCTGGGCGAGGAGACGCCGCTGCCCATGCCGCTATTCCACACGCTGCCGACGTCGTCTCAGTCGCGCTTCGGCGGCGGTACGACTCCCTTTCCCCCCGACTCCGTCGAGCCCGCCTCTGCCGCCTCCACTGCTGCCGCCGCCGCCGCCGGCCAGCTTCTCCCTTCGAGTCCCACGAGCCGCAAGAGGATGCGGCGGACGCCCGCGCCAATTGCCGAGTACGAACCGATGCGACACTCCCAGGAACGGCGGCAGGCCGTTGGACTGCGGCGGCAGCGGTCGTCGGTGCTGCACCGCGGCTTCGGCTCGAGCTCCGATGATGAAAATGATAACAATAACACCAATAACAACAATAATAACCATAAGAACAACAACAACAATGACGACGACGACGACGACGACGATATCGTGGCTGACACCAGTCAGCAGCGGCGGCGGCGCGCGCGCCAGAAGAGAGAAGAAGGCGCCCGGCTGCTCGCCACGATCAGCATGGCGGGGCCGTCGTTCCGGGGCGGCGGCGACATCGTCGAGGTGCCGGCGTCTACGAGGAAGGAGCAGCGGCCGCGGTCCAAGGGCAAGCCGGGACAGGGCCAGGAGTGCTCCCGCTCGCTGGATATCTGTCCGGAGAGCGATCTACCGCTAGCAGCCGGTGCCAGGCGAGGCGCTGCGACGAGGAGCGCAGCGGCAGCGGCAGCGACAGCTCTGCCGCGGCACCTGTCCGGCAGCGAGACCACGTATGAGGAGCTCAGCTTTCCGCAGTCCATGATCGACGCGTACGGCAGCAAGAACCCGCCGGCTGCGCGGACGCCATCGTCCTTGACTGCCTCTCTGCCGGAGATCGTGTCGACGGCCGACAAGACGAGCAGAACAGCAGCGCCGCCGCCGCCGCTGCGGAGCAGCCTCACCGACAACGACGCGATCCCCGAGACCAGCCCGGCGGGGAAGCGGCCGAGCACCGTCGCGGACACGCCCAGCCAGCCGGCCGCAGACCGAGACTCGGCGCCTGCGCTGCCTGCGCGCGACAGGCTGCAGCAGGCCCTCTCCTCGCCGAGACGGCCATCGCCGCAGCCGTCTCCGCGCCGGGGCAGCCAGCGACACCAGCCCCTGCGAGAGGCGCCGTCGTCGCTGAACCGTGGCATCGACGTCGATCTGGAGGCGACGTCTTCGCCGCCCGTCTTGGCGCCGCCAGCTCGCAGCACGCGGTCGTCGCGCAGGAGGAAAGCGAGCGGCGGCGGCGTCGACGATGACGATGACAAACCGATCGCCAAAAAGACGACGAGGGCGTCTCTGGCCGCGTCCGAGTCATCTGTGGACCGGACGGCGTCGAGCCTCAGCAGCCTGTCGGCGACGCCGACGGCGCCGTCGCGGGAGGGCACGCCGATCACGGCCAACGAGAGCGAGCTGTCGGCGCTCGACTCGGACAAGAAGCCGCTGGCGAGCGTCGAGGACGACCCGTCGCCGCGCGGCCCGCGACAGCGGCGGGCCCCGCGAGCGGCAGCGGCAGCGGCAGCGGCACCGCTGCCCCGGCTTCAGTCGGCGGCGAGGGCGTCGAGCGCGTCCACCATGCGGGCGTCTCTGGCCGCCGGCGGCCGCCGCCAGCCGTCGCCGTTCCGCTCGGGCTCGACCGACGAGCTGGCGGCGTCGCCAGCGTCGACGTTTGCCTTTGAGCAGAGCATGCCCGTCGGCCGCAAGGCGTCCATGCGGTCGCTGACGGCCAAGGCCAGCACGCTGTCGGCGTCGACGACGATGGTGGCGGCGTCGCACCGCCAGGGCTCGTTGGCGCCGGGAGGAGGCGGCGTGTTTGAGAACATGGCGTTTGCCATCTCATTCCAGTCCAAGCGGCCGGGCGAGGGCGAGCAGGCGTTCAACGATCGCATGCAGCGAGCCAAAGCGCTGGAGCACACCATCCAGGCCGCTGGCGGCCGCGTCCTCGACGAGGGCTTCAACGAGTTGTTTGAGCTGCCGCCCTTCGTCGGGCCCGCAGCTGTCACGACGACACCAGCTACGACAACGCCAGCGCCGCACGAGCTCCGCCTCAAGCCCGCCTCCGCCGCCGTCGGCTTCACCGCCCTCATCGCCGACGGCCACTCGCGCAAGGTCAAGTACATGCAGGCCCTGGCCCTGGGCCTGCCCTGCCTAGCCCCGCGCTGGGTCGCCGCCAGCCTCGCCCGTGGCTGCCCCGTCCCCTGGGGCCCCTACCTGCTGTCCGCCGGCGCCTCCGCCTACCTCGGCGGTGCCGTGCGCTCGCGCACTCTCGCCCTCCCCGCGGGGTCCGACGACGGCTCCGACATGCGCCTCGCCGACGTCGTCGCCCGCCGCCCCCAGCTCCTCGCCGGCGCCGCCGTCCTGCTAGTACTGCGAACCAAGGCCGAGGAGACCCGCCGCGCCAACTACGTCTTCCTGGCCCACGCCCTCGGCGCCCGCCTCGCCCGTGCCCACAGCCTCGATGACGCTCGCGCTCGCCTGGCGGCGGCGGCGGCCGCCGGCCAGCCCTTTGACTGGGTCTACACCGACGGCAAAGCCGACCCGAGCTGTGGCGGCGGAAGCGGCGCTGGCAGCGATCTGTTCCAGCAAGCGCCGCCGTCGGCTTCTTCCTCTGGCCGTCCGGCCAAGAGGCGCAAGCGCACCAGCGGCAAGTCTGCTGTGGTAGAAACGGTTGCAGAGCCAGCCCCGGCGCTGGCAGTCCGTACACTCAGCGACGAGCGAGTCATCCAGAGCCTCATCTTTGGCCAGCTGATCGAAGATGACGACCTGGGCGTGTAGTCTTGGGCGTACCTCACTCTGGTGTGTACCCCTACGCAGCCGACAGTGAATTTGGAATCTGCTTGGAAATCATCCTTTGGATTCGAAGCATAGATTTGGTGTTTTGTATCATAATGAGGAAAGAAAGATTTTTTTTTTTGGTATGCATTTAGAATATGTCTTGTTATTAGGAGAAACGGAATAGGAAAAGCTACAATCTGGTATATCATAGACGGAGTAGACACTGATGGATTCGCAGGCAATAGCCTTGCTTTTTATATGAAAATCGAAGCATTCTTTTCTTGCATTTTTATTGGTTTTTTTGATTTTTTGCATACCAGTTTCCTTGGGTATACTCCATACAGCGGGATCTTCTCCTTTTTATATTTTGATGCCGTTTAGCTCGCCCAAAAACTAAAAAGCCAACCCTGCCCATGCCAAAGCCTTTACACGCCAGACCAGATCGCAACCCAATAATCCAGATCTACTCGGTCCGTAGCCGCTTGCTCTCAGCCCCGTCGCCGCCATTGCCGCTGTCGTCCTCGTTTCCGGCCGCGCTCCCATTCCGTCCACCGTTAGCATCTGCTGCCTCAGCTCCTTCGCCCGCAGCGGTGTTATCTGCACCGCCGCTCTCGCTCGCTTCCACCTCGTCGCGGCCCCGAACGCGGCCCGCACCCTCGCCAAGGCTGCCGCCCCGCCCCCGCCAGTTGCCTTCCTCGTCAAAGAACTCGTGCGCATTCTCAGCCGTGATCCAGCCGCCGCTGCCCGGCATAGGCGGCGGTAGGTCGGACGCGGTGGCGGTTGCTGCTATTGCTCCTGCTCCTGCTGCGCCCCGGAACACACCCCGGAAGCCTTCTATGGGCTCCAGCGAGGCGCCTTCATCATCGCCCTCGACCAGGAAATCGCCGTCGTCGTCCTCGTAGTCGTCGTCATCGCCGTACTCGTCGCCGTCTGCGCCATTAGTGCCGTTGGCGCCTTGCCGGAAGAACGACGGGTAGCCGTCGTCGCCGTCATCGTCGTCACCACCAAATCGGTCTGGGTGCAGGTCAGCGCAGGCCGAGATGGCATCGAATAGCTTGGATGCCTCTGAAACCGGCTGCGGTGCATCTTGTGAGTCTGTTTCCGCTGTTGTGGATGCCGCCGGTGCCGGCACGATCGTCAATTCCACCGTCTCCGGCTCGTCCTCCTCGCCACCAGACCCGCTGGCTAGCTCCAGCTGCATGTAGATGGTCGGCACCCGCTGGCCGTCTATCGTGCGTGCCGACTTGATTGCGTGTAGGCCAATGACAGGGTATGGCAGGGCCACACCACTACCGGCTACCGGACTGAATAGCGTCAAGGTGCTATATAAGACGGAGAATGTCAGCAAGACGAAAAGGCCTCACAAAAATTCCAGCAAGAAAACTCGAAGCAACATACTCTGACCCAACAAACACGTCAACGGTCTGCTGCACCATGTCGTCTCCCAACACCGGCCATTGTGACTGGTCCTGCCCTGTTGGAGCGGCTGTCGACTCCCAGGGCACCTGCTCCTGCTGGTCCCTTCTCACATATGCACGGGCGCCAGTGCCACGGTAGTGCAAGACTGGTGGCCCGCCAAAAAAGGTCGCCGGCGTGCGCGACTCGTGCTCGGCGAGGGGTGTGTAGGCATCCAGAGAAGGCGGGGATCGCAGCGTGGTGGGAAGCGAAGCAGTTGGCTGAGGCTCCATTTTCGACGGCAATGCTTGTAGATACAAGCTCGAGGCTAAACAAAAATAACCCTTATAAACCCTTGTCGCTCCCTCTGACCTGTGTCTTTGCTTCTTCTCTGCTTATTGTTCTCCAGCCTTGAAATTTTGCTCCCACTGCTCAACCTCAGAAGCTTGGAGCTCCCCACCCATTCTGCTAGCCTTCTTATCGATGATTGGCTGTATCCAACGTGCCGTTCCCTCAAATGACATAATACAAATTCACGTGACTTTTTATGCCGCCCTCGCCCTTGTGCCTGGCTAGACTTGTACTCCGTATTTTCGGCAGACAAGGGACAGGGCATTAGCCGCTAATAGATGGTAAGTCCAGGTCCTTTTTTTTCAACTTTCCCGGTTATGTTATGAGTTTTTCATAAGGATATGCCCCTGTAATTTACGAGATATAGTGCCTTCAATTAACTAATTCTTCTACACGTTCTAGAGACGGTTGGCTGCCCGGCCTACGAGATTAGTGCGGTACCTCACAAGTTTACTATGAACTAACAGCAGGAAACAGCAAAAAGTAAACAACCCGCTAGCTGCTTTCTTGCGCTTCTGCAACCCCCATTACGCTTGCTCCTTCCCAGGCGGGCCAGGGTCCTCAAAAAAAGCGCGTCTGCTCTAAAAAAAAATTAAACAAAAAAAAGTGAAATTCCCCTATTGAACACCGTTGCGATCGTGAACTGCTCTTATTATTAGCTCCTTCTCCCCTTGCACTCCAAGCACTGCAACTTCCTTTTATTTTCTCTTTTTGGTTTTTTTTTTCTACTTCCCTCCTTCTATTTTCTCACGTAATATAGAAGCCCCTTTCGCTCTTTCCTTTTCGCTCTTTTCTAATCTTCTTTCTTTTTATTTCACGAGTCGTCCCTGCCTTTGCTGGTCGAGGGACGTTACACTCACCGACAATTCGTCGCTTCCCTCCCCTCCTTTAGTCTTGTTTAATTTCACTTTTCAGGGGCAACAGTTTCTCCGTGTCTGCGTCGCTATATTTACTTCAAGATGTCTACCAGATATTCTCTCCGGCAGACGCCAAGGTAGGAATTGTAGCCAGTGCATTTTCATCCTCGGCTACAGAAGCTCTCGCATTTAATTGGCTTGCTAACGCTCGGTACCTGATCCTTCCCGTCTGACAGGAAGAAGGAGCTGTTTGAAGGTATGGTCGAGACGCCCAGCACGCGCTCGCGGTCGCGCAAATCCCTCGCCGCCGTCGACAACTCGGACACCAATGACGAGTCGAGCGCCGCCGAGAGCACGTCCAAGTCGGCCAAGGGCGCCCGCGCAGCCGCTGCCACTCGCCGCCGCCTGCCCAAGTTCGTCGAGCACATTGACGAGACGGACGAGGGCAGCGACGCTGGCTCCTCCGCCTCGCCAGACGCCGTGGACGCTAAGCTGAAGGCGGACCTCAAGGCCAAGACGACGGCGTCCGCGGCTGCAGCCGCTGCCGCGGCACCGTCGTCCCCCAAGGGCAGCAAGACGGCTTCAGCAGAGCCCACCATCAAGTCGGAGCACGCCGTGGACGGCTGGAAGCCGGGCGCCGACTACCGCGTGGACTACTCGGGCCGCAAGGAGTTTGGCGGTGCCGCGGGCGTGTCGGCCATGATGATCGGCTTCCCGCTGCTGATGTGGTACATGTGGATCGGCGCGACCTTTTACGGTGGCGGCTTCCCGCGCCCGGCGCCGGGCGAGTCATGGGCGGCGTTTGGCGACCACCTCGTCGACCTGGTGTACACGCACGCATTCCCATCGCTGCGGGCGTGGACCATGTACTGGACGTTTCTCGTGTTCGAGGGCGTGTGCTACTGCCTGATGCCGGGCATCTGGGCCTACGGCAAGCCGCTGCTGCACGCCGGTGGCAAGCAGCTGCCCTACTACTGCTCCGCCTACACGAGCTTCTACTTTACCATTGTCGTTGCCTTCGGCCTGCACGTGTCTGGCCTCTTCCCGCTGTACACGCTCATCGATGAGTTCGGCCCGCTGCTGAGCGTCGCCATCCTCTCGGGCTTCCTCGTCAGCATCGTCGCCTACACGTCCGCCCTGTGGCGCGGCGCCCAGCACCGCATGACCGGCGACCACGTCTACGACTTCTTCATGGGCGCCGAGCTCAACCCGCGCATGTTCGGCATCCTCGACTTCAAGATGTTCTTCGAGGTGCGCCTACCCTGGTACATTTTGTTCCTGCTGTCGTGCGGCGTGGCCGCGCGCCAGCTCGACCGCTACGGCTACGTCTCGGGCGAGATCGGCTTCCTCATCATGGCCCACTTCCTCTACGCCAACGCCTGCTCCAAGGGCGAGGAGCTCATCGTCACCACCTGGGACATGTACTTTGAGAAGTGGGGCTTCATGCTCATCTTCTGGAACCTCGCCGGCGTGCCCCTGTCCTACTGCCACTGCACCCTCTACCTGGCCAACCACGACCCGGCAGAGTACGCCTGGAGCAAGCCCGCCCTCATCGCCCTCTACGCCGCCTACCTCTTCGTCTACTGGGTCTGGGACAGCTGCAACAGCCAGAAGAACCGCTTCCGCGCCGCCGAGCGCGGCACCCTCGTGCCCCGCAACACCTTCCCCCAGCTGCCCTGGCAGACCCTCGCCAACCCCAAGACCATCAAGACCTCCACCGGCGACGACATCCTTTGTGACGGCTGGTACGGCCTCGCCCGCAAGGTCCACTACAGCTGCGACGCCTTCTTCGCCATCTCCTGGGGCCTCATCTGCGGCTTCAACAGCCCCTTCCCCTGGTTCTACCCCGTCTTCTTCTGCCTCATGATCACCCACCGCGCCACCCGCGACATTGAGCGCTGCCGCCTCAAGTACGGCGAGGCCTGGACCGAGTACGAGAAGCGCGTGCCCTACCTCTTCATCCCGGTAAGTCCAGTCTGCTATTCTCATATCCCGTTTGCCATGGTGCAGTATTTCTAACAGTCTCCTGTCTAGTACGTCATCTAATCTCTGAAAGAGAGGCCTCTAGACTGGGGGCCCATGTCTTGCAGTCGCACGAAAGATAGCCCAATCCCAAACCACTTTCTTGGGACAAATTCATTGCAGACATTTATCGTCCTTGGCATATTTTCTCAGTCGCTATTCATACATTTTTTTTTTTTTTTTTTAATTTTCATACGTTTCTTGTATATATTGGAAGCATATTTCTCTTGTAGTCGTTGTCTCTTTTATTTTGCTCATGTTGTATTTGGCTACCCAATGGGTTGATGGTAAATGGAGATTTCTGTATATGATCACAGGAAACAAGAAGCGAAAAAGCTTCAGTCTATACCAAATACTTAATCTAATCAGAAAAAAATTCACAAAGCTGAAGTCGATGTTGTATACTAGGAACACATTTTTTTTTTTTTTTTTTTAAAAAATGGATTGGATATGCAAGTAGTGGCAGTAATATGACAATAGTACACGTATTTTGCTTTGTGGTCGTTTCTGGACCCCCAAGCGAGATATAACTGGAAAAACAAGATTGGCACAAAGAAACAAAACAAAGCAAAAACCCCGGAGCCTTCCTTATCTCCCCATTCCAAAAAGAAGGTCTTTCTCTAATCGCCTATTCTTTCCGCCGTGATGCTGCTCACTGCCATCTCTCATCCCTCCATAAAGGCTGGGAGCAAGAGAAAGCAGTAGAGCTGTATTAAAATTGATGCCTAAACAATCCCAGTCGTCTGTTTCCCTATCAAATTATATGCAGATCCTCGTCAGACAAACGCGTGCTTCTTGTCGTTTCCAAAAAAGAGAGTCTATGCGAAAGTCGATCCTCTTTCCGTCCGGTGTGTGGCTGTCGGCTCCGTCGTCAACATAGGGACAAGTGCTTCAATTCTGCCAGGGCCAAGCACAAACTTGCTAGCCGGCCTAATACAACCATCGCCTCCTACTCGTACTGATCCGACCCCTCCACCGGAAACCGGGACAAGCCGCGGTTCGCTTAGCAGGAGATGTTGAGCGATGCCTTGGAGTTCATCAGAAGGGCAACGATCAGACCGTACAGACCTAGACGCATGTCAGTAAGGACCATAGCGTGGGAGATGAAAAACGCAAGCAGCATCAGAACATACCCAGAACCTCAGCGAAAATGAGAATCAGAATCATGCCGACGAACAGTCTCGGCTGCTGAGCAGTGCCGCGCACACCAGCATCACCGACAATGCCAATGGCAAAGCCGGCAGCCAGACCAGCCAGACCGACAGCAAGACCGGCACCGAGCTGGATGAAACCAGTGTACAGGGCGTACTCGTTCTGCTTCAGGTTGTCGGAGATCAGGACAGACACGACCAGGCCGTAGATACCAATGATACCAGCCATAATGACGGGGACGATGTCTAAGAGATGCTGTCAGACACGACACACAAACCACTAGCTAGGAGTTCTTCAAAATAGCATGAAAAGGGCACGTACTCTTGACGATCAGGTCAGGCCGCAGAACACCCATGGCAGCAATGCCGACACCAGACTTGGCAGTGCCGTAAGAGGCACCCAGGCAGGTGAAGACAATGGCTGCTGTGCAACCCATGGCACCGAAGAAGGGCTGTTTAGGAGATAAAAGGTTAGTAAGGGCCAATAAGATATGTCATCGATCGTTGTGAGACTGCGCGATAGATAAGGGAGCTGATGAGGGCTTTTTTTTCGCGTATGCTTGACGCGGAGAGGACACGCCAGCAGAGAGAGGAAGACAGGACGTCAAGGGAGGTATGGAGCCGAAGGACTCGAAGAGGAGAGCACTAACCGCGTAGACGGGGCTATCAAACAAGAAATAATTGTTAGTTTCGATGTTAAGCATAACAATATAGCTGTCTTCAATGAGAAGAGGGAGGCGCCGAAGCTATCCGGACGAGGAAGCAGTGGCCAGCGATAGCTTATGCAGCTCTGCTGGAACTACAGCAGGAGCTTCGCATGACAACAAAAAGGTAATCCCAGAGGACATAGACACATACCAAAGATCGCTAGACATGGTGACTGGTGGTAGACGACGAATGGAAATCCGAAGTAGGGAAGTTGAGCGTAGAGAAGAGTAGCAGAGAGCTGACGAAGAGTCCAAGGGGTGAGAAGGGAGTTTGCAAGGTGGCTAAATCTGCAAGATAGGGAGAGGCGAAGCTTTTGAGAAACTCGGCGAGCTGATAAGGAATGTTGCTGTCGACGGCAGACGAGGATTGCGGACAAGCGCTGGCGATGAGAAAGATGGAGAAAGGAGAGTGGATGGGATTTGCGAGATTGAGATGGAGAGAAGAGTTGGAGGAAAGGCAGCAGAAAACGAGGCCTTTTTTGGTTGGCGAGGTGTTTTCGAGCATTGGTCCTTGATTGGGGGCAAAGGAGAGGCAGAGGCCAGTCCTAATCGGCGCTAGTCCGTGTTTGGTTTTCTTCGGATAAACTATTTCGCAGATTGCTACGTGCTGCGTAGTTATTTACAGTACACTAGGTCGAAGTACGGATTACGAAAGTACATGGACGAGGTACTGTTTCTTATTGAGTAACATAGCCTACGCTGCCTCTCTCCCTCTCCCTCTCGTTTCGATAACAGGCTGGTCAGGCCCACTCCATCTGAAATCGCTATCCGCCAGCAGCTCTTCTCAGATATAGTATGTGCTGCTGCATCTGCGGTGTCTGTGCATGACCATATCTCACAGAAAAGCGGAAAAATGTACTATTATCTCACAGGTCAACCTGCCGCTGACGGCTGCAATTAGGAGAGAAGCGAAGAGATATGCGACTGAAAAATAGAGGGACCTGTCTCTTCAGCGCAAGCAACCGGTAGATCGTCTAGAGGAATGCTGCGATTTTCGTTTCGTCTCTTCATTTTCTACTAGGCAATATTACGGAGTATAATAGCATCCCTCTAGACCGAGTTGATCTTTGTTCCATTATGGAGGTCCTAATTTAACCCCGTCTGCGCTTCAAGTGCCATATGCACAGAGCGCAGCCCACGAGCCCCGGTTTCTGAGCACTGATACGTCATTCAAAGCAAGTGACAATCTCTTACCAGCTGGCCAGCTAAAAGACCCCTATAACGGCAGCAGCTAATGCCGCGTGCCCCGCTATTTCAGTCACTGAAGCAAACCACGAGCAGCAAGAAGCAGGAGGAAGCGGCAAGCGACGTGGTACTCCTGACCTCTTTTTTTTTTTTTTTTTTTTTTTTTTACTATTTTATTTTAGGTTTATTTGACTTTGTTCTTCTAATGCTCTCTGGCGCTTTGCTCTTTCTCGTATTACTCTTTACTCTTACTTCCTATATAAGCTATTGGACAGTGCTGCACTGGTGACTTCCTTCCTTTTTTGCTAGATTTCGCATTCTTAGCGTGTTGCAATTGCTTTGTTGTGCGTCTTTTGGGCGCTTCCTTCCGTCCATGTGAACGTAAACTCCCATTAGAGCGTCTGTCGGCTTCTGCGTTTCAACATCGCAGCCGGGAACAGGACAGAGGACAGAAACACGTCAGCCCTTAAGATGCCCGGCCTCGCCCGGAAGATCCTCATCTGCGCCGCCGTAGACGGCCTTGTTCTCCACCCCCTCTCTACCAAGAAGGATCAGAGACCCGCCCCCTCCGTCAAGATACGATACGGCGACACTGTGCTGTCAGCAGCCGCCCGCGACGTCGCCGGCGAGTCGGTCAAGCCCGGGACCAGCTTCGAGGCGTTCGGAATTGTCGGTAGGGGAGCTCTGCGAGAGGAATCCGCCCGCTGGTCCGTCAGTTCTGCTAACCCGAATACCCCATGCAGGCCTGATCAATGTCGCCAAGTTCAGCTACCTTATCTCCATAACCAAGCGCCAGCAGATCGCAACCATCCGCGGCTATCCCATATACGTCGTCACCGAGGTTGCCTTGACACCATGCACAAACTATAGCGAAGCCCTCGATTCCGTCGAAGACACGGTTCGCCGTCTCAAGCGGCGACCCTCCCGAGACGCAACCGACGACGAGTTCAGCGACGACAGCGACGACGAGAGCCGCCACGGCGGCGACCAAGACGAAGACGGCGGCCTGTGGCCAGACGACATTGGGGAGGAGACCAGCCGAAAGGACAAAGACGGCAATACAGGCAACGGAAAGCTGGGGCTGACGCCGACGGGCCACCAGAGCAGCAACAGCATTGCGGAAGACGTTATTTCGCGGCGGGGCAGCTATGGCCGCTTTGCGCAGCGGTGGTTCAGCCGCAGCGGGTGGCTGCAGGAGCAGAAGCGGCTGATGGGCCTGACCGGCGGCAACAAGCCCGCCGAGATCGACGAGGAAGCGACGGTGACCGAGCCAGAGACCGCGCCAGATCCACCCAGCAGCAGCCAACCGAACCCGGCGGCTTCTGCTGATGCGCCGCCCGCAATTAATGTTTCCAGTGGGGACCAGGATTCAGGTTCCACCACCGAGGCTACCGGCACAGACACGGCTTCCACCACGCCTCCGGTACAGCCGGCTGATTCCGGCGCCACTGAGGACAGCGCCGTGACCAGCCTCCTGCCAAAGCTGCTGCGCACCACACAGATGTACTACGGCGCATCGCGAGCATTCTACTTCTCCTACGACTACGACATCACCCGCAGCCTGTCAAAACAGCCCAAGGCCAGGTGGACCGACGTGCCTCTGCACAAGCTGGTGGATCCCCTGTACTTCTGGAACCGCCACGCCGTCAAGCCGTTCATCGATGCCGGCGCAGATGCCCTGACCCTGCCTCTGATGCAGGGGTTCGTCGGCCAGCGCTCCTTTGTCGTCGACAGCAACCCGCCGCAGGTCGATGAGGGCGCAAAAGACTCGGTCGAGATGAGCGACTTCTCCTACCGGTCTGGCAGCGGCCTGTCGACGCTCGCCACGTCGCCGCAGCAGGCGGCCAGCGTGCGAACGTCTGCGGAGCTGGAGCGGCGCCCGTCCGAAAAACAGTTCGACATCACGCTGATCTCGCGGCGCTCTGTGAAGCGCGCCGGTCTGCGCTACATGCGCCGCGGCATCGACGAAGACGGCAACGTGGCCAACTCGGTCGAGACGGAGCAGATCTTGTCTCCGTCTGTCTCGGACCGGCTGGCCGACTCGCAGCTGCTGCAGCCGCCGCCGCCGGAGAAGACGTACGCTTTTGTGCAGCTCCGCGGAAGCATACCGCTGTTCTGGACGCAGTCGCCGTTCTCGCTGAAGCCCGTGCCGGCCATTCAGCACTCCCTCGAGCTCAACTTTGTCGCTCTGAAAAAGCACTTTGATCTGCTGCGGCGAGAGTACGGCACCGTGCAGATTGTCAATCTGACCGAGAAGCACGGCGTCGAGGCTGCTCTCGGCACGCAGTACGAGAGGAGCGTGCAGCGATACAACGACGAGACTAGCAGCGCACCGGGCCAGGTCACAGTCCCGTTCGAGTGGTTTGACTTCCACCACGCCTGCAAAGGCATGAAGTTCGAAAACGTCTCCCTTCTCATGAGCAGGGTGAGCAAGACGATCGAAGAGCTCGGCAGCACGATCGAGGAGACGGGCGGCCCGGGCACCACAGACAGCACGGGAACGAGCACCCCTGCCGAGAGCGCTGGGGGCAGCGGCAGCGGCAGCGGAGCGGGCAGCATCATCCAGCTGCAGAAGGGCGTCCTGCGCACTAACTGCATGGACTGCCTGGACCGGACCAACGTCTGCCAGAGCTCGTTTGCCAAGTTCATGCTGGACGCGCAGCTGAAGGAGCAAGGCTTTGACATGACGATCCAGCACGACCAGGAAAACGCCTGGTTCAACACCCTGTGGGCCGACAACGGCGATGCCATATCGAAGCAGTACGCGTCGACGGCGGCCATGAAGGGAGACTACACGCGCACGCGCAAGCGAGACTACCGAGGCGCCCTGACAGATGCAGGTCTCTCCTTGACACGTTTCTTCAATGGGTACGTTTGCAATTCATTATTTCTTTTTTTTTTTTTTTTTTTTTTTTTGGTTTCCTACTCTACATATTTTCAAGACTTCTAACATGGGTCGCAGCATCGTAAATGACTTTTTTCTGCAGATGACCATCGACTTCCTGCTGGGCAATGTGACCGACAAGATCTTTGACGAGTTCGAAGCCAACATGATGACAAAGGATCCGGCTATGTCGATGCAAAAGATGCGCGAGCAGGCCATCGACCTGTGCCAGCGGCGCGTCGTCGCTGACGAGTCCGAAGAGTTCATCGGCGGCTGGACGCTGCTGGCGCCGCACGACGCCGACACGAGCCTGACGACGCCGCCTTTTGAGGAGGTGGTTCTGCTGTTGACCGACGCGGCGCTGTACCTGTGTCGCTTTGACTGGAATCTGGACAAGCTGTCGTCGTTTGAGCGCGTGGAGCTGGCGCACATCGACAAGATCACGATTGGCACGTACATTGTGTCGACGGTGTCACCGATGCAGATGGACGAGGCGCGCAACGTCGGCTTTCTGGTGTCGTACCGGCCGGGGCGGGAGGACATTATGCGAATCAACACACGGTCGCTGTCGAGCATCCACCTGGGCGAGGGCGGCAAGGCCGGCGAGCCCGACGCGGCGGCGGCGGCAGTGGCGGCGCCTTCGGCCGACGCGCTGTCGTCCAGCATTGCCAGCTTCCTGAGCCGCCGGCCGGTGTCGCCGCCGGCCAAGCGCCTCGCGTTCAAGGCGCTCTACGCGGACACGTCGCTCGCGACCACGGCGGCGGCGGCGGCCAACGAGCAGGGCGTCAAGCGCACGGAGCGGGAGCAGGTGGTCTCGATCGCGTCCGAGATCGAGCGGCTGGTCCTCATGAGCCGGCCCGTCGCCGCGGGCTCGGAGCGCAAGCCCATCAGCGTCAGCGGCGACATCGTCTCGCTAGCCGAGGCGCGCAAGAGCACAGGGCTGCTCGGGCACCTGGGCCACTCGCTGAAAAAGCTGGTGTGGGCGTAATGCGAGAGGGTTTTTTTTGCGTAGAGGATACCAAAAAGAAAGAAGTAGACAAGCATTCTAGCGGATGATAATAATATATAAACAAGTAATTGTACCCCATACTGCTTTTCCGTCTAACGCTGTCATCTTCGCACGTACAAGTGAATCTGGTAGCGCATGTCCTCGAGGCGGATGGGATACACGAGGGACGGCGGCAGGCGGAACCAGATGGCCTCGTCCTCGTGGAGCTTGGTCCAGGCAGCGCTGACGCCACTTTCGTCGTCGTCTCCTCCGCCCGCGTCCTGCAGCAGGATCTTGTCCAGCAGCCAGCGCATAGGGTACCTGCGGGCCTGGGCGCCGACGGCGGTCTCGGCGTAGCTGCCGGGGCTGTCGACGACGAGCAGCAGGGTGCGGGGCGCAGCGGCGGCGGTCAGGCGCAGCAGGAACGTGGCGGCGGCGCCGAGGCCGCCGGCCGTGAAGAGCTCGTTGAGGGTGAAGAAGAGCGTGACGAGTGCGGCCGCGGTCGGGGCCACGGTCGAGGTCCGGGGGCCCGCGAGTATCTGCTGCATGGCCGCCTCCTCAACCTGCAGGATGTCCAGCTGGCGCACGTCGACGCGGAATCGGTCTTGCGGCTGGATGACAGCTGCCCCCGCCGCCCCTGCTGCTGCTGCTGCTGCTGCCGCCTGCGGATCGGTCATGGCCGCGTGCAGCTTGCCGACCACGCTGGCCCAGGGGCCGGAGTCGACTAGCACGAGGTCTCCTGCAGCAGGAGCGTCGCTGCTGTCGTCGGCAGCTGCTTCGCCTTGTCCGGTGCTCGCCAGCAGGAGCGCCGCGCCAAACGCGATGGTCTCAGCCGCACCGCCGCCGATGGCGACCATCCGTCGTCTTCGCTGTTGGCCCGCAGCCGCTGCTGGCGGGGCGGCCGGCCCTTCGTCGTCCTCCTCGGCAGCAGCCTGCCAGTGTTCCTGCACCATGGGGCTGCTCAGGATGGCGGCGTAGCAGAGGGCCCGCGTGGGGCTCCAGCGAGCAGCGTATGCCTCGAGCGGCGGAACGGCGGCTGCGCCATCTCCTCCCCCGCTCTCGCCATCTTCCTCTGCGCTGCCAAATGCTCCGGCAAAGTCCCGCTCAAAGAGGGCCCGCTTAACGGCCTGGAGGGCTTCCTGCAGGTGCGGCGAGGAGAGAGTGGGACCCAGAGCACGGCCAAAGACATCCAGGAGGCGCTGCTGCAGAGAAAACGTAAGTGCTCTCTGCAGGGCACTGGCGGTAGCACCACCGCTGGAAGAACCTGCTGTGACGGTCTGTGATCTCTCTGGAGGTGGTTTGCCGGCGGGCTTGCGGGCGGCGGGCTTGGACGAAGTTGAGCCCTTGGAGCCGGCTCGTCCCCCGCTGCGGTTCTTAGGCATCGAGAATGTTTTGCTATGACCAAAAAGTCCACAACGATTGAATCACCATGCCATCTCAGACGATGTCAAATCCAATTTTCGTTTTAATTTGCCTAGTCGAGCCGTCAACATGACTTCTGGAGCCTCACTATAAATTTTTTTGATAGTACAGATCCCCGCCCTAAGTAAATAATACGCCTTTGTTACGGAGTAGTTGGGCAGGCAATTAGTGGGAACTACGCCAAGAGGACTTTCCCATCTCCACAAAGCCACTAAATAAATGCGAAACTAAGGCACACTTTAGGGGGCAGAGCTTCTATTATTAGCGCGTGGAAACTGCATAACACGCTAATATTATAGGGTAATATAGCTACCTATAGCTGCAAATAGCTGAGGAGGGAGGGGGGAAACGGTCTAGAAGAGCTTCCATTTCGAGTGACGTGTTTAGAAAAACGGCGGCCAGACGCCTTCGTATTGGCAACGCCAGTTTGCATTCCAGCGACCGTTCTACCATCTTTCTTCCAGCATCTCTCTCACGCAACAACGACTCTATTCATCACGACCATTCCTTTTGGATTTTGCGATTGGCCAATTTCCACCTTTTAATTCGTAGCGGGATCTGAATGAGATAGAGAGATTTCGCCTGGAATATCGCCCACCATGGCCGACGACGATAAGGCCAAGGCTGAGAAGCTCGCCGCAGCCAAGAAGCGTGTATGTTTGCTCACCTTGTTTACCCGGACACAAGTGGATTCACAGAGGAGCATGCAAGACAGCTAATAACGACGGGTTCCATTCTTGACAACAGGTCGAGCAGCTCAAGAAGAAGAAGCAGACGGGCGCGGCCAGCACAGGCAAGAAGGACAAAAAGGACAAGCCGGCGGCTGCCGAGGCCACCGATGAGGCGAAACCTGTAGAGAAGGAAGAGAACGAAGACGACCAGAAAGACGAGGAAGAGACGAAGCCATCAGCAGGAAAGGGCGGCGATAAAGCCAAGAAGGGGAAGAAGGGCAAGAAGGGCGACGCAGAGGCAGCCAAAGACGGGGGCGCCGACGACACAAAAGAGGAGAACACGAAGAACGACAACGAAGACGAGGGCGAAGGCGATGACGATGACGTGGCCGTCGCCTCGCCCCTCGCCTCGCCCAAGATGGCAGCCGCGGCGCCCTCGCTGTCTGAGCAATCGCGCCTGCGGTCGACATCCTTCCGCCACGGCGGCGGCGGCCCGCTGAGCCCGTCAGCGGACGGCGAGACGGCTGCGGACATCTACCGCAAGCAGGCGGCGCGCATCGAGGAACTCGAGCGCCAGAACAAGCGGCTGGCCAAGGACGCGGCCGACGCCGAGAAGCGGTGGCAGAAGGCAGAGGATGCGCTGGCCGACGTGCGCGATGGCGGCTCAGACGCGTCCGAGCTGACCAAGCTAGTAAGCTGTTTTTGTGTGCCTCTTATGCGCGATCGAGTGCGGCATTGCTGACCCACCCCACAGAAATCTGAGATTGCTGCGCTGCAGCGGCAGAACGCGCAGCTGCAGGCGCGGACGGTCGGGCGCCACGGCTCGACGCCGTCGGTCAGCCTGGGCGTGCCGCCGCCGGCGTCAGAGCTGACAGAGCAGCTGCAGTCCAAGGCGCAGACAATCGAGACGATGGAGCTGGAGATGGCGCGGCTGCGGGCGCAGGTGGAGCGGCTGTCGGTGGAGGGCGGCGGCGGGGGCGGGGCGCCAGGCGAGAACGGCGACGCGAGCGGCGGCGGGCTGGCGAGCGCGCAGGCGGAGCAGGTGGCGGCGCTAGAGGAGAAGCTGGCGCGGGCGGAGCGGGCGGCGGGGGCGGCGCAGCGCGAGCTGGCGGAGCTGAAGCGGCACGCGGACCGCACGGCGGAGCAGGCGGTGCGGGCGGGCAGCGCGCGGACGAGCGCGGAGACGCAGCTGCGCAGCCTGGCGGCGGAGCGCGACGCGCTGCGCGACGAGCGCGACGCCCTGGCCAAGCGCGCCGACGCCCTGGACAAGAAGGTAGCCGCGCTGACCACGCTGCACAAGGAGCACGACGCGCGGTCGCAGGCGCTGCGCCGCGACAAGGAGCGCGCCGACCGCGACCTGGCCGACGCCCGCACGCGCCTGGCCCGCGCCGACGCCGAGGCCCTGCGCCTGCGCAAGG
This sequence comes from Hawksworthiomyces lignivorus, assembly GCA_002917075.1. Lineage (NCBI taxonomy): Eukaryota > Fungi > Ascomycota > Sordariomycetes > Ophiostomatales > Ophiostomataceae > Hawksworthiomyces > Hawksworthiomyces lignivorus. The sequence goes on along the minus strand of NTMA01000044.1, from coordinate 108,668 downwards.
AGCGCGCCGACCGCGGCGGACCCGGCGGCGGCGGCGGCGGCACCGACGACGAGCACCTCGACGAGCTCGAGGACGAGCTGCTCGAGCGCCGCCGCAGCACCGAGGACCTCGAGCGCCGCCTGCGCGCCCTCGAGGCCGAGAACGCTGACCTGCGCCACGGCATCTGGCACGACCGCCGCAAGGAGCTGCAGCTCGGGCCCGACGACATCGCCGGCGGGCCCGCTGGAAGTGGCGG
>NTMA01000044.1:0-108420 GCA_002917075.1 Hawksworthiomyces lignivorus | reverse complement strand
GGCCGCCACTTTAGCGACGTCGATCTCGGCGGCGCCGGGGGCGGCGGCGCCAACCGAAAGCGAGGCGCCAGCGGCGGCGCTCCCGCCGCCAACACGCTGGGCGACTTCTTCTCGGCGCTGACGGGCACCGGCAGCGCGGCCTCCGCCGCCGCCGGTGGCCATCACCATAGCCACGGCCACGGCCACCACCCGTCACACGGCGGCGGCGGCGGCGCCTCTCTGGACGACGACGGCTTCCTCGACGACGACGACATGGACTTTGACGAGGAGGCCTTCCGCCTCGCCCAGGAGGAGGAGGCCCGCAAGCGCATCGAGCGCGTCAAAGAGGCCAAGCGCGCCCTCAAGAACTGGGAGGGCTGGCGCCTCGACCTCGTCGAGAGCCGCCAGGGCGGCGCCGAGGGCATCGGGCCCATCTTTGAGATCTGATAGTGGGAAGGGGGGACGCGGGGGACCGGGGCGGAGGATTGGTCAAGGTGTTTATGGCGCACACAGGCCGGGGGTGCAGATTGTCTGAGCACGGGCGGGAAGGACGCGGGAGCAAGACGGCTACTGTAAGACTACGATCATATTACACAAAGACGCTACAAGGAACCACAGTATGGTTTTTGGTTTGTTTGCTCCTCGAGGGAGGAGGCGTGGATTCTTTGAAATGAAATTAGGCAAACTTGAGCAAAGGAATTCTGGACTACATTAACAATGACACTTCACGATAAGTTTCTCTGTGCGTCGAGACATCACGTATCACATTCTCATTTTTATCCCGTGTCCTCCTATTGCTCTGCAAAGGAGAACTTGCACAAATTCTATAATCTTACACATTTGCTGCCTAGAAAGAGTTTGGACTGCGTACCACTCAGAAACAATCTAAATACTAATCATACATAGTCGTGAGGCGTGAGAGACGGGTGACCTCTACAAGATGAGAGAGCGAAAGTGCAAAAAAGGGGAGACAGGTGAAGAAATAGATGGCCTAGGCACCAAAGATGAGACGTGGGGGGTGGTGTATGAAGAAAAGACAGAGAAATGAACTATCTAGAGGGACAGACAAAGAAAAGAGATTACAAGAAAGCCCAAGCCTAGGCAGCGTGCTCTCGTCCTTCCGTACAGAATACATAAGATACAAAGATATGGGAAACCCAAATCAAACAGCCAATCTTTCTTGCGGGGACCCAGCAAGCCTTAAGTACCATTCCTCCGTCGTGACGCGTAAAACTAAAACAAAAGAAAAAAGACACCCAGATATGCACAAGGCTTCCCTAGAGACGCAGAGACATATGAAAGCCCCACGAGAGTTGGGAAGAGCCCGTGTCCGTATAGGCCCAGCTAGGCTAGGCAGAAGTGAGAGAGAAGACGAAAAAGGACAAGGCCGAACAGGCGAGAAAACATGAAAAGGTCGTCAGAAGAAAAGAGAAACCCGCAGCACAAAAACAAAAAGCAGAAAAGCCGGTAAACAGTCCGCAAAGGCTTCCGCCCATACCCGCAACCATACCAAAAGGAGACGCAGATGTTGCCCATTAATATAAACAATCCGTACATACGCGATGGAGCGCGCGTGGCATCATGTCACAAGATCCAAACTCGCCCCCCTGATGACTCACGCCTCACTTTGTGTAATTTTTTTTGCCTCTTTTTCACATGACTGCCGTGGACGCAGTTGGGGCTGCCGAGGATGCGAGCTGCGGCTGCTGCGGCTGGGGCTGCTGCGACGACGCGGCGTGCTGCTGCAGCTGGGCGATCTGCTGCATCATGGCCAGGGTCTGGCGCTTCTGTACCTCGAGATGCCGCCGCAGCTCCTCGTTCTCCTGGCGCACGCGCTTGACCTCCTCGCGCAAGTCCTGGGGTTCGTGGGGCTGCTGCGACACCAGGCCAACGCCGTCCTCGTCGCCCGGGCCTCCGCCGCTGCCGCCGCCGCCGCCGCCATCGTCAAGTAGCGAGGATGCTGTCCGTTTTCGCCCGCGCGACGGGAGCAGCAGGCCCAGGTTCTCCATGGCCTTGGCGTCGTCGTCGAGGTCGACGTCGCTCAGACCCGCGCCGGCCATGCCGTGCGCGCCGGCGACTGAGCTGGCGTTGTTGCTGCCGTCGCCGACGCCGCCGATGGGAGACTGGCCGCCGCCTGGCAGCAGAGGCCGGATGGAGTTTATGTTGAGGCTGCTCAGCAAGGCATCGGTCGTGCCGCCGACGAGAGGGAGCGGCGCCGCTATCGCCGTCGGCGTAGTTGCGGTGTGGACGCGGCGCAAGTGCTCATTCAAGTTCTCCTGCCGCGAGAAGCCTTTTCCGGCGTGGCGCTTGCAGGTCGGGTGCGGACAGTGCAGCGGATTCCGCGGCCCGCCGTGCTTGCCGTGCACCTCGCGCTCGTGCCTCAGCAACCCCCCTGAATAAGTAAAGCCAGGCAGCTTTTCGCAGCCCTCTGCTGTGCAGCGATATGGCCTCTCATGCTTATCCATATGCTTGCTAGAAAGTTATGGTGGTTAGCACCAACAACGCTTTAATGAATAATAATAGTAGTCATGATAATAAAAGGAAGGAACTTACTTGTACTCGCACTTGCGCGGAAATTGCTGTATCTCCTCGGTGCAGTCGGGCCACGTACATTGATATAAGCCCAAGGGATTCTTCTTGACGTCTCGCGTCGGTTTGGGTATTGGCTTGACGCGGTGCGGTCCGAGGACAATGTCCCCTGACGGCGGCGACGGCGCCTTGACAGAATGTGGAGACCGAGGTGACAGGGTTGTTGTGTGGAATGTCTGCCCCGAGGACGAGTGCTGCTGTGCGGTCGCTTCCGCGACCGAGGCTTCGACCGCGGCGATATTTGCGGCGGCGGCAGCAGCAGCCGCTGCTGCTGCCGCAGCCGCCGCTGTGCTCATGGCGGTTGAGCCGGTGATTTCATGGCTGACGCCGCTGTCGTCGTCGTGGTTGGGTCCTCTGCTCGCGACGTCATCGTCGGCAACGAGACGCGACGGCTCGCTCTCGGCCAATATGGACGGCTCAGGCGGGTGGAAGCTGACGGCAAGATCGCTGACGTCGCCAACGTCGTGCATGGCCGCTGCGACGTTGCTGTCCTCGGCCTCATCGTACCGGTCTACCTCGTCGCCCGCCTGGTCGATATTTGGGTAGTTGCTCTCATCCGCGAGGAAGGCCGGATGCCTTGATTCAAATACCATACTCATGGTGGTATAGTCGATGTGCAGAAAAATCTAGCAGAAGTGCGCAGAAAGTGCAGAAATGCTGACCAAGCCTAGATCTCGGTCCGTGATCTAAGTGTGGGCGGGTCTTCACAGGAAGAGCGTAAGAAAATGAATAAATAAGCCGTCGGATGAAAGATGGGAAATTCGTTTGCAGGTCGTCTCAAAGAAAACAAGAACAAAAAAAAGGGTATCTAAGGCTGAAAGAAACAAAACCGAAAATATGCGGGAAAAAAAAAATTAACGATGACGCTCTGGATGTTCACAGAGCAAGAAGAAAGAAGAGAAAAACGAAGAAAATAAGATGTATCTTGCGAAGATACGACGGCTGCCTTGCTTTTATATGGAATGGGCCGACGATGGTAAGAAAAGAAGAGTAAGAAGAGCCAACGTTCCGTTTTAGCTTTGAGTTTCTTACTTTTGCTCTTTTTCTTCGCGGCTCGTCCGGCTCGGATCTAGAGGGTTGAAAAAAGTGCGAGGAGTCAGTTCTTCGTGTACCTGCATAGAGTAGTGAATGATGCGCGATGGGATCTCGGGGGAACAAGACAAGATTTCGGGTGTGTGATAGCAGCGAGTTGGAGCCTGAGGATGTTAAGAAGATGAGGCATCAATATTTTTGGGGAGAACTTGGGTATTTCGTTAAATTTTGTGCCTGAAAAATTTGCCTCAGGAAAAGGACCGCGGCTGGCTTTTCCTCGTGCCCCGTACGCCACTGCCAGGCCGCCGCGTAACGTGCAAGCGTGTGTGGTTGATTCGTCAGCAGACTTTCTTGCAGCGCAGAGACAGCACTCGCGTCTCTTGCGTGCAAACATAAACAAAAAAGAAAACTGAGGCCAGGGCAGAGTGTTGACTCAGCCACTGCCCGCCACACTCCAGCAGGATCCACAAAGTCTGGGGTCCGAATGCTCCCGTCGATGACTGCAGCAGCCCCTTGTTACAGAAAGTGAGGCCAGCGCCGACTGTGATTGGCAGTTCGCGCCTCGCTGAAGATTCCTCTCCAGCTTTTAGCTCGTAGGGCTCTTCTGCTGTCTGCCTAAGTACAGCGGGGCGGAGCTACCTTGCAGCTATACCCGTGGAAACATAATTGCCTACCTTCTCGGCACAGCAAAACGACCCAGGTTCGTGCAAGAAAGAGACGTTGCAGTGACAAATCAAAGAGACGTGAAAAAGATAACAGACGCGAAAGTGAACAGAACGGGAAAGGAAAAGCGATTCTTGCCTCTGCGCAAATCAACCACGTACCTCAGAATTGCCTGCTCGTTTCTTTTTCTTTGGCTGCCTCGGACTCCAGAAGCGAGCTTGGTAGGCGGAAGACGTCTTCTAGCTGCGTCGTTATGCTGTGGCTGGGGAGGCGTATATGCGATATTGGATCCACGATACTCTATTTTTCATGTGCTCTTTTGTTATGCTGAGTTGACTGCTTGCGTGTTTCCTTAGATTCAGATGCTCAGGCCAAGTTCGTTTTCCGTCTTGCCATGTGTCGTATCTGAGGGGGGGGGTGGTGGGGAGGCATTTATTAATAGTCGTGAGATGAGAGACTCCGCAGGCAGAAAGGCTTTGTTCATACCTAGCCATGCAGCCCTGAAGCTGGAGCATCAAATGGTGACAAAGGCGGATAGGTAAACAAGCATGGGGGGGGGGGGGGGGGGTTCTGCTTCTAGAGTAGAAGCTCAAGGCCATCTCTCTAAGGCATCAAGCACACACACCGGTGACTCATGACTGTATATCTCTATAGACAAACGCACACTTCTCTCCTATCTTCTCGGTACCTTTTTTTTTGTTTTCTTTTAGGGTCGACTAAGGTGTCCTTTTTCCTATTTAGCTAAGGTCGATTTTTGGGCCTCTTCTCTCGTGTATTTATATTTTTTTTGAGAGAGAGAGTTTGATGAGACTGGTAGATAATGCTCCACGGATCCACTGGCTTAAAAAACGGCCGCTCTTTATTATCTGATGCGGCACGTTGAATACCACTCACCTACCTAGGCGAAGCACTTGAGTAGCATTGGCACTTTGCACGTTTGTCGGTCATTTTGCGTTGGATAGTTGGTTTACACTGCTGACCAGGCAGCGAGAGGATCTTGAAACTGTATCTTCCTTTGCTCCTTTTCCCCTTCCCTCTTCCACTGAAGTGGTGCTCCACACCTGCAACCGTTGTGGGCGCGCTTGTGGGTTGGGTATTGCACGCAATTTTAGGCTTCCCTTTTGTTACTGTTAAGGTCTTTTTTAGATCTACAAAGCCCTACATGAACATACGGTTGTCGATGCCTTTTTTTTTTCAGCCTTAACATCACTTTGTTGAGCCTCAATTTGTGCTACTTCTCATCATTGGAAGTGAAGAGCGCCTTTCAAGACCAACAAAGCAGGCGTGTGCTGTCGGACTTGATCGAGCCGACCACCGTGATTTCTAGAACAGACTCGTAGACAGACGTGCTGATCCGCTTTCTTGAAGTCCTCAGCAATGTGAACTCCGACAGTAGGGCTACGAGCTAGGCAGCAAGGCTGCCGGAGCCAGGCGGGAGGTGAGCGGACAGCCGCGAGCTGTAGATACTAAATAAAGTTCTTATGAAAGCAACCATCTCTCGGATAACACAGCCGGCAGCCTGTTGCAGTCGCTTACCACAAAAACGTGAGACTGCTAATACGGCAGTCATGTTAAAAGCCATGCATGCTAGAGAGCCCGCCCGGACCATATGTCCGGCGAAAGACGTGGAGGAGTCGAGCTGTCGGATCCCTCGTTTGCCATATTTGCACAAACGCAGGAACTAAGGTGTGTAAAATTCAACGCATGGCAACCAGTTCGACACTGCCCAGGAGCCGACTGCATACTGCGCAGGGGGCAGCATGAGGCCTGCCGGCTTTGTGGACGAGTTCTCGCAGTGTCAGCCTAATGCAGACACCGCAAGTCCCATTTCCTTTTGGGACCGTTCTGTCTTAGCCTCACAGCCGCAGCAAAATCAATAGTTGGAGAGCTTTAGCTCGTCTTTCGAAATTGAGAAACCATTCACTAGAATGGTTGAGGCGGGCGCTGCGCTCTTCGATCCGTTGAGTGTTGAATGTAATGACGAGCCGCAGTAATGTAATATGAGCCAATCAATTTATCCACCTAAGGCACATATGTATCTCCGAATAGGGCAGTGGTGATCTGCAGGGTGCGCTTGAGTAAGAGGCCTCAAAATCAGGTGCCTTTGTGTTTAGCGTAAAATGGTTGAATGTATCTCCATTTGAACTTAAAAAAAATTGACGAACAAAGATATCACAGAGGACATGGATATTACATTTTGCCGAGAGGGAGCCTTCGAGAACCAAAAAATTAAAACAAAAGAAATCAATTCGATGACAAGGCTCCCTAAGAAGGACATGCAAGTGTGTGCCCTGCATGGCCTAGAATTTGAGGCGAAGTGCAAACCATTATCTTAACATGTAAGGATTTTGCGCTCCAATCGAAATTGCAATTGTGGCTGGGTTAAATTCGAAGCAAGTTAGGACCCCGGCAAAGAGCTCTCCTATACTTCAGATGCATCGCAGCGGCCTGCGGCAAGAGACCGAATCTTCGCTCTGCATCGCGGGCGCTGCCTGTGGCCGGCTGAGTCTTGACATAGGACCCCCACGACCCTGTAAATCCTCTCCGCCTCATCTTCGAGGCAGGCAGGGGCCGTCTGAAAATGGGTCCAATATTTGCAGTCGGCCAGCTCAGGCGTACATGTGCTGTTTTGGCCTTTCTCGTCAACGCCTTTGCTGCAGTCAATACCTAACCGGCGCAGGGGATGGACAAGGGGGGTGTGGTAAGGCTATAAGGCTGATTAAAAGACGTGGGGATGTCAAAACCACAAGAGGGATCCAAAGGGCTGATTGATGTCGGACACCAGGTTAGAAAAGACAGACCGCTTCACCTAGGTGGCCCTTGCCGTTGGCATCACAGCCAGGGCTTACGTGATACAAGTTAAGAAATTCCGAAAAAAAAAATTCGTAGTAATAATAAAGATTAAAATATAGAATAAACACAACACAGCAGATCGTTGGAGAAAGATGGTCGTGGGAAAACACCATGAGATGGCGCCATTGGATGCCCCGTTATCGTCACAGGAGACAGCAGATTAGACCACCTCAGAAAAGCGGTAAAGAAGACAGATGTTACAATCTATCAACAAGCGCACTCTGGCTCACATGGACGTTGCCATAGCTATTCACCCGTCCAGCCCGCCTCATCACCAAGACGGCGCAGTGTCGCATAGATGGGCCAGTCATCAAAAAGAGAGAAGCCAAGAGAAGAGAGAGCGCTGACAGGTGGCTGCAGGTGAGCGCTGACTGCTGCCTCAGGGCTGGCCGACATGATTGGCCAGGCCCTGGCATGCTGCAGTTACTGTGACGCCTCAGGCGGGCTCTTCGTGCTCGGAAACATGCCGGTGTGATCTCTCCGCAAAAAAACTGTAGTTTTTGTTTGCTAGACAAATTTCAATGACACGCTGCGGCTTGTCCAGCCGAAACCACTTCTTCGGAACACTTTTCCTTTTCTGGTGGAAGAGGGTTTTCCCGACTCCAAGCAACACTTCCAAATCAGGCAAAGAAACTCGAGTCACCTTGGCGATAGCGAATTCGTTCCCCGCCTAGCGGATTAGCAGCGAGAGTTAGTCATTGTTGCTTCCCCGTTTCTCGCTCCTATCTAAGCTTTTGTCTCTTAATGTCTTTATTTTTTGTGGGCGGGTCTTTCGAGATGGAATAAGTTTAGGACTGCATTTGAAAGCAGAGGAGGAGTGGGGGAGGTATCACAGCTATGTAGGAGGTGGCAGAGCAAGGAGGGGAGCAGCCGAACCCGGTGCTAAAATAGACAACATCCCGAGCTGCTCCGGCATGAAGCTAAAACTGCCCTTTGATCCCGTAATATCGCCGAAAGGAATGGCCTTTCGTGCTCCGTTACTATGGAGTTAGGGAGTTTATGGAGCTATGGAAAGGGGGAAGTAGATCCAGAATAGGTGAGGGGTTGCGAAAACAGCATGAAAACTGACATCACAAGTGCCGGAAAGAAACCCCACCTTTTCCACCAGAGGTTCGTTTATCAATTACGGATTCCCGTCGTCATTCAGTGGTCTCTCTTGATCTCGAATCTCTTCTCTTGACGTCTGAACCATCTGTCCTTTGCTTTGCATCTTGTGCACCTCCAGCAGCTGCCTTGAAACTCGATCTAAAAGGTACGTGATGAGAAAGCCCAGTAGTGCGAGGCACACCACCAGGAGAAGAGCTTCTGCTGGCACTTGATAAACACGAAAAGGAGGGGCGGGATTGATGGATTATTGTTTTTCACATCTATTGAGAAATGTCTCTTCTTTTCGCTTCCCTCTTTTTCTAACAAAGTACGAAACAACCAGGTCGGACATCAGGAAGAGGGGAACACGGGAAAACGAACACGGGACAGCTTCTACAGCAACCAGCAAAGTGGACAAAAGGCAAGCCCTTCCTCGTAATTCACTGGCTCAGATTTTGCATCCGCAAACCAATGCACATCGACGAGAAACCAAACAAGGACATAGCATCAGACGACTAACATCCTCCGTCAGCTGCTAGCTTACTCTTGTGAATACGATCATCAAAGAAGTTCATTTCTGCACGATGGCTTCTACCGTGGGAAAGGTACGTGATTTGATAAGAAAATACGCAGAAGAGGCTAGATAAATGAAGAGCCTCAAATAGCAATGTTGCTATTGGAGAATGAGGCCGTCCAATGCTAGCGTTTCTTTCGTATTCCGCGTGATGGTGAGCGTGAGGGGCTGACATGATGATGAACTCGCCCTGCAGACTATTACTTGCAAGGCTGCCATTGCCTGGGAGGCTGGCAAGGAGCTCAGCCTTGAGGACGTTGAGGTGCTGCCGCCTAGGGCCCACGAGGTCCGCATTGAGATCTACTATACCGGCGTGTGCCACACAGGTGAGATTAGAGCTTGCAGCCTGCCGCCTTGACTTTGCAAAAGAGCCTCAAGTCTGACATCTACAACAGACGCCTATACCCTGTCCGGCAAGGACCCCGAGGGTGCCTTCCCTGTCATCCTGGGCCACGAGGGTGCCGGTATTGTTGAGTCAGTCGGTGAGGGCGTCACCAGTGTCAAGCCAGGCGACCATGTCGTGGCGCTATAGTACGTGTTACCTCCCAGCCTTCTCTATACGCCCCATTCCCACCATTATTCTCTCGCTATCTCTCTCTCTCTGCCTTTTTCTCTCCAACTTTCGCTAAGACGTCCCCCCTCTTTTCCCTCTCTTCCAGCACCCCCGAATGCAAGGAGTGCAAGTTCTGCAAGTCGGGCAAGACCAACTTGTGCGGCAAGATCCGGGCGACGCAGGGCAAGGGCGTGATGCCAGACGGCACCTCGCGGTTCCGGGCCCGCGGCCAGGACATCCTGCATTTTATGGGCACGTCCACGTTCTCGCAGTACACGGTGGTGGCCGACATCTCCGTGGTGGCCGTGCAGCCCGACGCGCCGCTCGACCGCGTGTGCCTGCTGGGCTGCGGTATCACGACCGGCTACGGCGCGGCGCGCGTGACGGCAGGCGTCGAGGAGGGCAGCAACGTGGCCGTGTTCGGCGCCGGCTGCGTGGGTCTGTCGGTGGTGCAGGGCGCGGTGGCCAACAAGGCGGGCAAGATCATCGTGGTGGACGTCAACCCGACCAAGGAGGCGTGGGCGACCAAGTTCGGCGCGACCGACTTCGTCAACCCGACGGCGCTGCCGCAGGGCACCACCGTGGTGGACAAGCTGCTGGAGCTGACGGACGGCGGCTGCGACTACACCTTTGACTGCACGGGCAACGTGCAGGTGATGCGGGCGGCGCTCGAGTCCTGCCACAAGGGCTGGGGCCAGAGCATCATCATCGGCGTGGCCGCCGCCGGCCAGGAGATCAGCACCCGGCCCTTCCAGCTGGTCACCGGCCGCGTGTGGCGGGGCTCTGCCTTTGGCGGCATCAAGGGCCGCACCCAGCTGCCCGGCCTGGTCGGCGACTACCTCGACGGCAAGCTCAAGGTCGACGAGTTCATCACGCACCGCAAGACGCTGGGCCAGATCAACGAGGCGTTCGAGGTCATGAAGGCCGGCGACTGCATCCGCGCCGTCGTGGACAGCCGCAAGCTGTGAGCGGTCCCCTTGCAGCAGGAATGCTGGAAAGAATCTGCAGGTCTGTTTTTTTTAGGTCTGTTTGTCCGTAGCTCGACGCGAAACAAAAAGGCAGGATACAAAATTGAAAGGCATAATGAATTAAGACAAGAGACCCATCTAAAAACCCCTTAAAAAGGACCTCTGCTGGAGATTGCTAGTACGGGAGTGATAGTATTTCAGAGGCTTCCCAGTTGCTCTGGTTGGTAGGAAACTGTCATATATATGCTCCTGTCTCTTCTTACGTGGCGTACCATCCTTCCCCACGTCGTGTAAAGTAGAGCGGTGAGAACCCTTGTGGACACCGCACCCATTTGTCAATTGAGAACAGAAGGAGCCTAGAGTGGCACTGCTGCCGATTTCTCTGTCGTCAAAGATCCTTTTAATGCTCTCTGCGAGATGGACGGCAGAGCTGTTCGTAGACAACTGCCAATGGGAAGGCAAATGCAGATTTATGCGTATCTATAGTCGATCTCTGAAAATCGGAGCGGAGGTTGCGATCTAGGAGACTTCACTTCAACTACATCGCATTCTTCGGCAGGATGCAGCCATGATGGGTCCTATCAGGAGGGCGCCAACGGCGGTGAGTGTCGATCGCTGTTGACAGCCGTATTTTTTTCTACGTCGGAAGTTCCTAAAGGAGGCGGATGCTTGTGGTGAGACATGCTCACTTGAAGATTGCAGCCATTGGCCATCTGTACTGCACACTAATCAAATCTGGGGTCGCCAGAGCGGAGGTAAGGTACGTGTGTATGAAAAGCCATCTCACCCGATGACTGCAGAAAAATGCAGAAAGGGAGAAAACGGTCGGGAAGACCGGTTGTTGCGATTGGCCTCTCATGATAGTTATGCACCAGACTCCCTCTTTCAAAAATTTGTCGTCGCTGTCGTCATACTACTTTTGTTCTGCTTTGTTTTTTACCCTCCTTTGGCTGACAAGCGCCTCTGACATCATTCATGCCCGGCAATGCCTGACCAAAAAAACAAACCGGTCCCGACGACAGTAAATGGCAAAGAATTCGTTTGTACAATCTATCAAATTGCCAAAAGACGGACCATTTAACCTCCTATTGGGTTTGCATATTCCTGATGTTCTGGGAGGCGGTTGTGTGTTTTGTCTCAGCCTAAGCGTTCGCTCTCCAGAGTTTAGGCTGTCGGCAAGGACCAGGGAAATTCTGTGGTCTCTCGGGGATTTTAGGATTTGGGATTTTGTTTTGCAGCGAGACAATACTCCGTCCGTGTGTGCGCAGGATTTGGGCCAATTTCCTTGGCCGTGGAGGTTTCGAAAACGCTTGGGGAGTTACCCTCTTCCTTCTCCCTCATTGCTACATGTCACACACACTGTGGCTTGGTGCCGGTCTCACTACCCAGGACCCGGCCAGGGCCTCCTCTTGCCGGGGTTTTCGCGGAGTGGTCTTTTGTCATCAGCGCAGGCGCTTGTGACATGGCCGATTAGGCCGTTGGGTGCGTAGCGAGACGGGCTGCTCCAATAAGCGTAGGAGCGTTATTGCCGAGCGAAATGTCGGGCAGTGAGAGACAGAGACAAAGACAAGCCCAAAAAAAGGACGTGGTTGTTCCAGGGGCCTTCTTTTCGGTTGTTCTGGGCTGTGTCTGGTCACCCGGAACAGGGCCCTGTTTTGGCCTCGCACGTCTCTGGTCACCGAGTTTGGCTCTCTTTTCTTTTCTTCTTCTTTCATTCTTTATTTGTCTGACCATGTCTCACCACCGGGACACCCGCTCTCTCTAGGCTGTGTCAGATGTCACAATGGTCACAGCGATATTACAGTGCAATTACAGGCGGCATTGTGCAGCGACTGCTTTGGCTCTGTCAGCGGCGTAGTCGTACGCTGCAAGAAGGACAGAGGAAAAGTGCCCACTTAATAAAGGACACGCCATACTTTGTCCGCATCGCCAATCTGCAAACCCCCGAGAGCGGAGCCTCGTCCAGAGTGTCGTGTGTGTATGACTCTTGCGCGTACTGCAATCTGCTGAGTACCCGCCGTAACTCGTACGGTACATTCGCTACGACAAATGCACAAATCTAATCGGCTTTCAAAAGCGGTCGGCGCTAATCGTTCGGAGCACAGTGTCGCTGGGTGTGGTGTCTCTTAGTTGGTTAGACCGCCCAGACGACCGGAGGGATCCACTTGGAGGAGCGCACTTTGGCTATCGCCATCCACTCTGCGGAGTATTCCTACTCATCAGCTACAAGCACGGAGTATGTACCTGCTCCTGTCATTTCTTATCCGCCCCCCCCGCCCCCCCCCTATACTCAGTTCGTATGCCTAAGGCTTATATATGTACTGCTAGCCATTCTGCCACAGTGTCGCCTCGTCTTGCCTCATCTCGCCTCCTGAATCGCCTGCTTTCTTTTTCTTCTAGCAGCTTCCTTCTCGCCTAAGCTATACTGTGCCAGGCTCTGCTGCGCCAGGCGTCCCTTTCATGCCTGGCTCGCTGGGTTGTTAGCCCAACTCGCAAGCCTGCATTAGTCAATAGCCTATTAAGCATGCATACATACGTCCTTCGTACATACGCATACATACACGTATCCGCTTAATGCAAGGATCTGAAGGCAGGGAACTATGTACAGTACGATGTGTAATCTATACTTGCAGACCGCACTTCGTACAAGTGTGTATTAGGCGAACACAGAACACAGTCCACGGGTCTGAGGTACTAGCAGGGCTATTAAGAGACAGGCTAGTATTCAATATAGAGCGTGGAGAATCGCTCTTTGACACCCGCGCTACCTGCGCCGTACCTTGTTCGTCAGCTGCCCTGCCTGCCCAACTACGTCAGGCGGGAGTCAATGCGATGTAGCAGCCTCCTCTTCCTCACTCTCTTTTCCCGTCTCTTGGGTTCCGTATTATCGGCCCTCCCTAAATCGTCTCTCCCGCCAATGCCCCCAATATCCTTCCTAATGCCCTTTTCTGGTTCCCTATCGAGGCCTATCGAGTCTATCCTGATGCCCGTCCCCCCCCCAATTCATCAACCTCCCTATTACGGAGCAATACCCGGGACCTGTCGACTAACGCTGCTCGTAATAAACGACGTATCTTACCAAACATATTATTGAGTGGCTACGGGTCGTTCGCTCAAACCGCCGAACTCCCTCCCTCCTCCCCCCCGTATTTCTGGTATTTTGTATCATTACATTGAGCTACGACCAGCTAGCTTTCCTTGGTTCCGCTGCGCCCACGTGAGCCGTTTCCCGACAATCGCTGACTCTTATTCTACGTCCTTCTCTTGTCTCCTTCTCTCTCCTCCTCCGCCTCCTTCTTTCTTCCTTTTTATTTCTCGCCTTTCCTGCAGTCCTACAGTTTTGTCTTTTTCTTATTTTCTCCTTGTTTCGTTTCATATTTTTTGCTTTTCTCTTCCTTCCTCGTCACATTCTCCGCATCCTTCTCTCCTCCTACAAACTCCATCTTCCCAGCCCGCTTATCGTCACCGTAATTAGACGTCAACTACCGCCCTAGCCGATACCGATACGAGCCCAGCGAGGCAGCCTCCTCTCACTCGTCGCCCGTTATCTGTTGTCGTCCGACCTCATATTCTTCGCCGTCGCTCCCGTCGGCGAGTTTAATCTGATTTTCCTCTTAATTCCCTTTTTTTCTCTCTTATTTCACTTCCCTCTCTCAAACCACACACAAAATGGCGCCCAAGAAGATCAAGTGCTCCTACAAGGAGTGCAAGGATGCTGCCCAACGCATTGCTGGTGACTGCGGCTTTTGCAATGGCCACTTCTGTGGCCGACACCGGTTACTAGAAGACCACAAGTGCACCGGTCTCGAGGACGTAAGTTTTTCTCTTCCAACTCCCAACAATTGCTCGTGTGCTGCCTAGCAGGCGCTTGCCGTATCTATGCCGAAAACTGACTCTTGTCCGCATCTCACAGTGCAAGAAGGCCGCACACGAGCAGAACGCAGCACAACTCGAGTCCGAGCGGACACATGTTATCAAGGGCGTGTAAAAACGCACACCGGGCATACTGTCTGATTGTCCTGCTATCCTGTTTTCTCCCAACCTGAGCTTCGAGCCCCGAATCTATTTTATCCAGTTCTCCTTTTGTGGCCGAATCCACTCGCAACCAACTCGATCGAGCCAATTTCCGAATCTGCGGGATACAATCGAGCGTTGGTGGCAATATGCGAGTGAATTAAGGCCTTTGGAACGACTGGGGCTTGGCCCGGGAGCGTATTCAATTTTTTTTCTGGCGGAGAAGCAGACCATTTTTGCTGCTCGCATGCAGAGACCGAGTCCAGCCAATCTTGCAACTTGCCCTCCAGACCGCCAGGTCAGGTGCCGCTTTTTGGTGCGCCACAGCGGCTGCTCAGCCTATCTGGCTTAACACACTCCTCATCACCGATAAGCCGGCCTCAAATATGGCTGGCTCTATTTTTGACTTGTTCTCTTATGGTTCCTATACCTTTATTATCGTGTCTTCATTCTACCATACGCGGCGTCAGGATCTGGGTAGCGAAGGAGTGACTTGAGCCGGTTGATTTCTGTCACTTTGGGAGTCTTTTATTTGACTCTTTTATTTGCGTATTATTTTTGGCCGCTCAGTTCTTTTAGTCCTATGTATATATGCATCGCTGTCGAGAAACGGCGAGCCATTAGATTTGGTCGATGAACGGTTCGGTTGAACGCCGAAATCTGCTAGTAATCCAATTTGTATACTTTAATGAACTGACAAGTTTTATGCTCGTGTGCCAATGTTCGGTGACAAATGTGTGCAAGTAGGCCAAGAACAATGTCCTTCTGGCAATTGGAGCGTATGGGGTTCTTCATCGTAAAAAAGCGTGGTTATATGATATCGTATTAAGTATCTAAAAGCACCTAGAAAATAGAGTCTTCAAAATTCCTTGGAGATTCCTACTCCTCCTCGTCCTCCTCCTTCTCTTCTTCTTTGATCACGAGGCCGTCGTCGAGGCCCTGCTCCCGCAGGCGCTTCCGGCCCTCGGCGACCTTTTTGCGGTTGGCGCCGCGACAGAGGCCGCGCAGGCCCACGGTGCAGTCGCCGCACTTTGCGCCCTGGGGCGAAGGGCAGACGGTCTGGCCGAAGCCGACGAGCAGCCAGTTGATCTCCTTCCACTTGTCGCGGGGCAGCCAGCTCTGGAGGGCGAGGCGGGTGCCCTCGGGGGTCTTGGCGGCTTGGGAGCCGGGCTTCTGCCAGCCCCAGAGGTTGGTGATGCGGTGGACGTGGACGTCGACGCCGATGCCCTCGACGCGGTTCCAGCCGTTCTCGGCGGCCAGGCAGAGGTAGGCCATCTTGGGCCCGACGCCGGGCAGGGCCATGAGGCCCTCGGCCGTGGGCGGGATGTCGCCGCCGTACTGGTCGCGCAGGATGGCCGCCGCCTGCTGCAGGTAGCGCGTCTTGTTGTTGTGGAAGCCGACCTGCCAGATCATCTGGTTGAGCAGCGCCGGGTCGACGGCCAGCAGGTTCTCGAGGTTGAGCCCCGCCGGCGCCCCCGGCTTGTAGGGCGGCAGCTCCGCCTGCAGCCGCGCCATGACCACCGCGTTGACCGTGTCCTTGGTCTGCGAGCTCAGCATCAGCGCCACCAGCGTGTGCAGCCGCCGGTCCCGCGCGCTCGCCGACGCCAGCGCCAGCCGCTCGCACCCCATCGTGTCCACCGCCGCGTTGGCCGCGGGTCCGCCCGGCAGCCGCATCTGCTTGACCAGGTCGTACACCAGCTCCCAGTTCTTTGGCGGCTTCCCGCGCACGCCGCTGTTGTCGTCGTCGTCGTCGTCGTCGCCGTCGTCGTCGTAGTCGTCTTCGTTCTTCTCCTTCTTGATCTTGGTGCCGGAGACTACCCGCGCCGGCTTGCGGGTTTTGCCCTTTGCAGGTGCTGTGATGCCCGCCTTGCCGTCCTCGTCTTCTTCGCCCTTGATCGCCTGCTGGGCGGAGGGAAGGTCGGCGTCTGCGCCATTCCGCTTCTTATGGCTCGGCAGTACTGTCGTAGTCGAAGAAGTCGTCACCGTCGCTGCACGCTTTCGCTTGCCCGTCGCCGTCGCCGCGCTCTTTGCTGGCGTCTTCTTCTTGGCGCTGCGTGGCCGCGACGCCACGGCGTCCTCGATGTCGCTGTGGAATGACAGCTCCGACAGGCTGCCGTCGTCGCTGTCCGACGGCACGTGCTCGTCGTCTTCGTCGTCTGTTACGTCCTTCCTCTTCTTGTCGTCATCCTCGTCGTCCGTCTCTTCGCGGTATTTGAACCGCGCCAGGGACGAGGCCATCCGTGCCGAGCGCCGGCGCGGCGTGGCCGTCGTGGTGGCGGCAGTCATAGCAGCGGCGGCGGCGAGGGCAGCACGTGAAGTCAAGCTCGTGCAGTGGACTGCGCGCAGCAGGCAGAGAGGGCCAAGAGGAGGGGATCGCCAGGCGGTCACGGCAAATTGGCAGCGGTCGCGCAACACTGAGCTCCACCGCAGGCGCGAGCACATAAAAATTGGGGGCTAGACGAAAATCGAATCAGGAAAAATGGCCGCAAAAGGAAAATTAGAAGAGGCAGCAAAGCTCAATACCTGCCCATCACCAAAAAGAAATGTAGTAATTGCACCATCATCACCGCAACCTCTCTCTGTCGTCTCAGCAAAATCCCTACCATGACCTTATTGCTCACCCCCAAATCCCCCTTTTCTGATTTGCTCGCCGCGGACCCAACCGCGATTCCGGGTCCTTCGCTGCACCCACTACCGTCGTCGGGTCACTGAGCTAGACCCAAAGGGGCAGACAACCCCTGTAGGATATTAGCCAATAGCAGACGACAAAGAATGCTGTGCAGTTTTTGTTCACGCCCGCCCAAGGCTTGAGGGAGGGCATACGTTTTTGTGACGGTAGCCTGTGCCAGCCGCAGAATAGAAGACTCCCTCACTACGTCAGAAGGTAAATTCGCAGCGGGCTTCGGCACGAGATGCGGCTATCACCCGGGTCGTATTTCTGTCACGGGCGTCATGTTGGAAACATTCTCGCAGTCCGCATGGTCAGTTTCTCCGTTGCTCGTCCGTTTCTTTGTCATCTTACACTGCGACTGGTATGTGTCCGCGTTTGCGTATGTATCTTAGTGTCTTGCACGTGGCTCACTTCAACCTTCACGCAGTCTTCCGTCAGATTCAACCTAGAGAACGGAAAAATGCACGTTGTCAATCAGATGTCCTTGCAGGTGAAGGCTGCGTAGGCACGCGACTTTCATCTCGCTACAGAGAACATCTTCCTTTAAGCATACGCAGTTGGCAGATTAGGCCATGGACGGGATAGGCAAAAGACCGTCATCAGCGGAGTTAGGGCAGGTCCCTTGCATTATCGCCAACCATACACCCCTCCCCCGTCTCCAAGTACACATGCTTTTAACCCGTACTGCTTTCTACGGAGTACAGTAACACTTATTTGAGACGTATACAAAGTTATTGCTGCCGCCTAGAATACTGTTTCGCGTACTCCGTATTAGCTGCGCGCTTCACTATTCCCTACTAGGCCAGTTTCGCCCGTTCGGATTTGTTGGCGTCTTAACTCCAGGCTGCATGATGCTGCATGACGCTAGCAAGGCTGCGCCGAAGAATACGCAACAGCGCAGTATTAGGGGGGAAGGGGTGGCTTGAATGAGCCTAATTAGTGGTGTTCTGACGCCAGCAGAGGGCGTGCTCTGAGCTGCTTGCTGCCAATTGAAACAGCGTATTACTGCTGTAATTCCTCCGAATGCCGCCTCCCAGCGCCGTGTCCGACGGTGTTCTCGTTTTCCTTTGTGCTCTGTGGGCATTGTTCGGTTGGTTTGTAATACAGCAAGTCGCTATTTAGCATGATACATGCCACAAAGCACTTTTCGTGTTAGTCCGTACGTGGAGAGGTGGACTCGGACACACACACACACGCACTCTCTCTCATTAAAGGGATGCCTTTTCAAGCCTCGGAGCTTCGGGCTGCTCGATGGCCCGGTACGGTAAAATGTAGCTAAAAAAAAAAAATATTGGCAGAATTAGCAGAATCCAATTCAAATAACGATGCAAGGAGAAACCTGTAAAACCAGGATGGAACCCCTGGAAGAAATGCCCAGAGAAATACACACAGACTCACAGACAACGAATGGATCAGAAACATAACGGACACCTGAGTTGACCCAATTCATCGTCGTTGCGTGACACAGATCAGTTGACAACCTTGCTTCATATAAAGCATCTTGAAAGCCCCCTTCTTTCCTCTCCCAGGGCTCCAATTTTGCCACCATCACCGCCAACAAGAGCTTTTCCTGCTTGCCAGTTCCCTTTTGAGCAAACTAGTTCTGCATATCTCTGTAGGCAGCCGGAAGACACTATTGCACGCCTCCCTTGTACTCTACCACCATGACCGAATTCAACGGCGGTAGCGCCAAAGCAGAGCATCTCTGCGTGTTGGTCCATGGCGTATGTATTGCTGTTCTTGCTGATCTTGCTTGCCTCTGTTTCGGGCCTGTCCTGTCTAGTTTTTGCTAACAAAGAGACACAGCTCTGGGGCAACCCCGTGCACCTGAAGTCGGTGGCCGCGGCGCTGCGCGACGAGTTCTCCGAGGACCGGCTGCACCTGCTGGTGGCCGAGAGCAACAGCGGCTACTTTACGTACGACGGCATCGAGACGGGCGGCGAGCGCGTGTGCGACGAGATCGAGGAGGCGCTGGAGACGGCGACGGCGCGGGGCGCGCGCATCACGCGGCTGAGCGTCATCGGCTACTCGCTGGGCGGCCTGGTGGCGCGCTACGCCGTGGGCCTGCTGCACGCGCGGGGCGTGCTGGGCGCGCTCGAGTGCATGAACTTTGTCGCCTTTGCGAGCCCCTTTCTGGGCGTGCGCTCGCCGCACCGCGGCGCCGGCAGCACCATCTGGAACGTCATGGGCGCGCGCACCCTGAGCATGTCGGGCCGCCAGCTATGGGGCATCGACACCTTCCGCGACACGGGCCGGCCGCTGCTGGCCGTGCTGGCTGACCCAGACTCGGTCTTCATGGCCGGCCTGGCCCGCTTCCGCCGCCGCACCCTCTACGCCAACATTGTCAACGACCGCAGCGCCGCCTACTACACCACCGCCGTCGTCAAGACGGACCCCTTTGCCGCCGTCCAGGCCGACGGCGGCGAGATCGAGGACCTGCCGCTGCGCTTCGTCCCGGGCTACGAAGACGTTCTGCTCGACCCGGACACACCCGTCGCGCACCCGTCCGCGTCTGCGTCCGCCAAACAAAAGCAGCAGCCTGTGGCCGGCGGCGCGCTCAAGGAGCGCCGCCGCGGCCGCCGCAGCGGGCCCCTGACCAAGGCGCTGCGCGGGTTCCTGGCGCGGCCGTGGTCGCGCGAGGCGCGCGCCGCCCTGCTCGAAGTGGCGCCCATCTTTGCGTTTTTGTTCCTGCTGCCGCTAGGCGTCGCCGTCTTCCTCGTCAACGCCGTCTACCAGACCGTCCTGAGCAGCCGCCGCCGCCAGCTGCACGAGGGCGGCCTCGCCGGCATCGACGTCCAGTCCTACCGCGCCCTGCCGCTGTGGATGAAGGGCCTGCGCGACACCGTCGAGGGCGCCTACGAGTCCATCAACACCGCCCAAGAGACCGAATTCCTCACCCCCGCCGAGGAGCGCCAGGAGGAGGCCGCCGCTGCCGAGCGCCGGCAGCGCATCCGCGCGGCCAATGCCGTCGAGGCAAAGGCCGGCGCCGAGTCCGACTCGGACGCCTCGTCGCTGTCGCTGTCCCAGCAGCAGCTGCAGGCGGAGGCGGATGCCGCGCAGGCGCTCGACGAGCCCGATCACGAGCACATGCTCGCCCTCACCCCGGAGCAGTTCGCCATGATCGACGCGCTCGACAGCCTCGGCTGGCGCAAGTACCGCGTCTGGATCCACAAGGTCCGCCACACCCACGCCGCCATCGTCGTCCGCCACGACTCGCCCAACTTCGACGAGGGCCGCGCCGTCCTGCGGCACTTTGTCAAGGAGGAGTTCCTGATCTAGGCCCGCCGACGCCATCGCGGGCTCTCTCTTCAAGCCATGCTTTTCCGTTTGTTCGTCTTGACGCATACCCGTTTCTTTTGTCTCAATAGCTTCACATTGCATTGCGTTTTGGCTTGTTCTAGCGTTTCCTTTGTCACACCCACATAGAGCGTCATAAATGACAGGGCCGGTTCTTAGCTTAAATAATGGTATTACAATAGACTTAAAAGAATATTTCGTTTCCCATTGTGTTTCCTTGTCTCAACCACACAGCCTTAATAGTAATATAATAGACTAGGAGGATACATGCTTCCCACGTAGGGGCCCCATTCGTCGTCCACACCCCACCTCACTTCGTAGCATTCTGCACAAACCTGCTTAGGCCATTATGTGGGAAGCATGGTAGTGAGCCCGTTCTTCTTCACGGCAACGTAAAGAACGGTATTTCCAGGCGCCGTTCCAAAGTACAAGTAGTTTCTCATCTTACTCCCCGAAAGCCGATCACATCCGATATGGCCAACCATCCCTCGCTCTTCGTACCAGGGCGTTAGGGGTGCATCACTGCGGTCGACAATCTGCATTTGGAATGTAATAAATTCCCTCTCTACAAAACCGCCAGCGGTCCAAACATCAGCCCGAACTGGGGGGTGGGTGGTTCGGTTATAGAAAAGGACAGTTAGATCTTCTGGTCGAAGAGTTTGCATGTTTGACCCAGTGTCGTTGAGGAGTGAAATGCGGATGATCCGGGCCGGGTCTGCAGACAAACGAACCAAGGCAAACATCTAGTAGTTGGTCGATTGTCAGTACGTAATAATGTATGCCAACAAGAAAGAAATCATGTATTATATTACTTCGTGCATGCCTGATGCCCCATGCAATTGAAACGCCTCTCGTTGCGCCATTTGTCGGTCGCCGTTCTAAGACGACACTGCACGATGGCCAGCAGCAGCATCGGAAGTACCTTGCAAACTCGAGCCCCCAAACTGGTAGCAGAGTTGCTGTCGCGAATAGTTAGTATTAGCTTTAATTTCCATTGGCATGAGGTACATACAGGGGCCAGAAAAACTGTCTTCGAGACCATGTCTTCCTGTGACGGATCCGTAACGATCTGTCCATCGACGACCCATGTCGGCTCGAGCGGCAACTGTCCTCCCTCATAATAATACTTTAGCAAAACCTCAATGTTGTGATGCTGCTTTTCCCACTCGGGAGACGCGTATTGTTGTTCCAATCTCCGAATCGCACGCTCTCGAAAGAACTGCACTGGGTCCACACCAGGCTCGAAATGTTGCAACACTCCAAGCATTGATTCTGAAGACATTGTGGAGAGTTCGATGAATGAAATGAAAACAGAAGGTAAATATGGAAGAGTGTCTGGGCTTGAGATGTTGTTTGACCTAGAGTGACTATGGGAGAGAAAAGGCAGGAGTGGTAATGAAGAAATATTTGGGGAGAAAAAAGGCAAAAGTGGAGGGGGAAAGAAGTTTCTTAGAGATGTCTCAAGTGTCACTCACTTAGTAACCTAGTTTGCTCACATGACAATAACAGGGAGAGTGAAAATGACGATTGCAGTCCGTGACGCAAGCTGCCATGATCATGACGATTGAAGCCAGTCTTAAGCGGGAAGCTCACGTCGAGTTCTGCTCTGAGTTGGATCATGGAGGCGGTGTCAACTGAAATGTCATGGAAAAGAATACAAAGAGCAGTCATGTTCCTCGTCCATCTCGTTGATATCCGCACCTTTCGCGGGAAGGAATCCCAAGCACGCTTCGTCTCCATCTTTGGAGGGCTGATAGCAGGAGGGTCAGGATAGCGGCATCTTTTGTTTGTATATCGACATACACCACCTGTGCTACAATTTAAGCTGGGGTCTTGCAAAAGACAAAGGTAAGTTTCTTTTTGATTATTTTAACAGCAAACCGAAGATGTTATATGTATTAAATTCAATTTCATTATATTTTAGATGTGACGTCGTAATCGTGATTTTCCCTCTGGTGACATCCTATTTATGGATATAGACTGTAAAAAAAAATAAAAATAAAAAAAATAAAGAAATAAAGAAACAAAGAAATAATATATATATATATATATATATATAAAATAAAAAATAAAAAATAAAAAAAATCGAGAACTTCCGTGAGTTTTAGCACTAGAATCCAATACATTTTGTTGTAGGATCTTGATCAATGTCTTCAAGGCTCTACTGTCTCCTACCGCTTTAAAGCTGTAAGAGTCGTCTTTCAACTTTTCCAACATTCGTCCCAAGCATAGCTGCTGTAAAGACAGTTGAATAGCCGTTAAGTGCTTCGTGCATAACATAAGCAGCCGCTCGTTCGCGAGTTGGCTCTGTCGCTATCTTGCCGAGCACGTCTCCTGACTGCCCTTGAGTGATGATGATGTACACAAGCTCTTCCTTCTCAGGCTCGACCACTTCTGAGTGCTCTTTCTCGGCGTTCTCAATCTCATAATAACGACGCTCCTTCTTTCCTGTCAGTTGCATGCTAGAGCTAACAATCACCTTTGGTACTGAAAGCGTGAGATCAGACTCGCTGTAGACAAATGCGACCGGGGAACTTTTCCGAACCCAAGACCACGGGAGATTGATGCGAAGAAGATTTGCAAAGCGATCGAGGTGTGCCTGGGTCAGAGGCGTGGTGATAATGTACACTAGTTTTTGAGCATCCGGAACGCATGCAATTTCTTCGAAGGACGTCCCCGCTCGATTGAACAGAGAAATGGCTTTACGAATGTTTGTACGACCCATAATTCCTCAGTTTATTGATCTGAGCTGCAGTAATCAGTCTTGGTATTTGCGTTATGATATAGATGGTGGAGATAGAACTCTTTGCACCGGAACAATGCCTGTATAAATATTCGATTAGAGCCGAGCGCATTCGTAATTCAATGGGATGCAAGGGTCTCACTGCCTCTTGGTATTATCTAACACGCTTGCGTACTGATTGCTTGTTCTAGCTCGGACGCAAAAGGTAGATGCAACACACTCGTCATTGTTGATACCTTTTCTGGAATGATTGAAAAGGTATTTATCGAGCCATTGTTTGACATAAAGGCCACTGAGCCTTGCTTTTGCCCACAGATACGGCATGTATCGTACACCAACGCGAAAGTGCATTTGGCTGATTGGTTTGCGATGAGGCACCTGCAGCATTTAGCATGTTGCTTCGCTGGCAGCGAGATCAGGTACAATGATTGTTGGCCTGCTGTGAGGCACCTGCAGCACCTGGCACACTGCCTCTGAGTTCGAGACTATTAGAGAAAGTGACTTGTACTCCGTAAATAGTTTGAACCTCATAATTAGATATCAGATGCGCCAACTGTTTGGTCGGCTGTGAGGCACCTGCAGTGCCCAGCAGACTGCCTCTCTTTACGAGTTAGAGACCATCAAGACTAGCGGCTAGCAAATTATTTAAACCTCGACAACTTTTCTTTTCCCACTGAAAAGAAAAGTTACAGTCATTGTCAAACAAGTTCACTCTTTTAGTCCTTTAGCTGCCACAATCAGAGCAGGGCTCTGTCTTTCTAGCGGCAGAGCGCCTGCAACGGCCTCCACATCACTCTTTCTTGTAGCGACCTTACTCCCACAAATATTGTACCTGTTACTCTTGGTCGAACCCAGTCCAGGTGGATTGGGCGCTTGAAAACACATCTTCTTCTACTCATCTATTCTCTTTATGCAAACCCAACCTAACAGAACATGGGATAACACAACCCTTTACGGATGATAGAGAGACGGAAGAAGGTGTTCACAGCCGAGCGTTGACGCAATTGATACCATCACAGCAACAATAAGACGCTACGATTGATCCATTATCGCTTGATATTCCAAATGCATTCCTTACCACTTCATTACAACCTAGCACATTTTCTTCTCTCCAATCCCATGCAGCGGATGGCGAACAGGTCATAGATTTGACGAGGTACAAATTTACGCATGGATTGGCATATAGAGCAGCCACTAACTATTGACCATTTAGAATCCACAACAGTACCTCGCGGAAGACACACGAGTGTTCGATTGATGGCTGCGGAAAAAATTTACACGCTCGCAAGATGTTCAACGCCACCAAGACGGAGCACATGGCCATGGTGATAAGTTCAGATGTCCAGGTTGCGGTGCCGAGATTAAGAGGAGATCCAATTTGAGAAGACATGTCCGCCAGTACCACCCGATGCTCGTTGATCTCGTCGACGGCCTTAGCAAGCTTAGGTAGAAGACAATGGATGCTCCTTATAAGAAGACTTTTGAATGTGGTTGTTTGTGTGAGGAAAATACACCGCGGGAAAGGTTGAAGAATACGTTGGAACTATAAATTAGTTAGAGGGACTACATCCGCCTCCGCAGCCAGTATATAACGGTACCACAAAAGAAGGGAAAGCGTAACTGTCGAACGAACCCCAGATACTACCGTTCTAAGCAACTATCCAGCACTGAGGTTCAAAAGCTGCAGCGCGAGCGGCGCGATAGCCACTTATAGAGTTGCCTTGGAGCCTTAGATGTGTTTGGTCGACCAGGTGAGGTTTTTCAGACCGCAGGTAGTCAACGACTGGGGTAACAACACGCTCCCAATCTGGAATGAAACCTATGTTTTGGTCTTGGCGTATGAGTCCCTGGCCCGCTCGCAGGTGAAGCAACTTCCACCCGCGAACTAAGGCAGACGCGACATACTGGTGGCACAAGTCCTCCCGGTTGACATCGAATCCGTCCCCAATGCCCAAAGTTGGACCCTTCACCTATCTAGCAGATGCGCCATACCATCTGCCTTTGATAGTAAAGTTGTCTGCTTTCATTTGGACACGCTCCCCAGGCACAGGCAATGCATTGATAGTAACGCCAAAGGCCGGCTTTGTTCTATCCGTAGAACATCGAGAAATGTATCATTCTAACTCCCATGAAGGAAGAAATCGGTTCGGAAGAGATACTCAGAGGCGGCAAATAAAGAGTCTCTCACGTTGGTTGGATCGTCCGCTATGTTCTTGTCTTGGGCCCGAACCTCCGCCAGGTTGGCAAGAACGTAAAAATTGGTCGCTGTAGGAGTTGAAATCGCCGGGTTTGATGTTCTTCGTGCCTCTAGCATGTCAGATATATCGCCTCCGCCACTAACAGAAGCGGCGAGAGGAACAAGTAGCTCAAAGTTGTAATCCGAACCCGAATCCAACGACAGAGTTGGCATGCTTAGGCTTTCAGCACCTTCATACTTTGGTATGCTCGAAAGCGACACTGGTAAGCGGGAGAAAAGTGACCTGTGGGATAGAGTTTGTTTCTTGGTTGAGATAGACTTGTGGATTGAAATTAGATGTCTTACTTTTGTTATCGCGATTCTGGCAGTCTCGAGCAGGTGTTTGTATATCAGACTCTCAAGGCTCGTCTTGGCACTGGTGAATATTCCACCGTATTAGAGGGACGGTGCTAGCCAAAACAGGCAAGATTTTAGCGATGCATGAGTACGTAAGCTTAAGTTTTGTAGATCGCGTGTCCCAGCGTTTATTTTTCATGGAAGCCTAGGTCTCAAAGGGGCTAAATAATCCCACTAACATTCCGATTCTACGTAACAACCAGCTTCTTTCAAGATCCTATCAACATCATCCCTAGGTCACCCCTGCGTGAGAGTGACGAGCACTGAATTACACACACTCTGCATATAACGAAGCTTCCTGCGGCCAACACAGATGAGGAAGCTCGCAAAGAAATTGCCTGAAAAAAGTTTATCTCTTTGGAAAAGAAATTTCTCCAATCCGCCGATATGGTGAACCTCGGGCCCTCTGGACGATGCCACACGTGCAGACAGCGACGCGTAAAGTGCGACGAGACGAAGCCTGAGTGCCACCGGTGCCTGAAGCTCGGGAGACGGTGTGAGGGTTATGAAGAGCTACCGCGACAATTGAAGATCAGAGACCAAAGCCACAAATTTCCCGGCATGTTCATTCGGCAAGCGGATGACGTTGTAAGCGAAGCCGAAAATGAAGAACGACAACTTCGCCTGGGCTCTCCGTTGCCGGCTGTATCGTCAACTTTAGAGAGTAATGCCGCCTCGTTCTTTTTAGGCGACTGCGTTGCTGGTCGCAGCCTTGACTCCTCACATGGGTTTTTTGAAGTCATAATACCGCTGCTCAGCAAAGAGTCCAAAGATTCGGCCTTGTCTACTGCTATTACGACTGTTGCTTCGAAATATTTCGCTCTTTGGGTGGATGGGCCGAAAGCCTTTTTATCACCAGATAAAAATCTCAATTATAGCCTCACACGACTGCGAGAAGCGATACAAGACCCTATCGAAAGAAGCAAACCGAGCACAATTCTGACGGCATTAGTTTTACATTGGTACGAAAACACATCCAGCGTCTTTAGCAGGCGAGCGGTTTTACGTCACCATTACAATGGCGCGTTGTCCCTGCTTCCATTGACCCAGTCCAAACTCGACCAACCAGTGGCCAGATACACAGGGTATATGGCAAGATACTTGATTCATCTCGAGGTCTCACTAGCGCTGCGTGAAGGCAGATCGTTGTCAGAGCAGACACTGGCGCAGGCGAGACGTAGCCATGCAAATGTGCTGCCTAATCCGAGCTCGATCCTTGACGAGCTGGGGGCAAGCATTGCTGACCTGCGTGCCAGGTTCATACGAATGTCCAAGAGCAGCTCGCTGTCGCCTTCTCATTATAGCATAACCACCTGGTTCAAGGACGGCCTGCATGTTCATGAACGCTTATTAGCCTGGACTAAAAGTGTGCCGGATGATTGGCATCCTCTGAGGCTTCTCAGCGGCCAAGATTTTGACCTATCGATCAGCAGCTACCTGGAACAATGTGACGTCTATCCCTCATGTCAGGTAGCCTCTATATGGAACTTGTGGCGGTGGTACCGCTTGATGCTTACACACATGTTCCTTACCCTACATCAAAATAATCTCGTGTCGCCTTTGGAATGCGACCCCGGATATGGAGATTTAACGAGTTACGCACACTGTCAAGAGATCGTACAGCGCTTGATTGACGACATATGCTTCACTATCCCTTTCTTCCTTGGAAACCGAGCACGTCCTTCGAATATCGCCGACTTCTCGGACCGGACAGTCCGCTTCCCTTGCTACCACTCACTTCCTCCGCATTCTCCAGGGCACCGCAGACTAAAGCATAAGCATGTCATGTCCAAAAGTGAACACAGGCGTCACGTAATCGCGCAAGGAGCATGGCATATCATGGGTCCATTAAGCCAACTACTAAATTTATTTGCTGGCGAGGACGGGTGGATCGTAACATGTGCATTGCGACCTCAGCAATGTGACTGGATTCGTGAACAATTTATTCGTGTCACGATTTTAATGCGTCTTCCAATCGAAGATTTCACTGATTTTAGAGGGGATTCTGGCTTTGAGCCCCGGCTTCCTACTATGACGGCGGATGGTATCGCAAAGAGACTTCATGAGGGGCTGAACATTATTGGAGGAACGTAAAACTTGCCATTAGACTTGAAGACACAAGTCGCTTGATGCAACTGTTCAGGGGACTTGTATGATACCACTTAATCTCTGTCAAATATGCGAACCGGAGTACATCATCTTCCGCTGAACGTCACTGTCTGCTCGTATTCAGATTGTCTGCTACGGATCTAGTAGGGAGGCCCGCTCATTGCCTAGTAACCATTCGATATATGTATCGGCGCAATTGAGCTTTGACAAGACGCAGGTTTTTTGCAATTAATGACCGTCTAAGTCACAGGACAGATTACGAGCACTAAGGCAGCGTAGCAATGTCTGCGATGGGAACAATTGCAGGAAGATATAGATGGCAGAGGCAGGACTTGAAATTCAAACTCACTTCCGTGAAAGGTTATCAAATTAAGAACAAAGGAAAAGAAAGTTGAAAGTGCACGAGAGACGTTGAAAATGCGAGAATTATTAGGCTCTTTGAAAACGAGCAGGTTTCATTTAATCATGCAAGGCTGAGCAGCAGTCGTAGACTTAAAGTAATATCCTTCTGAGGCCTATTTTTGAGGCCCAATAACAGCTCATTGTAGTGACTTCTAGTCAGAAGCTGGGCGCATTGTTGCCTTCAGAGAAGATATAAGATCAACATGTGCCAGATAACCAAACATATTTTATTAAGATACACTCTGTGGATTTCGGAGATGTAGACAATATGTCCGAATTTGTCTTCTCCATGAGAGCGCTGTTCACAATATTGCCACTGTTTTGTATCCCCTTTGAAACATTGGCTAATCCTCTCTTCCGGCAACTTTCACATTGAATCTCCCTGGACGGAGGATCAAGGCCTGCTGACGATCTATACGGGTGGAGTGCGGGGTGGAGAAGCCGTGGAGGCGCGTGAGGCGCGGCCGCGTTTTCCGCGTTTGGTGGCGGACTCCGTGCGGCCCCACCCGCACAATCCGAGTCCAGCATCGGTAATAGGCCACAATGACAGCCCCGAAGTGTTCGAGCGTGTTGCTGTGATCCCCGACTCATGGACCTCGCAAGAAAAAAGAAGTTTATCTCTCAATGTGGTGTGTGTCATTTTAGGGTGTGTCGACTATCGGAGCCCAAGACATAAAACCGAGAGAGCTTCCACCCAAGATTTTGAATCGTTAAGTAATGACCATGCAAGTCTTCTCCTCTTGAACAACATCGATTAGCGATCTAGTCAAAACTTATTCGCCTTCGTCTCCTCTGCATCATGGCAAAATATCGCCGCAGCACATTCTGGCCTTCAAGGCAGCTCTCACAGAAAAAAACCTGCCAGATCAGTCCGGCAAAGTGAGCCAGCCCGCCAGCCAGCCTCCCATGTCATGTCATGTCGTCGCAATTCTAATGCATCTCTCGCCCTATCTAGGTCTTTCTCATCACAGGCGCTTCAAGTGGCATTGGAAAAGAGCTGGCCGACATTCTATACCAACACAATGCCAAGGTCTGGCTCGCGGCGCGGTCTAAGGAAAAGACGGCCGCGGTTATCAACGAGATCAAAGAGGCCCACCCCAAATCGCGAGGCCAGTTGCTCTTCTTAAAGCTCGTCCTGGACGACTTGACTTCGGTCAAAGCTTCTGCCGTAGAGTTCCTCGCCCAGGAGACTCGCCTCGACGTCCTCTGGAACAACGCCGGCGTCATGGTCCCGCCGCAAGGCTCCAAGTCTGTGCAGAGCTATGAGCTGCAGCTTGGCGTCAACAACTTGGCTCACTTCCTCTTCACGCACCTCTTAACCCCGGTACTGAGGAACACAGCTAAGATTGCTCCAATCAACACTGTTCGCGTCGTCTGGGTCTCGTCCGGCGCTGCCGACATTGCGCCGATGCCGGCCATTGACTTTTCCAACATGGATTACCACAAAGAAGAAGGCGCCTGGGACATGTATTCTCGAAGCAAGGCCGGAAATGTTATCCACTCAGCTGAATATGCCCGTCGACACAAAGATGACGGCATCATTAGCATGGTGAGTTTGATCATCTTTTGAGTAACAAGCGGCGTGCTACTGACAGAAAATCAATTACAGTCCCTGAACCCCGGAAATCTCGTCACCAATCTGCAGCAGACCATGCCCAAGATTCAACTTGCCATGTTTGTACGTCATTTATGTCCGCTGTTCATTCTGCTGATGATGCCGCACTAATCATCATTTCCCAGAAACTCATGGCATACCCACCTAGGAACGGCGCCTACACAGAACTTTTTGCCGGCCTGGATTCTTCAATCACGTTGAAAGACAGCGGCGGCTGGGGTGAGTTATAAATTTTGAATTTCCCATCATAACAGAACCAACGTTAACTTGGCTAATTTCCCAGTTGCCCCCTTTGGGAAAAAGGAAAATGCACGCGAAGATTTGGTCGACCATGTTCTCGGGAAGCAATACTGGGAGTGGAGCGAGGCAGCGGTAAAACCTTATATGTGATAAGAATTTTGATGCTCCTAAAGTGGCTTACATACGTAACCAAACAAAAATTGGTAATTAGAAAGAGATGATAATAAATTTATTAGTTAGCTTAATTTTCGTTTATTATTTTAGAAACTGAAATATTATTAATTCACTTTCGTCATCACAGTTTTGTGTTGTGCTCCGTTGATATTAGTATAGTCCAATAGTTATAATCTTTATATGCATTTGTAACCCTGGACTGTTGTCAACAGCTATACTCATTCTAGGATTCCATACCCGCCCCAAACGTAGTCGTTTATAAAACTTTATGCTCGTCGATAAGTTTTTTATATGCCTGACCCAATCTCCACCTTATGCCAATGGCTTCAATACAGGTCTCCAAGCACGCGGCGTTGGATCGAAGACTTGGCTCCCCGCTTTCACCAGCAAGCCAATTAAATGTTACCGCGGCGCAATACATTGCGTCCATGATAAATGGACAGATGTTTCTCAGGTAGTCGGGCCTGTCTTCCTGCATCTCGAGCTGGTTTCTCATATCCATTGCGGTGTCATAGAGCTGCGAGCTTATATCTTGAATCACCTTCATAGCATACTGCTGTATTTCAACTTCTTCAGGACCTTTGGCCCTGCCATCTAGACTATAGCCAACCTCGGGCTTTAACTTCTCTGGGCAGGTTAATAGATCAAGCCCAATGAAGAGCGCCGAGCGGACGAGACAGACTGGCGCAAGAGGAATGAAAGAGATTTGAGGTTTAGGTGTCGTCTTGGACTCGTCTTCTAAGATCTCACAAAAGCTGATAAACTCCTCGGTCATGGCCTTGATGCGTCTCAAGCCGTCGTCATCCATCGGGTACGGATTTCGTGCGACTGCTTGCGCACGGTCGATATACAAGATCCCCTGACAGAGACGAGCAAAGCCGGACTGATGAACGCGATAATCCGTGGAAACAGGGTGGCTAATGGCGGATGCCATGTCTCCAGCATCCTGGCCTCGTATTAGCTACCCGGTCCCTGCAGCATCTCGGCCGCTTGCATAGGGACACTTTACCCAAACATAATCATCCGCAGGAAGTCTGTCTTCGTGAGATGTTGGCTCCAGAGCACAAGGACGTCGGCTTCCCGTAGCAATCAGCCGGTCAAGGATGAAGATTGCCCACCATGTTCTCCTCCGCTCTTCGACTTCGGTCCATGTGGTCTGTGGAAGCTGGTTAGAATCGCGAGATATAAGATCCTATGAAAAGATATTAAGCATACGGGATTTCTTAAGAAACTCGCGTTCCCAGCGGAGCAAGATAGTCCCAAGAGCTGAGCATACCGCGCGCAGGCTCCCACAGTCATCCACGCCGCTGGGTATATTGCATGGCCATACTCGTACAAGGCAATAAGGATAGAGGCCTGCAGCCCAGGTAGTGACACGAGGCCAGCAGATTCGAGACTGGACAAGAAACCTTTGGCGAGGGAATGGAGGGAGCCATTCTTTGCTTCTTCTGCATCGCAAAGAGTGAGTCTCATGGCAAGAAAGAGCATGGCTAGGTCTGAGCCACCCTCCTTTAGGGGGATACCCAGGTCTAGTCTTTTCTTGGAAATAAAAGGCATCCATTGGTAGACTGTGCTGAAGTATTGGTCGCACGTAGTGATTACCATATTATCTTGAGTGAGTAATGTAAGAACATCCTAGAGCCAAGTTAGCGGGCGAAGTTGGGGTGTGATCAGAACGCGAGGACTAAAGATCTCCTACGCTCGGAACAGCAATGTTAGGAAGTGATAGTTTATGGTCCATAAACTTGAAAAAATCGACGTCCAGAAGCAGCGATGCTGGGAACTGGCTGTTGTGGCAGATGAAAACATTGGTGCCAGTGTCTGTAGTCGAGGATGCGGTGGTGATATTAGTGGAGATGGCTGGATTGGTGTTTGTGCCGACTGACAGATCTGGAGACGCAAAGTCGAAGCCGTCCATGGCCGAGACTTGGAATATCAATCGGCTTTCGAGGCCGCTTACCCGGGCTTGCATGGCGTCGAATTCAGCCTTAGTCGGCAGCGTATCCGGAGCGTCATCGTAGTCGCAGGGCCGACCAAAGCGATGGCAGAGCGCACAGCTCGGGAGGAGCTTGTCACATCGCCTCTTTTTAGCTCGACAAGCCCTACGAGCCTTTTCAGCTCGCAACGTGGCCATGTTGTAAAGCTAAATTGCGTTGTGCCGCTTTTCAGGGTGCGTCGTTTAGAATGCTGGGTTCGAAGCGGCATCAAAAGAGACGAGCTAGACACAAATTCTCCACCATGTGTGGTCAGTAAAGCCCAGTTGTCTATCTCCTTAATAAATCCTAGACAGTCGCAGGTTAAAGGTAAAAGGCGTTGTTCTGGCAGTCGTTTCTAGTACCTAGACATGTGTCATCATTTTTGGCGTCTTCTGTAACGAGGGGCTTGTCTTATAAGTACTTTATACTTGTGTAGGTAGTACACTTTAGTGTAAGATTTGGACTTTTGAAGGTACATTTACTTGGAATTTAATACACGCAGCGTCGGCCACTGCAAATGAACAGCACTACAAATTCAGTAAAAATAAAATACTACAAGTACAGCTTCTTGCCCAGAAGCGCTACTCGTTACTAAAAGGTACTAACACCACTGAGAGCATTGTATTACAGAAAATGCATTAAATTACTATTAAAACATAGTTAACTACATAAAACTTTGATTACAATGGTTAAATATTTAAATAAAGTGCAATAATTCACGAAAACACACACAAATATCATATTTAGGCAATATTTTAATGTAATTTTGTTATATATTCTCTATTTTGAAGTTAATTTTGAGTTCCAAGGTGCATGTGTTGTTTTAGCGGTAATTTTTGTGGTTTCGTGGATGCAAGTACGGCTATTTGAAGTCGCTGATGATTAGGATATTTCGCAAGGGTAGGTGATACGTGCAGTAAAATGGGACAGTGTGTGTATTGAACCTCTAAAACTCATCCCTTTTATTTAGTCTTATTTCTGGTGACCTCTCCATCGTATGCAAGCTCAGAAAGCTTCTGTACTCTGTCTCAGAGTCTGAATAGATGTTCATTTTTAATGTGGGAATTTTGACGTGGGCTTGGCACGACTGCTACCTATTGGGTCATAAGGTACTGTGACATGTGTCCACCGGTACAGTGGCCTATTGCCAATAATCATCACCACCATCCGCATCCCAGAGCTGGACTGTTCCATCATTCGAAGCGGACGCGAGCATCTCACCATCTAGCGAGAAGGCGACGGCGAAAACTTCCTTAAGATGCCCTTCAAGTGTCTGTCGGTGTGTGCCGCTGGCCGCGTCCCAGAGCCGGATCGTACGATCACCTGAAGCCGATGCGATCGTTTTGCCGCTTGGCGAGAAGGCGACGGCGTAAACTTCATTAAGATGCCCTTGAACCGTCTGCCGGAGTGTGCCGCTGGCCGCATCCCAGAGCCGGATCGTCAAATCAAACGAGGCTGAAGCAAGCGTCTGGCTGTCTGGCGAGAAGGCGACGGCGGAAATGAGGCTGCTGTGTCCTCGAAGCGTCCGCTGGAAGTAGCTGCTGGTCATCCCCCAGAGCTGGATCGCAAAATTATTCGAACCAAACGCGAGCGTCTTGCCGTCCGGCGAGAAGGCGCAAGCGAGGCTGCCGCCTTGAATCGTCCGCCGGTGTGCGCCAGAGGCCACATCCCAGATATAGACTACGTAGTCAGTTGAAGCCGACGCAAGCGTCTCGCCATCCGGCGAGAAGGAGAGAGTACGAACGGCACTCTTATGCTTTTGAAGCATCTGCTTGGGCGCACCGGTGGCAACGTCCCATAGCCGGACCGTGCAATCACTCGAAGCTGACGCGAAAGTTTTGCTGTCTGGCGAGAAGGCGACAGCGTAAACTTGTTTACGGTGAACATGGTGCGGCTGCTCGTGTGTGAAGCTGGCCGCATCCCAGAGCCGGACCCAACCATCCGCCGAAGCCGATGCGAACAATTTTCCGTCTGGCGAGAAAGCCACTGCATAATTGGTACCGCCATGCTCCGGAAGCGTCTGCCAGTGTGCGAAGTCGGTCGCACCATACTCGATCAGCAGCTGTACGACCGCCTTGTGTCCTCCTTTGGCAGCTCGTCGCAGCGGCGTCCAGCCACCTTTGTCCTTCGATTTGACGTCTACCTTACCCGTGCCGAGTAATAACTGGACAACGCCTTTGCAGCCGCCCGCGGCAGCCCAGCTGAGCGGCGTCCGACCGTATTTGCTGTCCTTAAAGTCAGCCTTCGCCCCGCTGGCGAGAAGTAGCCCAACCACGTCGACATATCCCCTGCTTGAAGCCGCAATCAATGGGTTCCACCCATCGTTGTCCACGACCGCCACGTCGGGCTCTATGTCGAGAAGCAGCTTGACCAACTTGGTGTGGCCGTTCTCGACAGCCTGTCGAAGCGACACCAGGCCACCTTTGACTAGCAGCTGCTCAACGGCCTCGTGCCCTCCATTTATAGCCCATTGCAACAGCGTCTGGCCATTTGTTCTTTCTAACTCGTAATCGTTTTCGCCACATTCAACATGCCAGAGCTTGTCCCACCGCTTCCACGCCTGCGACAATCGACCAGATACATGTTCCCATTTTCCGCTAATCTCTGCTTGCCTTGTAGATAAACGGCGTATCTCTTCAGCTCTAGTACTTTCCTCCTCAACCAAACGTGCCCTCTTCTCTTCAAGCTTTCTTAGTTCAACTTCTACAATCTCCTGCTCTATCTTAATCCGCTCTAAACGTGCACTTTTTTCCCTCATCTTCGGGATCAATTCCTGCTCTTCCCTATCGTTCTGCTCCTTTTCCTGCAGAATACTTACCAACTCCAACGTTACGTCTAATTTTTGCAGCTCTGCGGTTGCATCGATGGTGACGTCTGGGGGGTGAGGTATTGCTTCCGGCTTGATAGTAAAAATTGATTGCTGGGCATCGGACTCTAGTGAAATACGAAGATGGAGCAATCCGTTGCTAGCACTTCTAATCCCAGACGCATGTCGCCCCACGTATTGAAGCTTCTCGGCCAGCTCCTCTAACAAGGTGCTTCTACAGCATGTCATAATGCAGCATTGCGGCCTAATGCTAGTACCTGGTTGTTTAAATTCGAGCATGATTATGAAATCCTGGGACCCTTCTTCTTCTTCGTGACGAAATCGAGCGAGGGTTCGATGCGTATCATTATCATCAGACTTGATTGTCGGCATGATCAAGGCCCGCTCTTTGAGCCAACAAGATCGGGGCGCCACCTCTACCAAGTCCAGGTTGAGTTTGGCAAATGCATCATCATCGTAGAGCCAGTACTGTTGATTCGTGTCTGTGGATTTCTTGCTCTGGTTGTCATTTTTAACGTAAACGAGCGTGGGCAATGCGCTAGATGCGGTTATCGGCTGCAGCATGGCGTGCCGTCCTTTTGGTCTGACATACTCGTTAGACGGTGCTGACGCCATTCTGGTAAGGGGGATCCCGACTACGTGTTGTGTATCGTTCTCGAGTCCGCAACCAAGCAACCCAAACGCCGTACCGTCAGAAATAGCGAGCAGCGACAGGTGAACTCCAAGACTGCCGCCAGAAATGCCAAGTGGCTTAAGCGACGCATTGGATGTTTCGCGGGAAACAATCTGCCCCGAATTCGCAAAATCCGATGGGGCGGACGCCAAAACTCTCCCAGCTGTGACCTGGGATTCGCTCACGGGTGATTCGTCGAGGCTGAGGCTGAGGCCCCATGCTAAGATGGAATCATCTCTCGTCGTCTTCATGATCTGTTCCTGCAGCCGGAAGAAAGCCTGACTGCCACCTTCCCCATAGATCATTGGCATCGCTACGCCGAAGATCCCGAGGAGACAATAGGCTAGATCTTCCTTCCTTTTCGTGTCTCTTTGCGCAGCCCACGACATGCGCTGCGCGACGCTCGCGGCATGCAACTCAGTGACGCCCAGCAAGAATTGACGGGGTATACCAGTGATTTTCCCGATGACGGCCCACATGCTTCCTTTGGTCCCTAGGTAGCCCCATTCCGAATTGTAGAATCTCAAGTTCTCAGGTGCCAGAAGCTCTTGCAAGGTCCAGCCTCTCCCAAACCACCGGCTTGTCCGCAACTTTGATCCATATTTCCGGGGGTTATCATTGCTAGGAACATCGGAGAGATAGGCATAGCAGACGGAAGCACGCCTATACCATCGAAACATGGAGTTGATGGCCTCGTTGAGCTCTACCAAGTTGGATTTATCAATGCAGCAGGTATCAATCCAGGCGTATTCGAGGTTATCCTTAACAGCCTGTTCGCAGCATCCCCGAAACTTGACCGATCCGACGGCGGATTTGTCGATCTTTCCCTCTTCAACATCGCGAAACGTGAGCTCTTCGTTGTCAGATCCCCAAGTATGCGACAGAATAGCGTAGGGAGGCGTTTTATAGTCAAGGAACTCCTCCAACTTGAATGTCTTGACGTTGATGAGGCGCATTGCGGGGTGCAGATGATCTGGAATACAGACAGATTGAGGAGCGAGCCGAACGACGTGTCTAATGGCTTTTGAACAGCGGGACCGCCGCGATTGAGTCGTGATTTTTACCACGTGTGTCGTGATCGACGTTTATTGTAGGGCTGCGATCGACTGGTGTGGAGGCGATGTCCTGCTTCATACCTGGATGCGTTGCAGTAGACTTGAATGCGTGGATCTGTAGAAAAACAGAGGATAAATGAAAGAGCCTTAAGGCTCTAAAGAAGATGTGAGCACTCAATGCGGTTGGGCAGTATCGATGGGCGACGAACAGAAACATGTAGCTCCGCTGCGTGATTGGTGCAGCTGAAGCTGAAAACTTTCCTCTTCGTTCTGATTGCTGTATCCAATAATCTCAGCTGCTCAGCTCTGATGCGATAACCCCGTTGCCATAGGCATTCATGTCGTTCAAATGAACTTTCCAGACGTAAAAATTAATTCTGATAGAGACATCAAATACTTGTGGGCCATTTTCGAATGACAGAAGGTTTGTCGATTTTCTACATGATGTCGGCGAGTCCTGGTGTTCTGTGCCTGAGTATAGTGCGTAGAGGATTACGAAAAATAATGTACCTTTAGAAAGCAATATTTGCTGCAACTCCAATATGCCACCCACAATTCGAGATAGTCCTGCATGAAGTTTACGGTCTTGTGCCCTTATATTGTGCTACTGCTGCGGCGGCCGACACGTCCTGGTTGCTTCGTTGTCGTCAGCACATTGCTGACTTCATCCTTCCGCCTGCCACATCCTCGCTTATGCACTCACGACTGCGCTAGCGTAATCTGCGCTAGCGTAATCTGCGCCCGTTACAGCGCCGCAACCTCTTAGTCGTGGTCCGGACCGCTCACGCGGGTGCCTTCGAACGCCGACAGCTCAACTTCTTTTTAAAAATGATATTGGGTAGTATGAAGATTCGTTGCCGATCTAAACAATGTAGGATGCGATATCTTGAACTCTTTTGTGCTAGCTTCTGGATCATGAAGGACTCTAATAGGAACATGATGAAATATTTGTGATCATATGGAAGAACCTTCTGTGTCCTCTTTTTTTTTTCTTTTTTCTTTTTTTTTTTTTTTTTTTTTTTTTTTTTTTTTTTGCTTCTATATCGATATTTTGTCCTAAATTTCGAATTCGTAGATAAATAAAGAAAGCACTGTCATGACCGCCAAATTTGCTGGTGCCTTCTCCTTCGTTTGGTGGTCTCGAATTAGAGAAGCTATTGTCGGACAGGTTCCTATGAAAGTAGTTGTAATCTCACACAGTCAGTAGTGTGTTTGAAAATATGTCACTAGGAAAAAAAACATGATATAAATGTACACATACTATGCTGATGATATGGACAGACCGAACGAACTATGAAGAACCCCAGTAGCTAGGAACCACGGCAGATGCTTGTATTGTGACATCGTGAGCGTAATTCGGTCGATCTTCGCCCCGAGCACAAGAGTCTTCCGTCATACCGGCTTTTGACCAATAACCTCATGCAATGGGAACCACGGAGGCCAAACTCTTCTACTCCCACAACACGATTTCCTGCGTAGGCAGCCGTCAATTGGCGCTGAAAACAGCCAAATTCGGGGATTACGACAGCTTAGATCTCCACAGCACTAGCTGTGGCTACTTTTCAAACTCTTGTATTTAAACTGCTGTCGAATCGTGCCCATCAAAAGTGTTGCTTGTTTTTTTCCATTCCCAAAATCCAGCCTCCAGCCAACATGTCCCAGACTGTCGAACTTATGCCTCTGTCCGGGACATCGCTGCCGGCTCTTCCCGAACCGGCGGCTGCCCCCGAACTGAAGTCACCAACTGACGCTATCACACTCGCCGACAATAACCAAGCTGTCAGCTCAAGTCGTTTAGAGAACCTTGACAATGATGTTGTCTCTGCACCTCAGCCTTCGTTTATCAATGGATCAGAAGACCCGCCGGCGGAGGCTATTGTCGTCGCTGAAGACGAATCAGCGTAT
The DNA here is from genome assembly GCA_002917075.1 of Hawksworthiomyces lignivorus. Taxonomy (NCBI): domain Eukaryota; kingdom Fungi; phylum Ascomycota; class Sordariomycetes; order Ophiostomatales; family Ophiostomataceae; genus Hawksworthiomyces; species Hawksworthiomyces lignivorus. The sequence continues at coordinate 69,829 of NTMA01000044.1, read as the reverse complement.
CCGACGGGCATGCAGTTCTACTTGATCATGTTCTCGGCGGCCCTGCTGCTCGTCATGGGCGGCTTAGACAACTCCATCATCTCAGTCATCCTGCCGACGCTCACCGACGAGTTCCGGACCACTGCTGACATTGGCTGGTATACTACCGGTTTTCGACTCTGCTTCTGCAGCTTCCAGTTCGTTGCCGGAAAGATGTACCGTGTTTACCCCCTCAAACGTGTCTTCATGGTGAGTGTGGTCTTGTTCGCTCTCGGCTCCGTCGCTTGCGCCACATCGCGTACAAGTATCGCGTTTATTATTGGCCGCTCTGTGACCGGTATAGCCACGGGGTTCTTAACCACGGGCTGTTTCGCCTTGCTCGTTCAGACTATGCCTCTGCGAAAGAGGCCATTGGCTGCCGGGATCCTAGGCCCTGTCGAGGATATAGCTGGTATTATCGCACCTATCATCGGCGGCGTCATTGTAGACGGACCGGGCTGGCGGTGGTGCTTTTGGATTTCTCTGCCGTTGGCGGGTATAGTACTTGTCAGCATGATTTTGTGTTTACCCAACAACCCGCCCGTGGACCAGCTTCCGCGCCGTGAACGGCTGGCGCACCTTGACCTCGTAGGCAACGTCCTGCTGCTCCCCTCGCTGGTATGCCTATTTATGGCGCTCGGCTGGGCGGGCACCCGCTACGCGTGGAGCTCTCCGACCATTATCGGGCTGATGGTCACATTTGGAGCACTGCTCGTCGTGTTCATTCTGCACCAGGCCCGCCGCGGCGACAAGGCCACTCTGCCTCTGCGCGTCGTCAGTCAGCGCTCCGTCTGGTTTGGCTTCGTGTTCTCGCTGTGCTGCCAGTCCGCTCTGAGCGTCGTCCAGTACTACCTGCCGACGTACTACCAGGCGATCCGGCGGTTCTCCGCCACGGAGAGCGGCTACCTGTTCCTGCCGCTGCTCGGCGGCTCCATCCTGGCGACCCTGGCCCAGGGCAGCGCCGTGTCCCTGTTCGGCTACTACACGCCCTTTATGCTGGCCACGTCGGTGCTGCTACCGGTGTTTTCCGGCCTGATGACGACCCTGACGCGCGACACGGCGCTGTCCCGCGTCCTGCTGTACTCGGCCTTCTTCGGGTTTGCCGGCAACATTGGCTACCAGGGCCCCCAGTCGGCCGTGCAGACCTGTCTCCCTGCGGCCGATGCGAGCACGGGGCTGGCCATCATCGTGTTCGCACAGTCATTTGGCGCCGCCGTCGCCCTGGGCGCCGCCGAGAGCATCTTCTCGAACCAGGTCCGAACCAACATGCAGGCCTACGCGCCCTCGGTAAACGAGACGCTCCTCGAGACCAGCGGCTTCACCGACGCGGTCAGCTTGGTGCAGCCGAGCGAAGTCCAGGGCGTGCTGCTGGCCCTGGACAAGAGCATGGTGCACACCTGGTACCTGTCGGTGGCGCTGGCCTGCGTCACCATGGTCGGCAGTCTGGGCACGGAGTGGAGGAGCGTCAAGGCGAAGAAGGAATGAGCTTCGTCTTTTTCAGCCGTCACTAATTGGAAGATGGAGCATATGGATCACATACAACACAGCAAAGACGAACTGTACCGGCGCAAATGCCAGACCTCTCAAATGCGCTTTTACACGCACTAAATTAAGAAGACTCGAATACTAAGTACTCGAACGGCGATATTCTTGTCATAGCACATAGTGGTAAAACCTTACACCACCGTAATAATAATAATAACAGCTTATTATTTAGCCTTTTTTCATGGAAATGATGCGTAGTCGGTTGCAGAATATGGTAAACGTAGGGAAGGCATAGAGCGAAACGGGTTAGTCGAGACGAGGCGAAAGAGACGAACCAAATTCTAGATGCACTTCTCTAAGTATATATAATCTTTTGCAATTCTATATAACCATCGCTTATGGCTGGATCATAAAGCAGTTTCAGCCCTCAGAGAGTTCCGTTCAGTATAGGCGTACATACACAACCAGGATTGGCTAATAAATACTATTAAACTGTATTCATTGAATCTGACACTCCTGCTGCCATTGGCCACCCAGCACCACTACTCCATGACAGACATCCATTGGTATCTCAAAGTAGAAGAATTCAAGACGTGGCTTGCGTCTATCGTCTAATGAGGTCAAGTTGACATCTCCACATTGCCAAAAGCGCATTGGCTAAGTAATTTTCGCTCATAATTCTCTAGCTGACGCCTCGTGCAGGTGGCGCTTCAGCCGTTGCTGACGTTCTTTTCGGAAATCATGGAAATTCGCTGTCCGCTTTCGTATAATCTAAATCCTTAACTATGCGCAAAACGCAGCTTGCGAGACCCTCTTGTTTCCCTCATAAAGACCTGTGGAACTTTTAGACCGCCGGTATTCTCAGATTCAGTTATAGCTTCCTGCTCATTTCTGCGTTCAACACGATGTCAGAAACTTCAGCACTCGATGTCCTCGTTATTGGGGCAGGCTTATATGGCATACAATCAGCGAGAACATATCTCGAGGTACACCCTGATGTTAAATTGGTCATACTAGAGGCTAGCGAGAGTATTGGAGGGGCATGGAGCAAAGGCAAAATATATTCCGCTGGTCCTGTTGTGACAATCAACTTTCTGACAGCATCTCTGCAGACCGCGTTTACGACTCCTTGTGGACGCAGGATTGCTCTACTATCGCGGAGTTCTCCGATGTGCCGATTAAGCTCAAACCTGAAGAGCTGTATTGCGGTCTCTTTCGAGCAACTCACATGACGCGATACATTGAGGAGTATGCACACTCTCACAAATATGCCGGCTCTACGCTGGCAGATCGAATTGTATTCAACAGCCGCGTCAAATCGGTAAAGAAAAAAAATTGCGTTTGGCTTGTGGAGTTGGAAGGCAGCTCAAAAATTATTCGAGCCGCGAAAATAATAGACGCTTCCGGCGTTACCAGCGAGCCTGAACTGCCAGACATTCCGAATCTGCAGGCATTCAAAGGGATTCAGATACACATGAAAGACATTGTCGCAGCCGATCTTAATAAAAGATCCGAGTGCAACCGTATAGCGGTTATCGGGGGTGGAAAATCTGCGGCAGACACTTCGTATTCCGCGGCTCTGGCCGGCAAGACGGTTTATTGGATCATACGCAGGTCTGGAAACGGACCCTGCTACTTCTCGCCCTCGCCCCCATCTCCGCCGTTCAAAGCCGCCGATGAGCCCCTCCTCTGTCGGGCATTGTACTTCATCACCTCTTCACAGTTCGTAAAGGACACGTTTCTCATCAGGCTCTTGAACCATACTGCCATCGGTCGCAGTATCATCCGATTCCTGTGGGGCTTCATCGAGGGCGATTTCAAGAAGAAGGCGAACTATGACCGACCTGATCCCAAAGGAAACAAATTCAAGAATCTAGAGCCGGACACGCCGCTTTTTTGGGCAAACGACAATACAGGTGTTGAGCAGAGGGCCGACTTTTTCGACATGATCGCCGAACACGTCAAAATCATCCGAGAAGACATTCTGGAGATGACCGCGGACGCAATTGTGCTTGCCGACGGCTCCCAGATCGCCATCGACACAGTCGTCTACGGTACGGGGTGGCGTCAGACCCCTGGCCACTACGACCTTCACACTGCCGTGACCCTGGGTCTCCCAGTCCCGCTCGGCCCCGCCGCCAGCGTCGACCGGGACAAATGGGCGGCCCTGGATGCCACCGCCGACAAGACCGTGCTGGCCCGGTTCCCCATCCTCGCCACACCACCGCCGTACTTCAAGAAGGAGCAGACTATGACGCCGTATCGGCTTTACCGCAGCATCGTGCCCATCCACGACCATTCGATCGTCTTCGTCGGCCGCATGAGCATCGTCAATGGCTGGCGAGTATCGGAAGCGCAGGCGCTGTGGGCCGTCGCCGCTTTGGACGGTCGGATCCACGCTGCGCAGAAGGCGGTCGAGATGGAGCGAGACGTCGCAGAGACGGTGGTGTGGTGCCGCCGGCGGTACTTGAACAAGGGCCAGCTGGCGAATTGGTTCCTGTGGGACTGCATCGCGTACACGGACCAGCTCTTCGCGGACCTGGGCTTGAAGAGCCACTTGGGCAAGGAAGGCTTGCTGTCGCCCTGTCGGGCGGCGGGCTTGAGGGGTCTGGTGAGCGAATATCGGCAGAAATACGTCACGACGGAACCGTGACTTTGGTTTCCAAAATCGCGAGGAGTTTTGAAGCGGGAAGGCTCCTCTGCCAGGTTTTCAGTTCCCTTTTTCTCTTGGATACAAAGGAAAAAGGTACCTTCATTAGTATAGGGAGTTATTCACGTCTCCTCTATTTTATTTTCTTATTTCTTTTGATTTCTTTACGCGTGCCATTTCAGTCTTGCTCTTTTCAATGATTTACTGTTGTGAAGGACGACAGTTCGGTTACAATTTCAATGTGATTAAGCTACGCACTATCTGCTTTAAGCTAGAGATATAGGGAAAGACGAGGAGTATTGAAATTGTTCTACTCTATCGTCTCGCATTTTACGCTCTGCTCAACGGCTTTTAACCTCCTGAAAATCTGAAATCGGTTGTGGCCTGGTCCGTATTGTGTATCAACCCCATAATGCTATACGTCTTACCTTAATAATAAGCTAGTTACTACATAGAGCCATTCATGGCCATCGCGTTGGCAATGGCAGTCGTTTCCCTTGCAGCCGCTGCCGTTCTGGCGCCCGCCAGGGCCACCGTGGCAATTTCCCTTGCAACTGCCAGCATGACAGCTATCAGACTTTGTCAGCAGCCCTATTTTTCATAGCTCGATGGAGCGAACATTCGTAGGATGAGCGAAATAGACTCACAGCGTTCCTTCACAGCTCCCTTCTCCCGAGACGATGGCTGTGAAAATCAACACGAGCGACCCACTGTACAGTATTAAAGTATAATGACAGCAAGGCACGGCCGAGGCCATTCTCATCAAGCTAGTTTAAGCTCTGGCCTGATCTTAACTACAATATTCTAACAATGTATCCTGTAGAGTAGGTTAGCTTTGAATATTATTTGCCTTAGGCCCGCATATAGGCACATGAATGCAGATTTGCTGCTCTCGGTAAGCACGGCGCTTTTATGTAAATTTATAAGTAGTTGGCAAATGATTTTCTCTTACTATACCCGGTGCTTCGTGAATTGCTGTACAGCATCAAAGAAGGTAGTGGCCATTGCTGTGAGCCTTCAATGTGAACTCTTAGCAGATCATGTGCCAATGTCTTGGTCCCAAAGGCTGCGTTGTGTAACCTTAAAACTTTTATTTCTGCTGCCGGTACTGCTACAACAAACATCCCGCCTCCCAAATTACCGTGTCAGCATTGCCCCTTGACCCCCGCACCTTCTTTTCGTTTCTCCCTTTAATTTATCGCCGATTTTTATAGTTTGGGGCTCATCGAGGATCACTTTTAACCGTTGAATCGTACTAGAACCCATCCAATCACCTAATTAGGCGGCGAGGTGTTGGGTCTACATATTGCTCAAGCGTGACCAACATATATTCACGCAGCAAGGCATACGATAAGGCAGACTCCTTCGATGCTCTACGAGTCGTACAGGCTGCCATCTTCCATCCTCACGGTCGCCCTTCAGCGATCTTTGAGGCACCTTTTGCAGTTTTCGGCTCACACAGAAGCAAAACAAGGGTGTCAAAAGAAGCATCAAACGGAAAAGCGCAAAGATGGCCGACGCCGCTGCGACCTTTGCTAGAGTGCCAGAGCTTCTCGGCCTTCTGGCACATCAAGTACAGATACGTTATTCTCCAACCCAGACACCCCTTTGTCGTGAAGCTCGTTGTTTCTAACGACTCTTCCTCTTTCTATCCCCAGATCCCGAGCCGTAAGCAATTGGCAAGACTGCGCTTGACAAGCAGGGCCTTCGCGGCTGCAGTCGCACCTATCCTGTTCTCCAACATCCTGATCGGAGAGGAGCCTAGCGCACTTTCGCTTTATCACCTCGCCAGCTGCGAATACGTCCGGTATGCTCGACGACTTCAAGTCACGAGAGACAGAAATTCCATGCGTAACAGGACTCGAAGAAGGTGCGCGTTGATATTTTCTCAGTCATGGGGTAATTTGCAACCGTTGGATAGCGGACAAGTCATCGGTAGCGATAATATGGACGAAGATAGACGAGAAAAAAAATAAAAAAAAATTACTACAGTTTGTACTAGGCGGCTACCCTCACTCAGCGGAGGAAATTGTTTTTCAAATATCCATAGCACATCTGGCCAAATTGATCCCGGCGTAGTGTAGTAGAAATGGCGATTGTTGACTAATTCCCACAGTTGCCTTTGTGACGTTAAGGCCTCTGCATCGTCCCGGTCGAGACGGAAAGCAACTTCGCTTAGTGAATATGTTGTGACCATGCGCATAGCCAGGCTCTTCAGTGAGTATGGTCAAGTTTGGCTGTCCGGCCTCAGGCAGAAACAAGTCAGTCAAAGACGGCAATATTGAATCAATCGATTCGAGATGAGTACCTGGATTGAAGTTGGAAACCAAAAAAAAAAAAAAAAGGGATATAAAAGATGAAAAACAAAAGTAAAAATAAAATAGAAAATGACGACAGCCCAACATAAACCGAGTCATTTACCCGAGATCATCTGCTCAAAGTCCTACTTATGAGTTTTATGCATCCGAACAGGCAGCGGCCTCACATTGACCCGAAATGACGGCCCGTTGGAACATAATTCACTGCTCTTCATCTGTTGTCATGTTCCGTTTGAGGGCACGCCTTTTCTACCTGCAGTGGGACCCCGAGCTACCTGACGAATATGTTCGTGCCGAACGGTGCGCATCGGGTTCGACGACCATGTGTGCACAGAGTCATAGGGCCCACGCTTTACGTGTAATGCGTTGCCACGATGAAGAGCCCGACGTGACGTTCGACAACAGCGGCCACGGGCCGCTACGCGTGCCTGGCTGCGGATGCCCCGTAATTGCCGAGCGCGCATTGGAGCAGCGATTTGCCCACGGGTTCCACGACTGGGCCCAGGACCGGGTGACGGAGCGCGAGGTCCACATGCTGCGCTACATGAACTACGTGACGGACCAGCCGGGCTGGCACGACGCCGTGTTGCACGGCAATGCAGACGTCATGGCGTGGTGGGAGCGCGAGGCGGTGGCCATGTGGCCGATGCTGAGCCCGCGGGCCTTGGCATGGTGCCAGGCCGAGCTGCGCGACAAGGCCGAGCAGTTCTCGGCTACAGGAGGGGGCCTGGTGACCGTCTTCAACGCCGGGGCGCGCGTGTGCAAGGTAGATGGCCTGCTGGCGCCAGAGTTGTTGAGGCGCCTGGCCGCCCATGTCGAGGCACTGGCGCAAGACCATGAGAAACAGTGGGGGCCTCAGCGAGTGCAAAGGCAGCTACAGGTCGTCGGTTCTGACAACAATCTCGACCAAGAGAGTGACAGCGATGACAACGACGACGACCTTGGCAGCAACGATAGTGGAAGCAATAGTGGCGGGGACAGTCTGGCCGGTCCGTCGGGGGCAGAGACGCAACCGAACTTGCAAGAGACCCCCGGGCTCGTCGACCCAAACTGGCTGCCGCTCATCTACGGACAGACACCCGTGCTCGCGCAGGGCGGCCGCGTCGGGTGCGCCGGTGCGGTGGACGCCATGGGCCGGGGCGTGCTCGAGCCACTACCCGTGTATCGGTGGCCTCGCCATCTCGAGCGGCCTCGCCGAGGCGGGTGGCAGCCCGCGCGGGATGGGCGGGGCCGACGGCCGTATGACGAACAGGCCTACCGTTTCTCCCCGCATTTCCAGTGGCTGCCGTGCGAAGTGCAGTTCGCGTCGGCGCCCGGAAACGCAGAGAGGACTCTCGGCGTCCGTATCACGTCGTATATCAACAACCTGCACCCCGTCCGCCACCACGCGCTGTACCGGGACATTGAAGCATGCATCGCGGCCGCCATCCCGGCGTGGAACGACGTACTTATGCTGCGCAGCAAGGGACCCCACCCGTGGCACTTTCAAGGCCGCGACCCGCCACGCATCCGCACGTTTGGCGTCACATGGTCGCCGCCGCTACCGGCATGGGCGGCGGGCCTCGAGGCCTTGGATAAGGCACCGGACAAAAGCACACCGGAATATCAGTCAGCCCGCGCCCAGGTGCTGGCGTACCTCCGCGAGCCCGAGAACCCCCTGGCAGCGCGGACGCCGCGGTACGAGCCCAACCTGCAGGTCAGGCACACGCTGTCGTACGCCGTGGAACAGAAGCACGGCTACATCAAGGCGTGGGAGCATCCGGAACCGGGCGTGGCGTTTATGTACGAGCAGTGGAAGGCCGGCCACGCCAGCGCACCCGTGGTCCCGCCGCCGGAGGAGGAGCGGGTCGATCTGGCAGACCACGAATACTACACAGTCTCGCTAGCGGACACGTTCCAGACGCAGGGCCTCCAGGTTGTCGTCGAAATCGGGAGTCTGGAGCTGTGTCCGGGCGACGTTCCGCCTCGGGACCCGTGGAAGCTCACGGGCACACTCAACGACCACATTGTCGCAACGGCCGTCGTCTACTTTGCGAGCGAGAACGTGACGGCCGACTCGGCGGGCCTTGACATCCGCGTGGAGGCCGACATCGACCCGCCCATCTACAACCTCGACCCCTGGGGCGCAACGCCGTACCATTCGTCCTGGGCACTGGCCGACGTGTACGGTGTCGTGCCGGAGCCCGCGCACGGGCAGGTGTCCCCGGACTTCTCGGCCAGGGCACCTCCTGTGCAGGAGCTGGGCACGGTGGTCGCGCCCGACGGCCGCCTGGTTGTGTTCCCCAACGCCGTGCAGCACCGCGTTCGCCCGCTCGCCTTCCGGGACCCGACGCGGCCGGGCCGCCGGCGCTTCCTCAAGTTGCACCTCGTCGACCCGCACTACCGCGTCGTGTCGACGCGCAACGTGCCCCCGCAACAGCGTACGTGGTGGGAGGCCGCTGGCTGGGACCGCATCGACTGGGCCGAGCGGGGCCTGCCGCTCGAGCTGGTTTGCATGATCGGCGATGACGTGTTCGCCGCGCCGTGGCCCCCGTCACCGGAGGAGGCCCGCCGACTCTGGACACGCGCCCGGGGCGAGCAAGCGGCCGTCCAGGGCGCGACGTTCTCAAAGATGTACACGTCCCGGTTTGAGGAGTAGCGAGTAGCGCCGTAGCTTCCAGGCCCATGATACGGTGTACAAGGATGCATGTAATGTAGAAGCAGACCCGAGAAAAAAAAATCAAATACTTGCTTGACCATCAACCAGCACAGCTTGTTGCCTATCCGTGAGGTACGACACCCACTGCGTCTCGTTGTACACGAGAATGTCGCCCTCGTCCTCGAAGCGCGAGAGGCTAGTGCGCCGCGCTCTGCGCCGCGCCCTGAGTGCTAGCGCCTATACCGGTGGCGCTTAGCAGGATCTGGTTGATTTCAAATTTGGAAATGTAGCCGGCCCTGGACGGTTAGCAGGCTTTCGGTGTGAGTGGAATATAAAAGAAAAATAAAGACGGCCGGCACTCACGTATTTGTGCAGAGCCCCGGGGCTGCATTCGAGTTGAGCCGGTAACCAGTGAAGGTGCACATGGGCCCCGCGCAGCCGGCCTGGCTCATGGTGAAGCTGCGGCCGTAGCGGGCCATGCCCACAATGATCTTGTCGGCCGAGACACCCGCCTTGGTGATAAGGCCCAGCGCCGTCATGGTCTCGGTCAGGTTGACGTGGCTGCGCAAGCAGCTGCCGGATTTACATCCAGGGCTGGGCCGTTAGTATAGGTACATATTTTATGGGACGTCGTCTCTGTCACTTACGTTGAGTATTGGTTGCCGTAATCCTATTGGCCATGTAAATCATACGTCATGTAGATGATATGGTCGACCACCTTGGCCATATCCTTGATGGGGAAGTGCTACAAGTACCAGTACGAAGCCGGTACGACCATAGACAGTGTCTTGTCTTGAGGCAGAAGCGAGCTCACCGTCTTGAGGAACTCGAGGTAGTTGCTGCCTTCCGTGACCGGATCGCCCGCCAGCGTCCCAGGAATGTCCGTGACCTACGTGCGTTAACAGGAGAAATCAAAAAAGAAGAGACGAAAACAAAGAGGACATACACCCGGGTACTCCCAGTCAAAGTCGATGCCGTCGAGTCCGTTGTCGACAACAAACTTGACAATGTTCTTGGCTACCACGCCCCGGCTGCCCTGGCTGTGGACAATGCGACAGAAGATGCCGTAGGTGGACGGTGCGTTGGAGAAGCCCCAGCCGCCAAACGAGATGACACGCCGGATGCCCTGTAACTTCTTGAGCCCGTCAAACTGGCCTTGGGCGCCGCTGACGTCGACCGTAAAGTCGTCGGTGATGTTGCCAAAGGCAAAGTGCACGGCCGAGTAGGCGCCTCCACCGGGTGACGCCACTGCCGGGTCGGCGATGCGGGAGATGTCCATGTTAAGGAAGGGCCGCGCATCGACGTTCCAGGCCTCAAAGTAGGCGATCGTCCGGAACTCGCGCGGAGGCGACGCGTTGTTAGTGATGCTCATGCCACAGCTCGAAACACAACCGTTGTTGTCGGGCTTGACGGCGCCGGGTCCGCCACCGGGGATCGGGGCCGGCACGTAGAAATCGTTGTTGATGCCGTAGTTGCCCCAAACGTTGCAGCACACGTTGAGCGGGCACGGGTTTGACGTCGGCGAGCGACATGCCATCCTTGGGCCGCACGGTGCTGGGCTTGGTGGGCCCGCACGCGGCCGTCTCGACGGGCATGGGCAGCGGCGGGTCGCCGTCGCTGGGGCAGATGCACATGTTTTGCTGGAGGGCCGGGCACGGCAGCCAGCCCCAGGTGTCCTTGTTGTACGTGTCGAGCAGCCTAATGTCCTTGATGGCATGTGCCGCGGCGATGGCCGCGCAGTTGTCGCCCGGCTGCGTCTCGTACACGAAGCAGCTGCCGTCGGCGTTCTTCTTGGGCGACAGGTCCGGCATCTTGCCGTGCCCGCAGCACACGTACTGGCCCTTTTGCAGCTTGTTGCAAAAATCGAGGTCGCCGCCATTGTTCGCCGTTAGATCGGCCACCGTCACGTCGCCGCCACACTTGGCCGCTAGCTGGCTGTAGTCCTCGCTGCCCTGCTGCTGCACGTAGGCGCACGTTCCGTCGGCCTTGGCCGGCATCGCCGTGTCCGGCAGACTGCCCGACGAGCAGCAGATGCGCTGGTTGGCCTGGAGGGTGCTGCATGTGTTGGGATCACCGCCGTTGAACCGGATAGAGTCGTCGGTGCTGATGCCGCAGACCTGTGCTGTCTGCTGGCAGCCTTGGCCCGGAACCACCTTGCGGACCTGGCAGTCGTTGCGTTTGCGCAGAGCCGCTGTCCCGTAGACCGTTTTTGTTGCCGTGCTGTTGAGCCAAGAATTGCCAACATCGCCGCCGTGAAGCAGGCCCGGCAGCATGCCGAGCTCGACGCGGCCCGGAGACCGTTCCGTGTACGACGTGCCATTGATACAGTAGCCCCGGTGCCGCTCGCGAAGGACCGTCTGCACGGCCAGCGCGTCGCCCTCCAGGTCGGCAAACACGCCAAGCTGCTGCGAGCTGAGCTGCTCTTCACCGCCCACCTGCACGGCCACCTGGCCGGGGGAGGCTTGCATGGTGGAGATGGTAGACTGGCTCATGTGCTGGCGGACAAGCGCCACGGCAGACGCCTTGTCGACCTGGGATCCGACATACACGCCCATCGTGATGATGTTTGTCTTGGCAAACATGATGTGGCAGAAAGCTGAAATCATCCGTCGTTGTGTTGCAGGGATTAATCATACGAAAATAAGAACTCAAAACAACGAGCAACAAGGCAAGGTGGCCGAGTGGTTAAGGCGACAGACTCGAATTGCTGTTTTCGGGCCCCTAACGGGGTTCGGTTGATTCATCTGTTGGGTTCGCCCGCGTGCGTTCAAATCGCACCCTTGTCGATTTTTTTTTTTTTGTTACCAGTCTCCGAAGTTATGTTATTTTCCACGTTTCTAGGCTACTCTTTTTTTCAACCCATTGTTTCTTCCAATACTTTAAGTTGGAACCCACTATTGTGGCCGCAGGAACCAATTACCCCCTCCGTGTCTAGTAATTGGCGCCTTACTTAGGTGTCTAGCGTCGGTCCAAAGTGCATCGCTGAATTTCCGGGGCCGTGGTGGCCTATGGCATTTCTTTCTCCGGACCGATCCCGGGATCAATCAATGGATCTAAGTTGCTATATGCCATAGAAGTGAATCCTATAGGTCCTAGGCTTGCTATCTCAGACCACTCTCAAAACCGTCAGTTTGGATTCTACGATGAATGCATACAATTATGGAAAGTATTTTATCGACCTGTTTAGCTGTATGCCTCTTGCAGCATTAGCTGAAGACAAGATATTTTGCGTACATGGATGGCCAACCCCAGATCTGGTGTCCATGGAACAGATTTGACGAATTAATTGACCCACCGGTATATGTATGCAGAGGAACCGCCAAAGAGATGTTCATAACTGACGGCCCGTGACAGATACCAGACTACGGAATCCTGCGAGACTTGCTGTGGAGTGAACCTGATGCTAACATCATAGGATGGTCTGAAAACGATCGCGGCAAGTCATTTACATTTGGTCCAGATGTAGTGTTCTGTTACTTGCAAATGCACGGCATGGACCTTATCGTCTTAGGACACCATGTTGTTGAAGATGGATGTGAGTTCCTCTCGAATCGGCTGCTTTTTACTCCTTGGGGTGCACCAAATTGCTGCGGCGAGTATGATGATGCGACAGCAATCATGAGTGTTGACGAAATCCTTCTATATTCATTTCAGGTATGCTTTGAGTTTTACTAGGATTCATTCTTCGCCGAGTATCAAAATACTAATAATACCTATCCTTTTAGATTCTAAAACCAGCTGGATATGAGCAAAAATTCAAAAGAGGTCCTTAGATATTTGACGCTTATGATTAGACATATTATTTTTAAGCCTCGTAAAGTGGATTTGCCGTCTGTGATTCAACATTAGCAGTAGCATTCTGCACTAGTCTTGTTAGTTTCATTCGTCTGCTGGGACCTAGGGCCATTATACTTCATGATAGAAGGCCAGTGTATTGCTAACACACCGGATAGAAGAGGCATCTAGGCCGGTGCAGCCTTCAAAATTTCGCAGAGCTGTACATACAGGAACAATGCATGCCAGAAGAGTGACAGTTACGTACGGCCGCCTTCTCAAGTTGGCCAAGGTCACGGCGTCAGGACTATGGCGCAGCCGCCGCACTGAAAGCCGCGACCCAGTCCTCTAGTGGGAGTGCACTGGTGTCCGCGTGGGTTTTGCTGCATGGTAGCAGCCAGCACTTCGCATACAAGCAGAATGCGCCGCTCACAAATAACCACAGGTCTCAAAACCAAGGCCAGGAGGTATCTGCCTGCTTGATAAGCTATTAGTTAACAACTGGTTAGGGCAATAAGGGTGAATTTTCCCTTCTCTCGCTAAATGAAGCCTCCCTGTCTTGTGGCTGGGGAGGCGGCATTGAGGTAATATTCATTCCCTGCGTTTAAACTACCGCAATACGAGGTGGGCGGCAGGCCCAGCCCATGCTGACGAGTAACATGCGTATTTGCACCTATGCTGAGGCTATTTTTGGTTAATACTCCACTCTTTAAAAGAATGCAGCGTGCGGAGTTCGGAGTTCAACGTCGAGTGCCACTACGCTACTATACTAGTACGAAAAGAATCAATCCCCTCAGACACATATCACGGTACCTTATAACTCAACATTTTATGTAGTACTTGCCAAACGAGTGCAAGGCGATCAGGGTAATATTTTTTTTGGTCAAGTAGACGCTTTCTTTGCTATCCCCCTTACGCTGTTAAAGTCACACAGTACATTAAAGTAGTAGCAAAAACACCACACCTTATAAATTGATCGTTCTCTTGACTACAACCAAGCGATCAAATGCGTCGGCGAATCTCTGAATCTAGCTCGTAGCTACAGACAAGTATACCAGGAAGCGAAACCGGTAGATTTTCTGTACTGAGAGGAAATTAAAAAGCTCGAAATTCAAAAACTCCTAGGTAATAATCACACGATAGCAAGTACAGAGAGCCATAACACGAAAATGAGGAATCATCTAGGCGCATTCGTGCAAATTAAGCATAAAGGACAGAAAATTTCATAAAAAAATGGGGAGGGGGCTTGGCAATGGAACTAGAAGCGACGCCTCTTACATGGCGTATGTTGTTGCCGGAGAAAGAAGGCAAGAAAGAGTAGATCAAATTAGTATGAGAACCAACCACGATAGAATTGTCCTTCTCAGTAATAATAAGCCTTTATGCGTCCTTACCATATACCTACTTTGCTTGAGTCTCGCTGACGCTAGGGCAGACCGCAGGACGGCAGCTTAAAATACTCTGTTTAAGAAAGGCTCCGCCGCACGCGCAAAGAGACGAAACACAATCCGCTAAATAGTAAAGTATGGCAGTAACAAAGAATGCTAAGTGAGTGACACCCTCCCACCGCTGCCCATCCTATTTAATGAAATAGGGGGGCCATAGTCTGTGTTGGCTGCCACAAATCGATCCTGAGTAATGTTAGAGCCAAATGAAGTGAAAGAAGTAAGGGAAAGAGAGGTCAGGAAAATATTGTCGAAACCCCATTGTTATGGTATGCTGCCGGATTGAATATGTAAACAGCCGAGGCGTGGAAAAAGAGACAACTACGCGTATGCGTGAATCAATATTGTTGTGGCTATGATCTCGTATTGAGAGACGACATGGCGGAAGGTCTATTCCAAATTCAGACGGGTGAATGCGTTTAAACCTTAACGGATGGCTCACTGGATTGTTTCATGTTCGCCCTAAGGAACAACACGCTCGTGTCGAGAGGCTTACGAATGCCTCTATTCCCACATCGGATTATACGAAAGGCTTGTTAAGTCTTCATGCCCATGTGTATCCCATAAATCTCAGTAACTTTCAATGGCCGTGTTTTCATAACGTCACGCCTGTGATCTGACCTCAGCTAGTAGGAACATTAGAGCGGAAATTTGTTCTGATCTAAATTTTTCCCGACTCGAATAACTTCAGCGAATTATGTCCTTCTATTATAATGCACTTGCCTTCTATTATTTCAAGTATGTTGTTGCAAATGGATTTGGCCTACCTGATTTCCGTGGCTTTTGTCAACCGCTTTCCCAAAAAAAAACATTACCATATAATTAAAGTTTGTCTAAATAGACTGTGGGTTTGGTTTTCGGTTGGTCCCATGGGACATTAGCAGCAACGGGGTCTAATGTGTGGTGGTGTGTCCCTTCTCGCCAGAGGCTACTTTAAATATGTTTCCGCTACTCTCCTTTCCCATAACTTTCTGGCTTCGTTTCCATGATGAAAATTCGCTCTGGCCCCTTAAACGCCTTCTTGACAGATACAATCTGAAAAAGATACACCCTCTCTACAGTCAGTCAGATCTATATATGTCACCATGTTATGCAAGAGCCCAGACGGTTTAGCGAAAGTCGTTCGAGCACCTGTGTTTATTTTTTTGGCTCTCGCTCTTTTCTTCCTCTTCTTTCACTATGATCTTGTACCACATCAGTTGCCAACAACTTATTCCGCACACAGTCATACTACGCCTATGCAACATGCACCAGATAAAGTATCATTTATTCAAGGTAAGCATTCAGGTGTCCCTCGTCTCTTGATCGTTAATACTCGGTTGATACAAACCGAAAAGGCTCTTTCGAAGATGATATTACAGGATCAAATACCGGAAGCGGTCTGAAAGAGATTTGCAGCAGAGGCAGCAGGCCCTGGAACCCCAACATCGTCTTTGATTGTCCAGTCCTGCAAGGAGGCATTGGAAATGTCCGGCAGTACGCGCTACAATGTCTTCGGTATGCAATCGCTGCTAGGGGTACGTTAATAGTCCGTCGGCGCGCAAATGCATGTCTTATTTTGCTAGATGAATTATTAACTTAGGGCTAATTTAAATATTGACAGGATCCTTCGTTTTACCGAATATTTCGCGCCGCAACGCCAGCGACATTTCTGATTTTAGGACGGCCGATATCGTACCGCTGGGATACCTACTCGACGTGAACCGCTTTAAGAGCACTCTGCACGAACATTGTCCCCAGATTGTCCTACACGATTCCATCGACAATATCGCGAACATAACGACTCTTCCCCTTGTCCCAGTCGATCTAAGCCTCGATATCGACCATCGATTTCCAGATAATGATACCGAACCAGTGCTCGCAGACCCTTCCCAATTTCCCGATGCTTTCGATAAATGGCTCCGACCCAGGCACGAGGTCTCGCCATCTGCACCTGTGCGTATCGCCTTCGGCATCTATCGCGTCATGTGGAGCTGGCCAACGGCATTTGACCCGCCCGAACTGGCACTGCACTTTGGCGAGCTATTGCGTGTTCATCCTTCTGTATACCCGCTCGCCGCCGCGGCCCTGTCGAGGATGCGCGACGATTTTCATATTGGCAATGCAGGACCAGGCTCCGAAGATGCGCCAGGCTTCATCGGCGTGCACTTGCGTGTTGAGAAGGATGCCACCGACTACAACTACGCCTCTTACGATTTGCAAACCAGATACGTGTCTTCACGGTTGCGAGACTTCTCTAGCGCGGCGGTCGTGTACGTAGCTAGCGGTGACCGGGATGCAATTGCACGTTTTGCAGTTGACATTGCTCCGATGCGCGTGGTGACCAAATATGACCTGCTGGAGGAGACGCACCACGATGTTCTTGACGCCATGCCGTGGGATCTTCAGGCACAAGTTGATCTGCTCGTTTTGGAGCGAGCATCGCAGTTTTTCGGTGTGCGCGAGTCCTCTTTCTCATGGTATTTAGCGCTGAGACGGGCCGCGGCAGTGAATAGAGTCATCGGAGGGTATCCGGGGACCTGCTGGATGATAGTTGAGGATGGAACAAAGAGGCGCTTGGGTTGCGAGGCTGATCTGGGTGAGCACGAGGTATGGAGGGATGACTTGAGTACGCTCGTTGGCGACAAAGAACAGGGTATTCTCCTACCTCCGTATGCAAAGAGTATTTTCCCGTAAGACTATAGTTACAAACATCTATCCACACTATAGTTCGTTCTGGCATTATATCTCCATCCAAAAGTTCTTGACCTGTGCTACTCTTGTAAAAACAACTTTGGCTATTTTTTCTACTGATATGAAGGTAAATGCGGTCAGTACAGAACGGTTTCCCACATCTAGGGAGACGGATATCTGAATGTTGGAGACAGAGATGGCTTAAGTTACAAAAGTCATCCAAAATCCGTGTAAAAAGGTTAACTTGAGTAGATATCTTTTAGGTAAGTACCTCATTTTTTTTTGGCTCAAATTATTGTCAAAGTTAGTTCGTTTAGACCCATTAGTTAGAAGATGCCAAAGGCGATCCTAGAGGGAGTCAGGGCGAGAAGCCCTCTCTATACAGCGCTATAGACAGCGTAAATAACCATAATCTTAGTGCTCTGCTCAAGCTCAACAATTCCAGAAACAGCACTTTCATACGCTGCCTCGTTGATGGTACCCAATTTAATTAGGTGCTTGTAAGATGTCTGACAAAAAACAAAGGTTGCATCTTCACCTAGAAATATCACAGCTACATTCTAGAAGACACTTCGGTCATCTCAGGTCCTTATATGCAACTCTATATCTTCGCCGTGAAATTAACAGTGGTTACAAAATACGGAGTACAGTTGGACTATTAAGCTTATTCTCAGACTGCTCGTCTCTAGGTGACAACTTTGTTTATCTAACCAATCAGGCCTTTATAAATGAGCCGTGCACTAATTTAGTGTTGCTAAATGAATTCGCTGGTGTACCTGTATAAGCAGTGGTGGAGTGGATCTGGGGTTCAAATACTACGCAAGAAAGACCGGTGGAACATCTTCAAGTGTCTCAATAGACTAAAACTTAATGGTCTAGAAGGCAGCTTACAATAGCATCGAAGCGGACGACAAATGAAGTTCAGAGCAAAGCAGCGTACCTGTATATGCATGTTTGAGACTGAAACCTTAGTTATCAGGAACCAGGGGGGATCTTCGTTATGTCTAGCTTGATCTCCACCATGTTTGTGCTAGGGATAATCCACTGACGAGCCTCTGGGTCTGATACGAGATAAACATAAAATAGAATAAGATAAAACATAAAAGTAGCATTAGCGGCCTTAAAGTAGACGCGCGGCTTTTACTTGTATGCCAACCTTAGATGTTCTGAAAGTACAGAATTCCGACTTGTTCAAGATGCGAAGTATGTACAGGATAAGGAGGCGGCTGATCCGTTCTCATTAACAGTAGAAAAAGCAAGAAAAGCAGGCTAGCATCTCCACTTAGCTCGTCCGGGCAGTATTAGCTCCCGTTGTCCCTGCAGTATCACTAGTAGTGGACGGCAGAAGACTGTCGTAGAGCCGCCGACCCAGGCTTACTGACCATGCGTCAAGGGTCCGCGTCACCAAGTCCGCCACGAGCACGAGCAGAGGTCCCCACAGAACCGCCGCCAATGCTACACCGCACCCGTACTGCACTTGGGTGGTGACGCCAGTCAGCGCGGTTGTCTGTCGCACAATCCAGTGGCCGGCCGTGAACAACAGGGGCCCGTGGACGAGGTACATGCCGTAACTGATATAGCCAAGGTATTGCGAGAACGGATGAGTAAATATGCTTTGGAGGACCGGGGTTCGATCGACAACAAAGACAAGGAGGGCGGCGCCAAGGGGATACCAGAAGTAGTCAGCCTTGTGGCTGTTCATGAAGATTTTAGGAACTAGCTTCATCATAGTGCGGTAGCCAGGGGTACCGATTGCGCCATGGGTAGCCTGGGGCAGCGATAAGACATAAAGGCAGAGAATAAAGATGATAATACCAACTACCGTACGGCAGCGGGTAGCATATAGACGGGAGGTAAGGGAGCGGGCCCGTCTATTGTTTTTGTTGCCTTGGCCACCTAACAGGTAGCCGAAGCCTAAACCTAGGCTAGTACCTAGGCCGCAGCAGGCGAGCTGGATGTCACAGATGACCATGCCCATGACAAATAGAAAATTTTGCCAGTAGGTATACGTCATCAAATAGATAGCAATGCCTAACAAGATCACTAGACGAGCGTTAGGATAGAGACGGTTGAAGGTCGCCTGGCAGAGGAAAAGCATGAGCGAGCAATCAAACTCGACTGGCAATGTCCACAAGAAGGCATCGTAAGCATAACGTCCGCCTCGCGTGATATTCTTAGAGAACGGGTCTGCCAGGGCAAATGTGGCTTGGGCCCAGTGTGCTATCTGGCCCCAGAGCGTGCCCTGCCGCGGCGGTACGCGCGACGGGATCGCCGTGTGGCCCCAGCCAGTCCGACCAAAGAGGTCCAAGTAAGTCATAATCGCAGAGATGAGAGTTATGATGGCTGGCATAAAGAATAGGCGCAGCCAGCGGCGGAATGCGGCAGAGCCAATAGCCTCGTAAGCTTCACTATAGCGGCCCTGGCGTGACAATCGAAGTGGCTTGTAGCTCAACGCATAACCGGAAACAACGAAGAAGACAACCACAGAGGATTGACCTGAAATAATGAGGCGTATCAAGGGTATCTGGATTATCAACCACTCGCCGTTAACACCCCAGCCGTTGAAGACGTGCCAGTTGAAGCAGAGCACGGTGGCGTGGGTTAACGCGACGAAGAAGGCGGCCACACCGCGTAGACCATCTAGCCAAGCGGTCTGATGTAACCGTCGACTACCAGTGCCCGGTTGGTCAGGCTGTAAGAATGAAGGTACTAGCACGCAAAAGAATCCGAGTTTGCTATATATTGTGGGCCACCACACGGTATCATCACTAGTTGCCCCATCTCGGTTGATCTGCCGGATCGGCTCGGACACAAGTAGCCAAAACAAATATGTAGCGCGGGCCACTAACATAGGCAAAGGAATCATAGCTCTGGCGATGCCGCCAAATCCATTTTTTGGCTTTTCGCTCTCGAAGGAGAAATCGTCTTCGTAATATTGTCGTAGACTGTCGCTTCCACTGCTGTAGCCCTGATCATCTTGCACTCCATCTTCACCGGGTACGCGGTTATATTCTGGTGAGGAATTCCATGGCCATCGGCCTTGCATAGCATAAGAAGGCATGTCGCAGAGACGAGAAACCAAGGTTTCGGGGTATTTAAAACAAAAATGAGTAGGATGCCTTAGAATCAAATGAACAAGCTAGACGAAAACTGCTAAAACCAACAGAGATAATCGTTTAACGGGCAGGATGCTATTTATGCCTGTTGCCGAAATAGACATTGGCGAAGAAACTATAGTTTTAGCGATAAAACGTAGATATTCAGGAAGGGGTCTGAGATGCCCTGCTACAATAATTCATGTTGCAAATGGGTAGTTAAAGATTATGAACGACAGGAAAGTAACGTGTTATATTCAAAGAAAGTTTCTGGAGGTCTCGTCAGGGGGTGCTTCCTCTGGTGAGCATTTAAGCCTACTGGGAGATTCACAAAATGCAGAGTGTAAGTGGTCGAAAGAGAGAAGAGCACAGGTATTCCCCTGTCCCTTTCTCTCGTATTGGGCCTTCTCAGCTATATGGCCGATTTGTTTTCTTTGCTATTTATGTCTTGAATAGTAACAAGATTGCTATTTAGCGGCACTCTTGGGAATTTGCCAAGAAAATATAACGATATAACTTGATTCAAATACTTATCCCTCGCACATCTTTTCCAATATAAATTCAATAATATTCATATCTTCAATCCTTTTTCAGACGAAGCTAAATGTCTAAGGAAAGCACCCACATTCATTTGGAGCCATAACTTGACCAACGAACTTGAAACTCAACCTAAGACATCTTGAGGCTGAATGAAATATTGACGTCAATTCAGCAATAAGCTCAACTTTATCCAATAGCTATGAAGAAGCTAACTCGAATGTTCCACCAAGTACGCAATTGTTTCACAAACTACAGGATTAAATTTTGCCAGTTGTCCCCTTTTTGAGGTTCAATTTACCTAAAGTCGATAAGCCTATATGCGTACGTATTGAAACGATTAGCAGGTAATTGGGACTTCTGGTATATATAGAATACAACTTGAAGCTAGAGGCCAAACTTCTTGGGCTCTCGTTCATCTCTACAAAGCTAGGGATTATATTTCCATCCCTTGAATTTCAAGGCGTAGGCAACCTCAATGATGTTAGGAACAAAAGTCTTTGTAAACGTATGCCGGAGTCTACTACATACTGTGCAATAATGTGGGCTGAATCAAGGCCTGGCCTCATTAGAACATGCCCTTCAACAATTGCTCCTATAATGAATCAATGCAGCATTATAGAGTAGATCCTTTAGTGCACTTTTATCTATTTCTTCAACCAGGGTATTAAGGCATCTAACAAAAGGTCACAATTACACCAAGACGCGCGCGTTCTACTGCAGCGAATCTTATCGCTTAGTCTGCACGGCTGAAAGTCGAATAAGTATTGCCACTGAGACAAGCAGGAAAAATAGAATCCAAATATAGAGTTACTGTTAAGAACAGTTCTTTCCTTGAGACCATTTAAGGGATAGGATGTGTCTTAAGTTTAAAGGGCCTTGGGAGACTTCAGGAACAATTTCTAGACACCGAGATATACGGAACAAGATGATCTTATGCAGTATGTGGTATAATAAGTTAATATGAAGGGAGAAGCTTCTTGCTCTTTTCGCTCCCACTAACATTATCACTATTAAATGGTAAGGGATTGTGAAAACCCGTAAAATCCAAATCGTACGAACTACTTAGAAAGTCCTCACCCCCTTTCGAATAACTCTCGCAGGTTTTTAAGGGAATACTTCGATTAATTCTAAGCTTTCTTTCCAATAATATTTCTATGTATATGTATATACAAGATCGATCATCTAGGCGTAGTATTAACCCGTTACGGTTATAATTAGACGTTTTCTGTTGTTTATCTAACTTTCTTCTTCTTCATTTTAATCTTCGGGTAGCAAGGGGATAAAATTATAATAAATAAAATGAGCCAGAACGTCCCAGGGGGGATCTCCGAGTATGCGGGCGGAAATTAAAATTGAAACCACCAACGCCACTGACGACACTATGGACTGACGTATAGCTAGTTGGACACTGTATGTCTGGCGAGTCGACGTATTAAAGAGGAACCGTTAGAGAATCCAGTGGCCGGCATTCGGCGTTGGCGCCGTATTTAGTTCCATATGATGCTTGAGCCTGAGATCTGCATACCAAACTACCCAGCATGATTTTAATGCAACTAATGGGTACGTGAAGACATTGTGAGAGGACCAAAGCTGAGCCATTCACACGCTTATAGCCCGAATATCCAGTATAGCATTTTATACAGAGGTGCTCATTTTTGAAGGTTATTGGAGAAGCTAGGCTGTACGCAGGGGCCTGTAAAGCATAGGACGCAGCTATTTCAGCTCATTCCAAGGACAAATTAACACCAACGGTCAAATGTAATTGCCAATTTCGTATGCGACGCTAGCTTGGCGCAAAATCCTGTGGCCTTCGTTCCGCAAAAGACTATTGAACTGCTCAGTTAGCTGAAAATATGAGCCTGGTTTGATCGTAGAGTTTTGTGTATGAGTTTTTTGAGTTACTGTGGTTAATAAATGACTCCCCGTCTACTCGCTTTATAAGGCCTAACGGCCTGAAATGTTGTAAAACACGGTATTGTAAGAATTGCGCTGAATGGACTATGACATGATAGTCAAATATACGTACCTTTTGGCATAACCCTCTAGCCAGGTTATCCAGATCTCCGTATTTAGCCTCTAGTTTAGCCAACGTATTGAGTTGGCGCAGGTGCGTTAGTGGTGGAAAATACGTCATTAGAGGCTCCTTATCAAGTCTGCCCGATAGTGAGATTTTATCCAGTATAACCGCATATTGATCATTCATAGACGCAACATAAGAAACACAGCATTGGACTATATAATTCTTAACTATATAGCGGAAAACGTACTTCCCAGTACGTAAAGATGTACCTATCAGCACTAATACGTAGGCTCAAGATGCTATTCTTCGTTTTCCATAATGTCTCTCTGAACCGTTTAATATATCCATGTTCTAACTTTCAAGTTTCTGCTTTGCTGCTATTCGATATTCATGGGAAGCCTTGACGATCCGCCACGATGATTGTATCATCTCGATTGGCATTGGCACTTTTGGCTTGGTCGATAGCGGCGGTCTTTGCGCAAAACTCGACCTACTACAACCCAATCCTTCCAGGTTGGCATTCGGATCCGTCTTGCATTCAAGTTGATGGAACCTTCTACTGTGTCACCTCAACTTTCATATCCTTTCCTGGTCTGCCAATCTACGCGTCGAAGGACTTGATTAATTGGAAGCACATAAGCCACGCATGGAACCGAGAGTCTCAGCTTCCAGGCTACAGTTGGTCCACTGCCGGTCAGCAGCGCGGCATGTACGCTGCCACGATCCGCTTCCACAATGGTACATTCTATGTCATCTGCGAGTATCTCGACGCGCCGGGAGACGCAGGCGTTTTATTCAAATCCACGGACCCGTATAATGATTTATCTTGGAGCAACCCGGTTACCTTCCCAGCTCCTAAGATCGATCCCGATATTTTCTGGGACGACGATGGGAAAGTCTACGTAGCTACCCAAGGAGTTCAGGTACAAGAAATGGATATAGCTACGGGGAAAATGGGTGCTGCTAAGACTTTGTGGACTGGAACTGGTGGCGTTTGGCCAGAGGGCCCACACATCTATAAAAAGGACGGCTACTACTACCTCATGATCGCCGAGGGCGGAACGGCCCAAAACCATGCCATCACCATTTCTCGATCGCAGAGCATCACGGGGCCGTTTACGGCATATCCAGGAAACCCAATCCTGACGAACCGTCACACACAAGAATATTTCCAGACTGTTGGGCATGGTGACCTTTTTCAAGATGCACAGGGAAATTGGTGGGGCGTGGCTTTGGCGACGCGCTCGGGTCCAGCATTCAAGTCCTACCCGATGGGCCGCGAGGCTGCTCTCTATCCAGTAACATGGAAAACTGGTGACTGGCCGATTTTAGAGCCCGTGAGAGGCAGTATGAACGGATGGCAATTGCCCACACCGAGCCGCGAGCTCCCTGGCGACGGTCCTTTCAACTCCGATCCGGACGTGTATGACTTCCCTATAGGAAAGCCCATCCCGCGAAACTTGGTCCACTGGCGTGTATCGCTAGACGGGACTTTCAACGTTACAGAAAGTGGCTTGCAAGTTGTGTTAGGGAGAAACGACCTGTCAGGTTCGCCGGGGGGAACCCAAAAAGGCGCAAGGGCCATATCTTTTATCAGCCGCCGTCAGACCTACAGCCTCTTCACTTTCAGCGTCGATCTGTCGTTCACTCCAGAGGCAGCAAACCAAGAGGCTGGAGTGGTTGCATTTCTGACCCAGTCGGCAAACATTCAACTCGGCGTCGTCCTTATTGACTCGCAGCTGACCTTCCGCTTCAAGGCCTCAAGCCAGAGCAAGACGAGCGCTGTGCCCGCCGCATGGGCAGGCAAGCCCATCCGGCTTCAGATTCAGGTGGCCACTCCAAACCAGTACACATTTGCGGCCATGTTGGCATCAGACACTCAGTCGAAGGTTGTTCTGGGTACCGCGTCTGCGGAGCTGCTGAGTGGTGGAACTGGGTCATTTGTTGGTACCCTCATTGGAGTTTATGCTACGTGCAATGGGGCTGGCTCAGATTTAGCTTGTCCGTCTGGCACCCCAAATGCTTATTTTAACAGGTGGAGATACACGGGGGCTGCACAGTACATCTCGTCAACAGAGACCATTCCTAGTACCGTAGACATGTCAAAATCAGAGGTGTAAAAGCGCCGTTGTGGCTGCCGGGATCGGCAACTATAGCTGCACTTTCACAGTTACATTGATAAAATTAAATGAGACGAGGCTGCGGCATTAGCTATTACCTATGTACCTCTAGGATATACAAGCATGCATACTCCCCGGACCAACACGAATGGGGCTTTTTTTCTACGTTGCACTCAACAAATACTTACGGGCGGAGGTGATGCGCACAATGCTAGTTCTAGCTCTCGATCGTTGCACTGAGACTACCCTTTATTCTAAGCTAGAGTTATCGTAAACATTTTTATGGTACGTGTTAATTTCTAGAAGGAAAGCTTTCTTCTTCTTCTTCTTCTTCTTCTTTGGATGGTTGAGACTAGGACGGCAAGGTTCTGTCATACAATGCCCAGTAAAGTAGCGCTCAGACCACTAGAAATACAGTGGCTTCAGCGAAGCAGGGACCAGTGAGGCAATTTTGCAGTGATATCGATTAGTCATCTATTGGCTGATCCCTGCTGCTTTTTTTTAGTGAGACGGTGTAGTCCGTATTTCGCTAACCAATGAGTTGGCCAGGCTACAGCGGCTCACAGTTCGCTAAACTCGCAGTTTCCATCCATTGGTCGCTGAGAAAGTTCGCCTGTCGCCTACAATTTTCGATTTTGCCAAAAGCGATTCTAGCCGTCTTTCAGAGCCTCATCCAACACAAAGGCGGCTCATCTCTCGTCACAGCATAGACTAATCAAAAGAGGAGAACGCCCGACACCATTCATACTGCAATGAAAGCCTTTCGAATTCTAGCCAACAATTGATCCCATGCTCTCGCAAGGCGTCACCGACATCTGACTGAGCTGTCGTCAAGTCTAAGGTAGCCTCAGCAGTGACGGTAGCCTCAGCAGAGACGCACTTGTGCGCCTTTGCATTGTCCCAGACCTGCATGTGTTCTGGTATTGATATCATTTGTGACTTTGGCAATCTGCCTCGCACTCAAATTCTGCGGACTATCCATGACGAGGCGCTGATCTTTCTTCACGCGTTCTACTCATCATGAGCGTCCCTCTCGGCCTGCTCAAGCATATTCCCTGCCCCAATGGAGAAGCGTGTACATCATATCGATGCCTTTTTCGTCACGCGGGCGACGAAGAGCAATGGCCGCTTCCTCCTGTAGGGTCCTCCGAAGAGCCGCAGGCACAGGTACGTGCTCAAGAGCCGCAGCAACATGAGGCTCTGCGTGACGAGCCCCCTGTGAGCTTTGGCGGAACGGGCCACTCTGCTACAGGCACGCCATGGCTGGGCGAGAACGGCCTGCAGAAGCAGCCGCAGGACCGCGGCCATGCGAACTCCCTTATGCTGGGCGTAACGCCAGCTCACGAGAACGAGGAGGATCGCCACAAACGAGCCAGGCTGTCGTCTGTTAGCAATGAGGTTAATTCGGGGCGGACAAGTGTCCCAGCCCGTGAATTGTCCGCTGGCGCGATTTTTGCGCGGGCCACCGCCGCCATCGCAACACACACGGCTGCGCCGATTAGCAGGTCTTTAAAGGAGAGAGAGAAGCCGTATTCCCAGAGGCCGCTACCTGCACCTTTTCATCCCCACCAGCACGACTCTTCCAAAACAACCGATACCGACATCCGTCCCCATTCCCAGCACAGACCCATATCCCCACCACCACTGAAGCGCAAATTGGACGAGGTGTCCACAGATGAGCTATCACAAGACCCCTCCTTAACCACCATGCGGACTGCGATTACAACCATGGCTACGGCCACGGTTCCGACGTCGCCACCGTCCAACTGGTGGTTGTCTACGTCTGATTATCCGGAGCTGAAGCCCCGAGGCATCGACTCCGGATCGCCGAACCGGCGGCAAAAGCCACAAGGCAGAAACTATCAACAGTCGTCGCCGACCAGGCAGCACGTCTCACCCGGCTCGTCATCCCCGCCTACAACAGCAGTTGCAGCTAAACCAACAATGATCACAGGAGCAGGAACGGAGAAAGAAATTGATGCAAAGAGAAGGTCGAAGACGGGCTCTCCAGCTCCGAAGTCGACCAGTTCGGTAGCGGCAACGGCTGCATCAGACACGAAAAAGTTGTCGGCGGAAAAAGCACCGGCCAACAGCAGACCGGCAATCACACGCCTAGACAGAAAGCCGGAGACGCTCAACCCGCGCCATGTTCGGACCTCCAAAGCCAAGCATGAAACTCGCCTGCAGCTTCTGAAGATGCTTCACGGCAACTTCAAGAGGCTCAATGACGAGCTGCGCACTACCGGCAGCGCTGATGACAAGGCAGAACTCCTCCTCTCCGACCAAGAGCTGATCTGGTTGGCTTTAGACGTGGAGGAGAATCTTGCCATAACCAAGCCGGCCAAAATCTATCTTGATATCCTCAAGAACCGCGTAGTCACGTACAAGAAGATGAAGCTCGATCAATGGAAGAAAGAGCGGATGGACGCTGTCGAAGCACAGCGCCACAAAGAGCAAGAGCAGGCGGCGCACACTCCCGAGACTCCGAAGGGCGGAGCCTCAAGCCAGAAAGATCAGGTACAGAGCAAGCCGAAACCCAGTGGCGCGGTCTCCAAAGCGCCTTCTGCACTGGCGGCTGCGGCTCCGGTGGAAGTGAACATCGAGTCGGGGCTGCCGCCTGAGCTGGACGTGACCCTGCTCAAGACGCACCTGCTCACGCCCATCGACAAGCTGGGCTCTTTTGGCTACGTGCCCAAGGTGCCGTCTGAGGCCGAGATTCAGCAGGCGCGCGACGCCGAGGCGGTGTCCAAGGGCTGGGAGCAGTGCGAGTTCTGCCGCGCGCGGTTCCAGATGTTCCCGGGCCGGCGCGAGGAGGACGGCGCGCTGACGTCAGGCGGGTCCTGCACGCACCACCCGGGCCGCATAGACCACAGCCGGGAGCAGTACCGCTGCTGCGGCGAGTCGCTTCAGGGCGCGTCTCTGGGCTGCACCGTGGCGGCGCACCACCGGTTCAAGGTGCGCGACCCCAAGCGCCTGGCGGCGCAGTGGAACTTTGTGGCGACGCCGCCCAACCCGGCCGTGCCGGCAGACCGCGCCGTCTGCTTCGACTGCGAGATGGCCTACACCGTCTACGGTATGGAGGTCGTGCGGCTGACGGCCACGGCCTGGCCGAGCGGCGCTCTGCTGCTGGACGTGCTGGTGCGCCCCGCAGGCGAGATCATCGACCTCAACTCGCAGTACTCGGGCGTCTGGCCCGAGGACATCACCAACGCGCCGCCGTACGACGTCTC
The DNA here is from genome assembly GCA_002917075.1 of Hawksworthiomyces lignivorus. Taxonomy (NCBI): domain Eukaryota; kingdom Fungi; phylum Ascomycota; class Sordariomycetes; order Ophiostomatales; family Ophiostomataceae; genus Hawksworthiomyces; species Hawksworthiomyces lignivorus. Next base: position 41,823 of record NTMA01000044.1, on the reverse strand, counting down.
CTCTGCGGAGGCGGGAGCCGGCACGCAGGGTGGGCGTGATGCCGGGCGCCTGCCTATCGTGCCGTCGCCCCAGGCGGCCCGCGACCTCTTCTTCTCTCTCATCGCGCCCGAGACGCCGCTCATCGGCCACGCCTTGGAGAACGACCTCAACATCATGCGCATCGTGCACCCGACGCTGGCCGACACCGTGCTCCTCTTCCCGCACCCGCGCCGCCTGCCCGTGCGCTACAGCCTCAAGGTCCTGGTCGAGACCCACCTGGGCCGCCAGATCCAGGCCGCACCGCCGCAGTCGTCGGCCACGTCGTCGGGGACCGGCGGCCACGACAGCGCCGAGGATGCCCGCGCCGCCGGCGACCTGGTGCGCCTCAAGGTCAAGCGACGGTGGGAGCAGCTCCAGGCCAAGGGCTACCGGGTGGTCGACGGCGCCATTGTGCGTGGGGAGAAGGCGGGGCCAGGCGTCGCCTGGTGACCGGCTCTGAGCCAGTCCACGTTTTTATTTACAGGGTCCATCATTAGAGCCAAAAATGAGCTCCTTTTCTCATTGATTGATTGGATTAGAAGGCCAATTCCATAGAATACCAAAAGCGAATTTCTTTGTATTTGCATTTATTTGTTTTGTTTTGTTTTATTTTGAAAGTGCGTGAGCACATCTTACAGCGCAGCTAGCACAGACGAGAAATTTTTTAGCTATACAAATTTACAACGAATCTTTATTCACTTTTTTTTATTTTCCCAATATTTGAAGCGGGGAGACTTCATTCCCATTGACGTGTCGTTGTCAAATGATAACAGTGTAGTGTAGAGTGTTTATACAGAGAGCAAAATGCAGACATATCCTCAAACGAAAGAACAGGACGCCAGTAGTGATTTTTCATAAGTACCTCCTTTCCCAGCCCCAAGAAGATCATTAGTGAAGATTGTCATCTTCACCCATGCCACGTGAAGAATCGTTCCCGAGATCTCCTCTTTGTACGCTTCATGCAGCCTACCAGAACATCCACTCCTTTTGTATTAGTATGGCTTTCGTTTTTTGTTTTCTTTTTTTTATTTAATTTTGTTTTATTTAAGCCTCCATCAGGATGCTCACGCCCGGCCGGCGTTGAGCAGGATGTTGGTGCCCTGCTTGCCGCCCGGCAGGTAGGCGACATTGGGGTTGCTGGCGAGGGTCTGGGCGATCTCGCGCGAGGCCTCGATCTTGCGGATCTGGATGAGGCCGTCGCCGGACTTGGCGATGGCGCGGCTGATGGTGTCGGCGCTCTCGGCCTCGCCCTCGGCGCGGATGACGTTGGCCTGACGCTCCTGCTCGGCGCGCTCGACGATGAAGCGGGCGCGCTCGGCGTCCTGCTGGGCAATCTGCTTCTGCTCGACGGCCTTTGTGAACTCCTTGCCAAAGGTCATGTGGGTGATTGAGACGTCCTCGAGGGCGATGTTGAACTCGTGGGCGCGCTTGGTCAGGTCGGCGCGGATGCGCTGGGAGACGGCCTCGCGCTGGGTGATGAGCTCGGCGGCGTCGAACTGGGCGACGATGGCCTTGAGCACCTCGTTGCCGATGGACGGCAGCACGCGCTCGTCGTAGTCCGGGCCCAGGTTCTGGTAGATGCGCGGCAGCGCCTGCACCTCGGGCCGGTGCAGCACGCGCAGCGTCAGGCTGACCATCTGCAGGTCCTTGCTGCCCGTCGTCGTCGCAATGTTGCGTGGCTTCGTGCGCACGTCAAAGATGATGCTGCGCTGCAGCCACGGGATCAGAAAGTGCGTGCCCTCGCTGACAACCGTGTCCTTGACACCCGACAGCCGGTCGAAGATGACTGCCCGCGATCCGCCCCGCACGTCGTAAATAGATGCCTGCAAGACGGCGAGGCCGGCGGCTGCCGGGATGACCGACTTGTAGATGAGACCGAGCACGTTGGCCATGGCGGGCGAGAATTTCTCGTCTGGCTTGTTTTGTTTTGGTTTCCTTTTTCTCCCGCTGACAAGTTCACAACTCAGAATCAAGTAGCGGTGTTCAGCTCCTCGTTTGGCTGTGTTGGTTGGCTCTGAGTCCGGCTGTTCCGTTTCTATCGCTGTCGTCTCTTCCGTCTCGTCGGCTGACGTTTTTTTCTTCGAAGCCTTCCCTCACTGCTCCATAGCTTTTTTCCGCCTAGCTCGTGGTTGGCTGTTGCTCCTCTTTCCTCCATACCTGGCCCGTGCGGGTCGGAATTTCCTGTCTCTCCGGACCAATGGAGCTAGTCCTCAGATAGTAAATATTTACCACGTGATCTATCTTCTTTCCGCGGCCAATTGACCATTCCGACAACTCCCATTCATCATCCAGAAATTCTCTCGTCAGTTTTTTGACGCCAGAGAGCATCGACTGATTCTCAACCTCTAACCTCCCCCACCGAATCCAATCCACCACTTCTACCTCACCGCACCTCGTCTCGAAAGATGCGTCCCTCTCAGGCTCTTCGCAGCGGCGGCGGCGGCGACACCCCGCTGGGCAAATACAACCAGTACGCCTCTGCTCTGCTCCCATCCTAGCTTCCTTTCCTCCGTGGATCTGCGGTGTTTTGGTGCTGTCCACGCGGCGGCCTAGACACGCGCTCTTGCATCAATTGATGCGCTGGGTCGATGATTGCGACTTGAAATTATGCTGACTTTGCTCTCTGTTTAGCTACATTGGCGACTGGGGCAACTTGGGTGAGTGACTTTCGGACCCGGCGCGTTCCGTACATTGAGAATTGGGAGGGAGAGCATGGGCATCGCACCTACAACGACTATAGGAGAAATTGTTCAGGCCGCTCCGATTCATCTTGACAACGAGATGGCGGGTCATACGGCGAAGGGTGCTCGGGAAAGGTGGAACATGTGGCGCGTGCTAAGGAAGGTATCATGCTGACAACATAACCCAACAGGCCCTGCCACCCAGAAGCAGCGCGGCATCATCACCTTCGGCGTTGCCCCCAACCGCCAGAACCCCTTTGCTGGTGCCGCCCACGACGCCGTCTTCAACACATGGCGGCGGTTCTCCCGGCAGGTTCTCTACTGGGCACCTCCTTTCATCGCTGGCTACTACATCATGAAGTGGGGTACTGAGAAGTATGTTCTATATTCCTTTTTTTTTTTCCTTTAGAATTCTCATTCCTTGAAATACGAAGCTAACGACACCTGCTTTGCAGGAACCACTACCTGAACTCCAAGGCTGGACGTGCCGAGCTGGCTGCCGCTGAGGCCGCCGCTGAGGAGTAAGGGAGCTGGAGAAACTTAGAGGCGAGGAAATATCAAAATAAAAATAGTACATAGGTCTGGGAATGGAGAGGGCATTGCGTTGGGTTGGGGATAGGCAGACACGCTCTATGGGATGAAAATACTGTATCACTACCGTCTAGACCTTCCTTTTAGCTTTTTCTTGCGGATGTGAAATTTAGACATATATCAATCTTCGTTTCGCCGGCCTATGTGAGCACCAACTTGGTCGTCTTTAAAAATAGCTGATTCACGCGAATGCATCAGCCAAGCCGTGCCACCCCTCGCAACCACTTGCACGTCTAATTTTCATCCGTTGAGAGTTGAGAGTAAGCCAAATACAGCGATCTGCGCTTGATTTTCAGCGGTACCACTATGCCAAAAGCCTGTGTCAATTGCGCCACGAATATTTTGAGTAACTTCATGCTCACCCTGGCGACACACACTGTCATTTTACTTTATTACTATATTTCCTTTCATTTCATATTTTTCTTTTTCCTTTCGTCTCTTTCTCTCCCCGCTGATTCCTAAACCAGGCGCACCATCGTCAGGCTTTCTTCACGCTGCCTAGCATCGGCACAGTGACTCTCGTCTCGCCAGGGCCTCTGTGGGCCTCTCACTGCCCCATCAGTGCTACAGCCACTCGCCCACTCACTCGCCAGTATTAGGCGGCTCAAATGCGCGAGACTAGAGATACGACACGTGATTTGTCAAAGCGTCCAAGGTCACGTGCGCATTCGCCACCATAAAGCGCCGAGGAGATTGCACAATGCGCGCTGATTCGCAGAAAATTTGACTAGCGCAATCCTTGGCCCACTATTTTCGCATGGTCCGTGCGTTTCCGCCGGAGGTATATAAAGGCCAGCATGTCCCTCCCCTTTTTTCCCATTTCCATCGCACACGTTTACTGACCCCCCCCCCCTTCTCCAGCCACGAAAGAATTTTTGCGGCTACGAAATCTGTCGCAAACCGGCTTCAACCATCTCATCAAAATCGAGAGAATTTTCCATTTTCATCATCTCTTTTATTTCGCGCCACCTCTCGCTATTTAATTATTGCGATCGAGATTAATATTTTCTTTCCTCGTTATTTCTTTGCTGTCTAGCGTTTGTTTTTTTCTGGGTCTCTGGTACTCTCCGTCCCTTCATTTATTCTACTCTGATTCGCCTTTACCTCTTCCATCAAAGGCCATCAGACTGTCGTCGCATCGCATCGATTCAAACCGACCGCGTTCGACATTCATCTAAAAGAGGATCATTTGGTTCATCCTTGTCCGATCAGATCCCTCTGTGATCACACACGCCCCCTCTCGTAGACGTCTCATCGCCTTACGACGACCTGCCTCCGGCCTCTCTGGTTCATCGCAAACAGCGTCAAACGCACACACCTGTCATCAGCCTTCGACCGTCGTCGCCGGCTGTTGTAAGTGTGTGAGACTTTGAAACATCTTCTTTATTGATGGATGTGTGAAGAGTTTGTCTTTACTGACATGCGTTGAACCCCCAACCAGGCGCCTAGCCCTGTTGCGTATCTTCCTCCTTCCTCCGCTTTTCCCCCCTCCTACTTTCTCCTCTACTCTCTCTCCGTCTTCCTACTTTCGGTCAAAACCCCGATCTCACGAGAAAGACGAAGAACCAAAAAAAACAATCTCTGCTGGTAACCATGTCGTCCTCCATGACGATGATGAACACCGCAGCGCCGGTACAAGGTCTGTACTCGCAGCCATCGATGGACTCGCTCAACTCCCACCCGTCCACCGCCGCACAAGCACGGGCCTTTACGGCACCGACGTCGCTTTCGTTTCCAGGAGGAACCGAGAACATGCAGACGCCTCCGCCGTCTGAAAAAGACGGAAGCGTGCCCGCCAACGGGACCGTCAAGGCCGGATCTGCTACCCCAGCGCCTGGAACGGCGCCGGCGGGAACTGCGGCTGCTGCGCAGGCGGCTACGGCGGTCGGAGTGAGCGGCATTGTGCCGACGTTGCAGTGAGTGCCTTTGTTGCCCGTCCCTGTCCTCCTTTTTCTTATAAGGAGTGCAAATTTTTTTTTTTTTGGCCATCCGTAAAGAACACATGTTCATCATTTTTTTTCGTAAATAAAGGAATATCGTGGCCACGGTCAATCTCGATTGCCGTCTCGATCTGAAGACGATCGCGCTGCATGCTCGCAATGCAGAGTACAATCCGGTTCGTATATCTCCACACACACATTCCCACAACATAATCCTTTTCTTTCTTCTCATGTCTCTCATGCCCTCTTCGCATGAGAGAGTGCGAGACAGTGGAGTCTCAAAAGAATTATTTGTGGAACGTGTGCAATGGCTGACTCAAAGTCTTTCGTCCGTCGGTTAGAAACGTTTCGCTGCTGTCATCATGCGCATCCGAGACCCGAAGACGACTGCTCTGATTTTTGCCTCGTAAGTCCCTTATCTATGCCATGGAGATTGTCTCTATACTGGTCGGAAATATCATGCCAACATTCTTCAATCTAGTGGCAAGATGGTCGTCACTGGTGCCAAGTCGGAAGACGACTCCAAGCTGGCCAGCCGCAAGTACGCGCGTATCATCCAGAAGCTCGGCTTCAATGCCAAGTTCACGGACTTCAAGATTCAGAGTAAGCATTTGCACTGTCTTGCTCTCATCGACTGTCGTTTGAGGACATCCCATAGTAGAACATGCGTGCTAACGTTGGTCTCTCAGACATTGTTGGCAGCTGTGACATCAAGTTCCCTATCCGTCTTGAAGGTCTGGCTTCGCGCCATCACAACTTCAGCTCTTACGAGCCTGAGCTCTTCCCTGGCTTGATCTACCGCATGATCAAGCCTAAGATTGTGCTGCTGATCTTCGTCAGCGGCAAGATTGTTCTTACGGGAGCCAAGGTCCGAGAGGAAATCTACACGGCATTCGAGATGATCTATCCTGTGTTGCAAGGTGAGTCTGCACATCTTTTTCTTATTCTAGCAACTAGGTGTCTGACAGTCGACAGATTTCCGCAAGGTCTAAGCCTTCCATCGACCCTGCTGCCCATTTGCCTTTTGGCAATGGGTCAACTGGTGGTCGTTGTACTACTATGTTAATCACCTTCGCTGTCTTTGCCCGGTCAGCCAGACTAGTGCGACTCCTTAAATGGACCCTGATCGTACCAGTTTCACGTCGGCCGGGTGAGATTAGCCTTCTCTTATGGCATCTACCAGGCGTTGGGAGAGGTTTGCTTGCTTTTTTTAAACCCCCTTTTTTCCTAGTCTTTGTTTACACACAAACAAAAACTGGTGTGGAGGAGATGGAACAATAAAATGGATGTCCGGGCGCAAGCAATAGAAAGTTTGTGGGAAAAGGGAGGGCTTACACTGGATTGATACAAAGATGGTGTTTAATGTCTTTGGCTGTTTATTGTGTCTTACGTGTTTTGGAGGTTTTTTTTTGTTTCTTCCTGCTCTTTGTTTTCCTTTGCCTGTCTCGCCCGTTTACAATTCGCGATTCATTCTTCGGCATAGAGGATAGACGTTTGCAAGAGGAAGTGGTGGGCAACAGAGGGATATGGTTTCAGGGAGCCTGCTTTGTGTTGCGTCGACGGAAAGAGACTGACCAGCAGGTGCATGCTCGCTCATGTTCATCACTCCGAGAGTGTGGTGGACCTTTCCGTGAACGCAAGACGGAAGTTGACGGTTACCATATCGAACAGGGCAATGATCGCAGTTAGTGATCAGGAGAAAAGGCTGTGCCCTTGTTTTAGCGGTTGGGCTGTCTTGCTCAGGTCACAGCACCAGAGCGGCCAACCCACCTCAGTCACATATATGATACCCAAATGAACCCAAAAAAAATCATAAAACAATGAAGTCACAAAAAAAAAAAAAAGAAAGATACGAACGAGAAAGCATCCAGGAAGATACTTTTATCTTGCATGACTGATGACGATGAGCACATACGCGATAGGAATTTTTTGGTCTGGTCTGAGTCGAATCTATTGTCTTCCTCTTCTAGAAGTGATGCAATATTAATTTGTTCAGTTTTGCATGAGAATTGAGCATTCCGTGAATCTCTTAACTGCTAGCTACATATGTGACATGACATGTAATGTGCGCATGTTGAAGGATATTGGAGTGTAGTGGATGTGTGATCGATCTCGATGACAGGAGCCTCAGGAATTTTGAGCCAGAGATGTGACTTGGCTTCATCACAAACTTAATTCTGACGCTGAGTAACCAAAGTGCACGTGCAAGAAAATAAACTATAATACATATACAGTGCATTATACAGTACAATAATTCTATAATTCTGCTAGCACGGCCTATATCCAGCAAAGCTAGTGCCATTTTTTTTTTTTTTTTTTTTTTTTTTTTTTTCCTAAGTCATGCGGTAGCGTCGCTATATGCTAATGTGCCTCGATGAATCTCCAGTGGTCTTCTAAGAACGGCTGAGGTTAGTTTCCTCTTCTCGATAGTCTTAACACAACTTTGTAGCGAGACTGAAGTCATTTATCTGAACGATTTCCTTTTCTCATATTAGGAGTCTCGTTCTGCCCTCCGTTGCCTCCCAACGCTTGGGGATGACTTAGCCATCAATATGTTGGTTAGTCGTCGGTGAATAGATGTAATTAGCCTTCCATCAACTAAAACAGATTTTTTTTGAACAAATATATTCGAGATTATCTGATGTTGGGTAGAAACCGAAAAGTTATAATCAGCTTGCAGACTGTATATCATGGAATCAATCTCCTTTAGTTCTTTATTAGCTTGGCTATCTTGGTTCGCTTGGCTGTCTTGGTGAAGACTCTCTCCAGAAAACGATCCCGATATTAGTTAACCGTCTTCTGCTGGGTTATCGTCTTCCGCTGGGTCATTGTCTGCTGCTGGGTCATTGTCTTCTGCTGGGTCATCGTCTTCTACTTCCGGCGTAACATCACATTGTGGTGTACTTGAACTTGTTTTGGGAATGGAACTGTATTGCTTGTTTTGCTTCCGCGAAGTTCGAATAATCGGCTTTATCGGAGTCTACATCATCTTTTTCGAGAACAACGAGAGTCTCTTTTATAGCGCGTGATTGGAGTAACTGATCTACTTTGGAATGAATCTCCTCAAGCTGACTTCGGACATGCTGACCATGAGCGCCATCTTGGTGTTAATTCACCTCATTCTTGTCGCCTAGGGCGGAGTAATAATTGGTCAAGACGACTGTCCCAAACATACTCGGAGAGAACTGCAATTGAGGTTTGCAATATTTCGTTTTGCGTGGCAAGTCGGGTTCGCAGAAACTGAACTTGCTTTGATTTAAAGGTAAACTTAACCGTCTTCCACATCTGAGATGCTGCACCATCGGTCTGGACAACTTTAGCCTTGGAGACGATAACCTGAAGCTCCATCAATGTGCCATGGCAGTCCTGGTTGAGTTTGTCGAAGGCTTCCTTCTAGCCGCTCGGTATTTGGTTTTTGCCTCGTGCCCATGGAGAGCCTCCCTGATGAAACCTAGATTCCCATACAAGGCACCGAGCTGAGTGCTGAGTGCCTGTATTTCCTTAGATGCTTCCTTCACTTCATCGACGAATTCCGACACAGTAAGGAGCAATTTGGCAGCAATCTCGCAAAGGCTACCAATCCCCGTAACCATTGACAGTGGATCCATACTTTGTTCTGGAGTTAAAAGGAAAATAGAGAATGAGAGCTCGGCTTGGACATCTCTTTCTACGTTGGGTATTTGAAAACCATGTGAATAGCAGCAAAATAGTTACCTTTATCAGTGCGAGCTGTAAAGAAAGAAGAAAAATGAACCACCTTTATTTCGAGGCGCAGTCTCCGACGGCTAATCATTCAGCTGAACAGTTAACTATTACCTAGGTACCTATTAGAGCGTTTGAAATAATGTGCAAATCTCTAATTCAAACAGAGCCTCATACCCTGCTATCGTATTCGCTAGAGACACATTCTAGGCGGCAGGCGCAAGGCTCTTCAAGTTTTTTGTTTCTCAGCAATTATTTTCAACTGGATAGATTTGTTTCTTTTCAACATCAAGACTACAGTGGGTGACAAAAGTCACTACGCAATTATATATTTTCATTTCTTTCCCGTACACAATACTCTAAGAAACACTCACCATGTGTAGACTCTCTTTGTATGAACTCGATGTGCCTAATACCTAAGACATACACCTCTCCCAGTGATCTGGACCTGATACCATTTGTTGATTTATACGGTCCTGTGACATGCGTCCAAGGGGATTGATTCTTTTTGTACTGGTACAGTGGCCTAGTGGCGGCACTCAACAACATTTGTAGCTCGAATCGCAAATGGAGTTTTCGCTCCGTCAAATGAAACCAAATTTTATCACGTCCTTGGATGTATACGGTCCCGGTATCTTAGGCACTTCTTTTGCAACGTGAGGCTGTAAAGGAAGACAAGATCAAGGAGCCGCGCTTCGTATTGAACGCTCGGGAGCGTAGGGCTTCCGACGATATATTAACAGCAATTTTAGGCCTACAAGAGGCTTCGCTTCGCTAGTCTTTGATTTTTCCAAAGAAGGGGTCCAGGCCACCAATCGGAGCCGGTGCCTAGCTCACTCACAGCAATTCTCAGCACATGTGAGCCTTCACCTCACAAAACTCACTTCTGTGCAGTGCACTGGAGACGTCTTGCATTCCAGCCCAGTCTGTGGAAACTAAAGCACTTAACGGCGTCATCTTGTAAATATGCGGCACCCTTCTCGGCACGATGTGAAAGGACCTACATCCAACCAGCATGGTACTAGGCAAAGTCTACGTAGAGATACCCGGGCGGTTTGCTGGTCTGAACGAGACAAAATGACCATGATTAGACGAGATAAAAAAAAAAAAAAAAATCGAGACGTGCCACCCTTTGGGATACGACAGGTACAGCTTAGCCCCCTCTAATGCTACTGACATTCCATATTTGTGAATGACGAGCATTCTCTGAAAACCGCCAAACGGCCGTGCGCAGTTAAAGATTCGCGAAAAGGTAGGGATGAGATTCGAGATCTAATGTCCCATTCTCTCCTTGAACTTTTTTCTCTCTGTTCACGGTCTCTCTTCTTTTCTCTGGTACTTTATTTTATACTTTATTTTATTTTTATTGTTTCTCCAACAACATGTGCGGTCTTTTTTTTGTATCTATGGTACAGAGATAAGATGGGAGGTGCATCATCGCAGAGCAAGGAATAATAACAAAAACCAGGAAAAGCCAACGAGGGAGGAATATTCATTATTTTCCTTAGGTTAGTGGGCATCCGGCTGGTTCAGAATGTACTCAACGGCTTTGTCGACTGTAGAAAGGCTGTCAGCAACCTATACTGAAAGAAAGTGGTGAAGGGGAAACAAGCGTCAAGCCAGGAAGGACGTTGAGGGTTATGCTGTAGCGAGGAGGGGCCAAACTATCCAGCCACCTGTCGCGGAGAGAGGGGAGTAAAGAAACAACGTACCGCTGTGGATGGTGTCCGCGTCCTTGTCCGGGATCTCGATGCTGAACTCCTCCTCGATGGCCATCACCACCTCCACGGTGTCGAGGCTGTCGAGGCCGAGGTCGTTGGCGAAGTGCGAAGTGGCCTTGATCTGGAGAGGGAGGGGAATATTAGCAACTTGGGGGCCCCAAAAGAAAGCTACACAAAGGAAATGAGTCCAGCCGCAAGGGAAAATCCACCCTCACGAATGCCGACACAGATCTCTCTGTCTGTCTAGCAGTCTGAGGGGGAGGGATCACTCCCAGCTTTTCTCTTGCATGTGGGTGGCGGACAAAGCGGCTAGGGACTGGCACGCACATTCGACGCATCGTTGACCTTGTCAAACCCCTGCAGAAGGCTGATGATCCGGCCCTCCACTTCCTCCTTGTTGAGGGCGCCGCCGGCCGAGTACCACCGCACGGCGGTGGGGGCAACGGCCTTGAGCGGGGCGGCCAGGGCTATCCGGTTCAGCGACACCGGGGAAGCGGCGGCGGTCTGGCGGACGAGGGCGGCGCGGCAGAAGCTGGACACGGCGCGGCGGGATGCGGAGGCAGCCGCAGAGCGGGCAACGGCAGAGCGGAACATGATGGGTGGGTGTGCGGATGTGCGTGTGTGTGCGTGTGGAAGGGAGAAATGAGGCTTTATGGGTTTTGTCAGAAAGTTAGTCTGTCTGGCCAAGCCATGGAAGATTGCGGAGAAGAGCAAAGGGAACAAAAATGGTATGACGAATTGCCCGGCAAGTAAAGGGATAAGCAGACTCACCTAGAGCGAATTGGAGCAAACGGCCGATGTGATGGTCGTTCGGGATCCCAGGGTGTCGGCGAGTGGCTGTGTGGTTGCGATGAGGTCGACAAGCAGGAGGAGGAAGAGCACACAAATGCAGAGGTTCAGAGATACGGAAAAACAAAGAGAGGAGCGAAAGCGAGACGAAAAATTGGGAAAAACCCGAGAAAGCTTGCGCTCAATCCCGGCTCACGGGCCAATCAGAGAAGACGTTATTTAGCTCCGAAATGGTGGACAAAAGTCACGTGGACGGTGAGCAACCGCCAAAAAAAAAAATAGAGAGATGTGAGGGGGAAAAGGCAGAGTACCAAGAAATGGGTGGCATATCCTCAGGCAATGCAGGAGGCAATTGTTGGTCGACGCAACGAAATATTCTGTTGAAACTTGGCAATTGGTCAGCAAGATGAACTTGGTGTCCATCAATAGTGCACAGAACAGTATGCTGCCTAAGAGCCAGCTTCAATCAATAGCTACGACATAGCCCGGGAAAGGCGGTCCGACAAAGGGAAACAATTTATTTCGCAGTTGGAAAGCAAAATATGAATGTGTATATACAGCGTTGCGTTCTCTTCTCTCCTAGATGAGCCTCAGTTCTGCTTCTCTCCATCCATGGTGACAATTTATGATTACTTGTCAATGGGTTCTTTTATGTAATGCTTTTTTTATGGTTTTATTTCTTCCTTTGTAGGTCTCCCACGGATCCGCATTACCGGTACGGCGCGTCCGCCCGGATGGCCGCGGCCAGCTCGGGCTCCCACTTGTCACCGTTGGCAAGGAGTTTCTCTGTGTATTGTTAGTGTCTCAGAATACCAGAATAAGAAAGAGAAGAAGAATCGGGACCAAGTTACGCACCCTTGTTGTACAGCAGCTCCTCACGCGTCTCGGTGGCATACTCGGCGTTGGGGGACTCCACGATGGCATCCACGGGGCAAGACTCCTGGCAGAAGCCGCAGTAGATGCACTTGGTCATGTCGATGTCGTACCGGCTAGTCCGGCGGGAGCCATCGGCACGCTCCTCGGCTTCAATGGTGATGGCCTGGGCGGGGCAGATCTGGAGACAGTCAGCTACGGGTTGCGGAGGAAAAGGAAAAATATATATATATATATATATAAAACAAATATTGAGGGAGGATAGGTTGTCAACGTACCGCCTCGCACAGCTTGCAGGCAATGCACCGCTCTTCGCCTGAAGGGTACCGCCGCAGCGCGTGCTCGCCGCGGAACCGGGGGGAGATGGGGCCCTTCTCGAAGGGGTAGTAGATGGTGTATCTATGGAAGTGACAAGAGGTTAGTTGAATGCTTCTCTCCTTGGAAATTCCTCAGGATATCCGCCTCGAAGGGTGGGAACGTACGGTGGGCGGAAGAACTGCTCGAGCAGCACGTACATGCCGCGGAGCATCTCCAGCAGCATGAAGTAGTTGCCGATCTTGTCGAACGTGCCCTGCTTCTCTTGGTCCCATTCGGGGCGGGGCGTGATGCGGAAGCCCTTTGGCGGCGGGCCGGCGGGCGTCGCGTAGGTTCGTCTTGAAGGGGCGGAGATGGCGGCGGCGGCCATGCCCATCCGGAGACTGACGGACTGCGGTTGTGTGGCAGAGAGCGCGGCGAGGAGCGGCGATCCGGACAGAGGCATGGCTCGTGCCGTGCGCGCCATTGTCGAGGCGCGGACGAGTTGTGCGGACAGCATTGTTGCTGGTGGTATTGGTGGTGGTCGGGGGAAGGGAGAGGAGAGCGGGAAAAAGAGGAATGAAAAACAGCTCGTCGCAAGCTATCTTCACTCCAGCAGTTTAATGGGTCGCTCTCGAAAAAAAAAAAGGACGAAGTCGATAAACAATCCGCAAATGTAAAGCAAAGACGCCACCAATGCAGTCTCGCGAGATGCGGTGGGCCGTCGTCAATTGAGGCTTTTGGGGGGGTGTGGTGGTAGTGTCGACCGTCGGGGAGCTGAGGGAAAACAGAAAGGGTCAAAAGTCGATGGTGGTGGTGGACGCTTTTCTGGTCGGCAATTTTCTGGCAACGAGCCACAGAACAGACGCAGCGACGAATGGGTGGAGACAGCTTGTGCGGCGGATGACTTCAGGCGGCAGATGATTGGCTGGAAAGTGATAAGCAAAACATATGATTCACGTGGAGTTTGATTATGTAACCATACGAGCCAACCACGGTGCAGCATGGGCAAGAGCGAAAGGGAGAACCTGCCAGAGAAGGCGAAGAGTGAAGTCATAAGCAGAAGTAATGCAGGAGCAGCCAACGCGCTCCTGTTGCTGCTGCTCCCAAGGAAACGACGAGATCTACCCAGCAAAGGCAGTAAAAGATCAGCAGCCAAAAGGCTTCACTTCAATTCATATCGACTCACTTTGATTAGATTGTATTTGGTTCAATCATCAATCATATCTCGTTCTCTACATTTGTATCTACCTGTACTCCTTTACTCTAAGCCTTATTACCTTTCCTCAGAAGCTCTTCTCCCACGACACCCACCAGATGCCCATGTTCGCCGCCACCACTAGGTCCAGCATCTTGAACCCGTCGTCGCATATGATGAGCTTGCCCAGCTTGGCCCGCTTGCCGCGGTTGCCGCCGCCGGCGCGCTCGCGGCCCATGCTGAGGTCCATCTCCGCGTTGGCGTCGTCGTCCGCCGCGTCGTCCTCGTCCTCGTCTTCGTAGTAGTCGTCGTCCGTGGTCGACGACCCCCGCCGGTGGTGGCGGCGCTGGTGGAAGTGGTGCAGGTGGTCGTGGAACTTGCCGTACAGCTGGTCGCTGGCCGCGTGCTTCTTGGGGCGGAACAGCTCCGCGTTGGGCAGGTTGAAGCGCAGCTCGCTGACGGGGACCGCGCCCGTCAGCGCCGACGTGAGGGAGCCCGCGCGGGCGCGCTCGCCGCTACCGCCTCCCCCGCCCCCGCCGACGCTACCGGTGACCGCCGCTGCTAGGCCCTGCCCGTCGCGCAGGTTCTGCGCCATGACCAGGGGGTTGTAGCCGCCGCCGCCCGGGTTCAGCACGTGGCGGCACTTGAGCGTGCGCCCGCCGTTGCCCGTGCGGAACTCGCAGCGGCCGTCCCACGGGCTGGTGAAGACGTAGCCCCGCGGCTTGAGGCCTGGGCCGGGCCGCGTGATCAGGGGTGCCGCCGCCGCCGCCGCCGCCGCCGCCGCCGACTCGCCTGCATCCTTTCCAACAGCCATTCCTCCTCCTACGGGCCCTCGTCCCAGCTCTCGACTGCTCCTCCCTCCGTCGCCCCAGCCCGAGTCGCCGGACGCCGTCGATGTCATGCTGTTTCCGCGAAACCGCCTGCCAGGCGGCGGCGGCGGCTGCAGCGGCGGCTCCAGGTCGTCCGCCCCGAACCCCATTGCGCCTGCCTGCTCAGCAGCGTCAGCAGCTGGCCAGCCGCCGCCGCCGCTGCCACCGACGTCCGAGCTCGACCGGTCGTGTCGCTTGAACGCGTTGCGGATCCCTGCCGTCCAGCTCTTCGTGTACGTCATAACCACCTGCCGCGAGAAGCCGCCTAGCCGGTCGTCGTCGTCCTGCTGGCTGCGGCCCGCAGCAGCCACAGCTGCTGCCAGAGAGCGCGGCAGCCCCGTCGACGAAGAGGCCGCCGATGCGTGCTCGACGGCCTGGCGCGAGGGGAAACCGCGGAACTTGGCATAGCCCGACGTCTCGAGGTGAATGCGAATGGAGGGCTGCTCCTGGGCGGCCGCAGGCGAGGCAGAAGAAGATGTCGACGACGGGTCGGCAGCATCCGCGTACGAGGATGCGCCTAGGGGATATGAAGACGGCTCCGCCGCCGCCGCTGCTGTCTGCTGCACGGACGTAATCTTGCCGACGTTCCACTGGCTGTTCGTGGACGGGTCGCGGCGGATGAGGGTCAGCTGGAAGGGAACAAAGTTGGCGGTGCTGCTGGGGGCTGGAGCAGACTGTGGGCTGTTTTGCTTGGGTGGTGATGGCGGCACATAATATTGCTGCTGCTGCTGCTGATAGGATGGATAGGATGGATAGGATGGATAGGGCTGCTGCGGCTGTGTGTCTGTCGGCGGCAGCACCATTGGTGGCGACGAAAGCGGGCTGGCAACCCGCACACCCGAGCCGATTGGTGGCAGAGGAAGAGGTGTCCCTGGAAGCTCTCTCTCCTGCGGGTGCTGAACCACCTCGCCCACGCTATTGCTCGGGGGCCTGCCAGCAGTGCCGCCACCGCCGAGGGAGCGCGGCCCAACTGGCTTTCGTGGTATGGGCGCCAAGACGTTAGGCGCAGAGTACGTAGCGGATGATGGAGGCGGCGGTCGGGTACGCACAGGGAGCGCGGCGGACGGAGCTGGCTGGCCGGGGGAGAGTGGCGACGCATCTGCGCTGGCGTTGCTGAAGGCGGGGCCGAAGTTGTGCTGCTCATCCAGGCGAAATCCTGGCGGCACCCATGGTTGCGGGACGCTAACCTGTGGCGGCGGCGGCAGTGGTGGCAGTGGTGCCGGCGGCCATAATGTGAGCGCTGTTGGGTCTTCGGGAGGTGTGTATTGGGGAGGTGTGTATGGTGGAGGCGATGCCTGGGCGGGAAGCGGTGGAAGGGGAGAGTCGGATGTCTTGGCCGCGACTGTGACAGGCGGTGTGGCTATAGGAACTGGTGTGGTCACTGCGTCTCTCGCCGGCAGGGGCTTCCTCGCGATGATGCTCGCGGAGCTGCTGGAGGGCTCTTTTGGCGCCGACGCCGCCAGGGGCGCCAGCAGGCTGTCGGACGGTAGGTCGAGGTGCACGTAGTAGAGGGCGTTGGAGACGTCTTCGAAGGTGACGTTCTTTCGCTGCGGCTTGAGAGTGGAGAGGATGATGTCTGCGAGAGAAGACGAAACGTGAGCAGGTACGGCAAGATATACATGGGAGAGGACAGAAAAACATACCTCTGGTCCCCGGCACCCGCGAGATGTAGAGCGTCAGTGGCTCGCGCAGCCCCTCGGTGGGGTTGTGCGGATACTGAGGGGGGTTGGCGGCGAGCAGGTTGAGGGCGGAGAGAGAGTCGGCCTCGACACGGCGCGCAGCCATGGTGAAAGGCTATGCGACAGATGCAGAGTGCCAGACGTAGTCGGTCAATTGAGGAAGCGGATGAAGAAGACGTATGTTAAAGAGCGTAGGGCGTAAGGCGTAGGGCATAGATTGTCTCGAGATGGCGCGTGGTGGGGTCCTCCACCCACAGCAGAACTGGCTGAGTAGAATTTTGCTGCAAAGCAGAATCGCAAGACAAGAGTTTGTGCTACTGTGCTTGGGGACTGCGAAGCATTATAGTTTCAGTGCCAAAGAGACAATGGCATCAGACCGCCGGATGCAGAATGGGGCAGACAGACGTGCATTTCTAGACATGGTTTTGCGAAATGCAAGGAAACTCAAACAGTCTAGGCACAGCTTTCAAGGTTCGCACCAGTCCACAACCAGCTGAAATCCGAACAGACAAGAAAAATTAGCCAAGCTGCGTTGTCCCATGATAAAGGGACGCCAGTGCTCTCTAGCTGCTTTAATTTGTTATTATCGACGGAGCTGTTTCGCCCAAGGTCCTTCGACTGGGCCCTTTTTTTCCCCTTCTCTCTGCGTCCGCTAATCACAAGCAATTAAGCCTTAACTAGATTCTCTGTATACAGATGCGTATTACTCTTCCGCAGCGGCGAAGAGGCGTCGTCATTGTCTCCCCTCCTCTGTCCGCTCTACGCCCGTCTCCATTGGCCTCTCATTACCGGCTTTCAAGCTACTGCGTGGGGCTGTGCAGGCAACATAACAAAAATGACCTTGCCGCAACGCGTTGGACCAGCGGTCTGGCCAGCTGGCGATTAGTACAGGCTACTGTATGGAAAAGGAAAATAACAGAGTAGTACTCCGTGGTCGTAGGCTGAATTGCTGCGTAGTCGTACTGGGCCGTGTGTAGCATTGTCGGCATATCCAGTGAAGTGGCACCCAGTAGTGGTAGCCCGAGTGTGCGTCGAGAGAGAATGGGGACCCTCTGAGGCGCACTTAGTCTGGCTCCCTCATTTGTCGAACTTTTTCCCGAGCACGTCAATTACTAGCTCTCTCTCCTCAAAGAAAACGGCGATGATTCGTGGTGCAAGTTTCTCCCTAGTTTTCTCCCCTTGGTTTGTTTCTATTTTTGTTTTCTGTTCCTTGTTCCTCTACGATCTGACTGCTTACACTTTTTTTTTGTTGGTCGTCTTTTTGTTCAATGACCGAGGCATTGTGTTCTTACATTTTCCTTTTATTTTTCTGTCCTTATCATTCCAGCCCTATGTACAACTATCCATTTTTGTGAGCCGTGCTCTAAAGAAGGATGACGTAGATGCCTCGTTTCATGTGTCCACCGGTGCTCTTAGTGTGTACGAAAGCACTCATATCAGCCACAGTCTTGTTCGTATTTATCGTTTGTGACTGGGATCATATGGGATCTTCTTGTTGACATGTTTTATTATCTCTTTTCATTCTCTTTTCTTCGCTTCTTACGCAAGAGAGAGGAAGTGACACCATCTAGAAGAAGAGTCGCTGCTAAACATAGTAGTACTGACGAACGCCGATGAGGCTGCGCAGCGTGGCACACGCGGACACGTTTTCGCGCTCGTATTCGCACCTATCTGCTACCCACATATAGAATTCTGCGCGGCATCTGCTTTCTTTGGGGGACTAAGTTTCTCTCTTTGTAGTCTGCACAGCGCAACGCCGAAACGGTCGTCGCATTACCCTCTTACCAATGCGGAGAATGTCATCTCATAAGTCCGGACAGATGAGCAGCGTCTTACACATCAAGCCGGACCAAGGATGCATTGGCTTAATATCCACTCAAGACTATTATAGAGTCAGGCTGATGTCCCACTGATTACAAGCCACGGCCTGGTGAAGAGATGGTGAGCTTGGAAGTGCTCGTAGAAGCTCTGAGCTTAGAAAAGAGCTTCGCGTCTCTCCTCTTTCGACATGCAAGCTCTGGCGGCAACGATCCAGTAAGAACATGTAATGTTCTTGCAAAATGACTCAGAAACCCAAGTCTGAACAGGCGGGAGCTTGAGGCGGGAGCGGCAGACAGAGATGCTGTTCTTGGCCTCCCAGGACCCGTCTCGTGACGGCGATCTTCTCTTTCTGGCGATCATGAAACCACTTTTACTCTCTCGCCATCTTGCTTTGCGTGTTTCTGAATTTTGCATGTTTGCTATTTGCCGTATTTTCCCATTTCCCATCCAGGGCGCCAGGAAGACCATATTTTGTCTCCAACATGTCATTGCTGGCATCTTATCTCTTCCCGCACGACCTCGCATCCTGGCGTGATGTCTATGAAGCTATGGCATCAGCTCAGAATCTGCATTCCCAGCTAGCTAACCTAGCTGTCATACGATATCCATAGGTAGATGAAAAGCAAAAGACAGGTGAGCGATCCGAATATGCGCATCGCCGGTAGAGACGGTTTTGCAGATGGAATGTATAACTGCAAACGTCCAACAAGCAGTAGAATTCCGAGATTTTGCGTGGCATTACGCGGCTGGTTGGACCCGCTGAGAAACAACAACTTCTTCTTCAATCGTAGTTACGAGTAGATCCGGGTTAGACTTGCAGGCGCAAAGCAAAGACAATACAGGAGAGCAAGTCAGAACACGTAATGCCGACGCCTAACATCAAATATGCCCAATAACGATGTGCTTTCCACAAATAAGCCAAGGTTGCATGATTCGATTAAGGCATCTTTCTCTGCTTGAGATAACGGCGTCGACCATTCTGCGATGGCAGCCATGCAAATCCCAAAGATATCGTTGACGAAATACCAACTATTGCGCACGGCGTTCATGTAGCTAGCATCGCGGCGCATGTCAGAAAAATGGACCAGTTAAGTTGCAGTGCTCCAGACAGCATACTCTAGGGTCTACGCGTTTCTCGTCTTGTTCAGCGAACTCGCTGCAATTGCCGTCGTGCGCGCGGAGCGGCTGTGTCCTTTTCAGATAGGATAACGTGTACCAGACGACGCCCGCTGGCGTGTTCCTCGCTGCCACCTCGGGGGGGCAGCGTTCCCGGCCCATATCCGCAATGAATAGTTGGAGCGCCGTTATTTGTAGAAAACCGAAGCGCCTCTGATTCATTAAGAATTGCTGGGCAAGAAAAGCGCCCCTACCGAGGCTAAGACTTCCCCAGCTCGTAAAGAGAGGATGAAGAAATAAGTAATATGACGCCTAGCATAGAAAGTGTTTGAATTTCTGAAATACCCCCCCCCTGCTGGCGCCTCCATGCACTCCGTAGGCTAGCTGTCCAGGGCCAGCATGTCCTCGTCACATAGCTCAGCCCTACGGTGGGAAATTGCGCGGAGTGTGGAGTCGAGCTCTTCCGATGGGCTATGTGGATGGGCGTCTGACGAGTCCACAATGCGCACGAATCGCGTATACGTAGTGACCCAGCCTCGCGAGCATTGCCCGGGACTGGCCGGAGAGAGAAAGATCTTTATTCGTGTATGATACGAAAGAACGAAAGAATTGACTATTCAGGACGCAC
This sequence comes from Hawksworthiomyces lignivorus, assembly GCA_002917075.1. NCBI lineage: Eukaryota > Fungi > Ascomycota > Sordariomycetes > Ophiostomatales > Ophiostomataceae > Hawksworthiomyces > Hawksworthiomyces lignivorus. The sequence goes on along the minus strand of NTMA01000044.1, from coordinate 21,902 downwards.
ATGTAAAAGCGATGAGGAATCCTTAGCTCAATCGATATTTATTGCGTCCTCTTAGATTTACTTGCTTTTTTCCGCCTCATCCCAGCATCATGGTTTCATCCCGGGCCGGCATTTGTATCCCATAGTATGACGTCTGCCTGGAGAGGGTTTGTCTCTCTCTCTTTTTTTTTTAATTGTGCTCTGTTCTCTTGTCTCAATTTGCCAATTTCAACCTGCAGCAACTTCCAGAACACCCTGGCCTCCTCTTGCTGTGGTGCTCTTGGTCCCGGCTCAATGTGAACATGGGGCCATTGGTCAGCTGTCTCAGTCGCCACGGAGTTTATGCAAAACCTGCAGAGAGCAGCCAGGGGCAATCGTCGAACGCGCCCTTGCATGAACCCCTCCCCCCCTCTCTGCCTCTCAAATGGCCGTAGGAAACTGTACGAATATCCAAGTCACGTCTTGTATCTGGTTTTTTTGAGCCGCAGTGATACGAGGAACAAAGCGTCTGGGTCCATCTCTGCCCACCACTTTTGGCTGTTGAATACCGTGGAATTCCGAGCGATCGACGCAGAGAAAAAAAAAAGGCGAGGAAAATCAGAGAACAAATAGAAATCATAGAGAAAAATGCAAGAGAAAAGAGACGCATGGAAACATAGCCAAGGCTTTCATTGGTCTGCCTCATTCGTTGAACCAGGAACGGGAGAGAAAAAGAAAGGAACAGAGGGTGTGGGGGTAGAAGCGACGTCACAACAGAAGACAAGGTCATAGGTTGCCTGACCCATCTTCTCTCCCTTTTGCGTTGCCTGGCTTGCCTGGCACGCCTGGATATCCGAAGAGAGAGAACCTTGCGTAGCAGGGCGCATGGGCTGACGAGAAGCGTGAATCATCGTGTTTTTTTCTCCCACTTGTCTTTCTCGTTCCTCGCTTCGCGTATCGCTCTCTTTCTCGTCCTCAACCTCGCCACACGAGATCTTCATGTAATGCTTTCTCATGCTCTATGACTGTCTTTTTTCCATCTCTCCCCACATTTCTCTGCTTATTAGCTATCTCTGCCTTGGGAACAGAGCTCCCCCCTGCCGTGTTTTCATGTGTTGCCCTGATCCCACCTGTATGACGAACAAGCTCCCTCTCGAGCTCCCTGTCCACACGCTCACCCCCCCGATGGGCTGGGCTCGGCTTACTCGTGTAGATCTGAGATGATAAGTAGTAGCACGCAGGGCATAAACGGGCCGCCTCCTCAACCCGTCGTATTTGCCACCTCGTGGTTTGCATCTTGTATAAACAAGCTTTACTACCGGCGGGCGAGGACGAAGAAGGAAGTAAATTGTCTATATAATTTAATCAACATCCCAGCGGGAACCAGGACCAGGCGAGACGAGGCTTCGGAGTTTTTCTTCCTCTCATCTTCTTTTCGACAAGGGTCAGCCTGACTCCTATTCCAACCCATTCTTCCCTCAGAGATATTGCATTCGCCTTCCCGCTTGTCTTGCATTCTCCCGTCTTCACACTCGTCTCTGCGTTGTCTGAACACGCCAATACAACCATTGACACGCCTTACAAACCATACATGTCCGTCTCGCTGAGTCCACGCCAGGCGGAGTCGGTTGAGCGGTGGCTCGACGACCAGGGCAAAGAGGAGAACCGGCGCGACGACATCTTCACGCGCCGGCCCAACAACAACAGCCGCAACAACCGCCACCGCGGCCGCGACATCCATCTCGACGACCAGGACCACGGCCAGCCCCACGACAGAGACCTCCACGTGCACAGCCGGCAGCACCAGCACTCCCGCCTGCACGCCCGCCTCGACATCCTCGACGGCCTCTACGACAACGACGCCTACATTGACCCAGTCGAGTGCTTCTTGCGCGTCTGCTCCGCGTGCTTGGCCAGCGGCGCCCTCGGTATCGGAACCGTCACGCTGCTGCTTGTGCGTGCGACGAGCCCGGCCGGCGGCAGCCCACTCGACATCCGGCTGAACTGGGTCATCGGCCTTCCAGTGGTGCGTTCTCTCTCTCTCTTTCTACTTTTTCTTTCATACTCATTGCTTTTTTACGGGTTTGCTAACGCTGGGAATACCAGGCTGGCCTTGCCCTAGTCTGGCAGCTCGTCCGCCTCTCCCTCCTCGCATGGCATAAACAGGACCGGTCCAACCTCCTGCTGGCTGTCGACATACTGCTTGAGGCCCTGCTCGGCGTCGGTTCCGCCATCTGCTCCATCCTAGCCGGCTTCCAGGCCGCCCGGCACATCGCATACAACCGGAACCACAAGAGCGGCGGCGACGGTGGCCGCACTTACCATGATATCGGCCCCGAGATTGCCATGACTGTGCTGCTCGCACTGCTAACGTATGTCACTCGCGCATCTTCTATTTGGGTCTGAGATTCTTAATTTTGTTCGCTACTGACACCAGCGTAGGCTCTCAAGCTTTGGCGTTCTGGCCCTCTCGTTTGTCGAAGCAAACTGGCGACGGAGGAGCTCATCTAACCGCAGCACTAGCTCAAGCGTGATTGAGATCATACCATAAGGGAAAGCGGCATAAAAATAATAAGAAAAAAACAAAAAGATGGAAATTTAGAAACAAATGACAAACGATGTATATGACGGCAACGATATGCAAAAAACATCACATCAAGTATTTTATCTATGACTATTAATTAATATACTTTCTTTTTCAATTAGCCAATTGCGTCACACATCCCAGGCAGAAGCACTTGAAGCAAAAAGAAAAGCAGTCTGACGGGCCAAGAGCGCATAAGAAAGCGATCAGCCCGTAGTGATATCAACCTTGAAACTCGAAACACGGGAATAAAAGAGACAAAATCCGGGCAAACATAAGAAAGAAAATTGATATGTGAACAAGGCAGCCCGGATTGAACCAATAAAAGAGAGTGAAGTAAAAACGGAGGTCAAAAGAAAAGTGGAAATAAACGTAAGCAGAGCACTACTCTCTTCCTTTTTCTTGGCATTTCAATCTGTAAACTTCTGGCCCGCTTCGATGGCCGCAAAAGCGGCTTGCGTGTGCGCATAGACGGCCTCCACGGCGCCCTTGGCCCGGGACGCGTCCACTTTTTCATTGCGCTTCAGGGTATCGCCGTTCCAGTTGATGCGGTACGCGCCGCTGCCCTTGACGTCGTCGGCGCCCGTGGCCACAGCCGTGCCCGCCGGCGGTGATGGAGCGACGGCCGCGCCGCTGCCGTCGGCGGCGGCTTTAGCTGGCTGGGGCGGGTAGATGCCGGTCGTGGCCAGAAAGGCGACGCGCTGGCCGCACTCGGTGGACTTTACGGCGAGCAAGTGCATGAGCGGGGTCAGCAGCTTGGCCAGCACCTTGACCCAGCCGGGCAGCGGGCTAGTGTCGGTGAGCCCCGTCACGACGGCGCCCGGGTAGTAGTGGACGAAGGCGAGGCGGCCCGGGTGGTGCGCGGCCAGCGCCTCGCCGTAGAGCGTGTTGAAGCTGGAGCCGTGCGCGGCGCGGTTGCGCAGCGTAAAGTGCTTGGGGTCGCGCAGCGACAGGTCGTCGAGCACCACCGGGCCTTCCAGGCTCGGATTCAGCACCGTCACCACGTGGCCCACGTCGTCCGCGCCGGACCCGGGTGTTGTCGCCGTCAGCAGCGGCAGCAGTCGGTCGAACACGCGCGCCCGGCTGTAGTACATGAGGGACATGGGATGGTCGATGCCCTCAGCGGTGTCTGCGCGGACATTGTCAGCCGAGAGAGGGAGAGCGGAGAGGGGGCGCAAAGGGAAAGCAAAGAAGAAAGACAAGGGTGGAGGAAGACCCGCGTACCGTTTCGCGCGCCAAAGGACAAGACGCCCTGCGTTGCGACTACGAGGTCAATCTTGGCCGCATGACCCTCCTTGGCCGACGCCTGGCCCTCGCGCTCCGCAATGGTCGCGCACACGCGGTCCACGTCCTTCAGTAGGCCTAGGTCCTTGGCCTGCACGAACTCGTACTCGCCCCGCGGGAAGATCTTCCGGCACTCCGCCACCAGCTCCGCCGACGGCCGCCGCCCGACAATGTACACGCGCAGGCCGCGGCTCTTGTCGCCGGCTTTGGCATGCGTGCGCGCCAGCCCCAGGACGCCGAAGCTTCCAATGCCCGCTGTGCCGCCCGTGAAGACGGCGACATAAGGCCGCTTGCCAGTGGTGGCCGTGGCCAGGTTCGCCTTCTCGGCGACGTCGAGAGCAACCATTGCTTTTTTTTTGTTTGTTCTTGCGCGACAGGTGCTGCTGCGTAATTGAATTGAAGCAAAGTAGCGCCTAGAAATAATCTGCGCTTAAGGTCTTGGTAAACAAAGAATACGATATGGCATTGGAATGCTGCGTGCCTTTCACCGTTGTGTGCTCTTTTATGGTTTACGTGGTTTTCCGCCGGACTTTCGCAGCTCCCGGCCCGGAGCCAAAAGTTGCTCCGCTAGCATAGCGATGCCGTGCGTCTCAGCCTCAGCTAGGCTACAAGCGAACAGCTCACGATGGCGCTTGGATCGGACTTAACGGAATCAATTAAGGTTAGTAGCTACTCATCCGGCAGTTTTCTTCTTTGGGACGTGCGGCGTATAATAAGTCGTATTCCGCCGGACTTACACGGTAAACGACTCCAAGGGATCGGATTACACCTGGAAATAAGACATCTAATGAGGAGACAAGGAATTAGGTAGAGTTGATAGGTAGGGTTGGGCTAGGAATAAGGATAAAAAAAATTGATTGAGCTACTTCGTTGAAATAAAGGGGGGGAGTATACGCGTCTTTTCCCGTTACCGCTCGTGGAAGTTTCGTCTTCATGCTTTGGGCACTACATCTCTCTCCTGTTGGTAATCTCAACAGGATTTTCTATCCTTTTCAAATAAGGGCGACCTTGTCAGCTAAATCTTTTTTTAAGTGAATTGTTTTAAAAGTTAACAAAGTTCCTTCGGCTGTTCATCGACTTTTCTTCTTCCCTTCATATCTCGCCCTGGTTGAAATTGAATTTGCCGCCTTCACGTGGCGAACATTCTTGCCAGACACGGTTATTTGCCATCTCACATGCTACAAAGACTCGCTTGATACTTGATAACAGCGATACTTGATATCAGCTAAAGCGTCTGGTCATTTCAATAAGATAATATTCTGGTGTGGCTGAGAGCAGTGGCTGTTAGCCAGTCGTGTCTCGGGGGTGAAACAATCACAGATGACTTTGCAGATTCATTCTGATTCCATCTTGTGTAAGTTCAGTTATATCTTCCTTGGAGCTACATTGCATTAATTCAACTTTTACACAAGCCTCCATGCAAGTTCACAGAGACTCACCTGTGCTGCAGCGGGGCAAGTAACTAGGCAACGTGGATGGTACAGAGACGAGATAGGTTGTAGACTGTTACTTGTATTTTTTTTTTTCCTTTTGTTGTTTTCTTTTCTTTACTCGGCTCGATTTTATTTCATGTAAGATGCATGTGAGCCAATGTACAGCTTTGTGGTATCACTTGTAGTCCACTCTCAACACTTCCGCTTGCTCGATGGATGCTTTCGTAGAGCATCTCGATTAAGGCAATATTTCTGACATGCGGAAAACAGAACATAACCTCTCTCAGATGGGCTCTTCTCCTTTTTTTTTTTTGTATTCGGCTTTCAATCGGCAATGATACGTGTGCGAGCGATGCCAAGACCTTTAATACGAAAAATCGATATACCTTAGGCCATGTACGGCCTTTACTTGGTCTAGTCCTTCAGCTGGAGCTGCTTTTGGGAATATCTTTCTACAGCGTGGGGATTATTATTGCTTCTCTTTTTTAAGCTTTGTGGAGCCGCTTAGCTCTCAACGTCTCAGGCACAATCTCTTCGTGGCGCCATGAATATTAAACATATGTCTCGATACGGAAAGCCTGTTTCTTTGGCCTTTGCAAATACGAATTTTTCGGATTACAAGAACACGCGCTCTCTGCACCTTTTATGACAATGGCCGCAGCCGTGTCGGATCCTTTTCCTTCGCTCTCGTCTGTTTCATTTTCATTTCTCTCTCTCTCTTTTTTTTTTTTTTTTTTTTCTTAGTGCTTTCCTTCCCGCCGTTCATTATTCGATCTAGTACAGCACCGCCGACAGTTTACGATGAGGTCGTCTTTTTTGAGTCTGGCGCTGGCCGGGCTGACCGGGCTGGCCGCGGCCTCTCGCTGCAAGCCGTCAAATCCTCTTCCGTCTCCTTCCGCCTCCGTGTCTGCGCTGTCCTCCCTCGTACCCTCGTCGACTTCTTCGGCCAGCGCTTCGGGCAGCACCTCTGCCAGCCCACTCCCTTCGGGCTGTGTAGATGCGGCGCCGGTCGATTCTTGGTCATATCTTGGCACCGGAACCGTTGATAGAGAGGAGGACTGCTTCGAGGGCCAGTCCTGCTTCCATGTGACGGTCGGCGCCGGCAGCCAATCCATCTTTGACACAACATTGCATGGGACAGCGCCTCCTGTAGGATCGAATCAACTCACGCCATTCGAGATTTCGTTCGAGTACTACATTATCAGCGCCCCGGCGAATACAGGTATCTTCTACTCCTACGGGGAGGAGTCGGAAGATCTTGACCACTCGACGACCAACCAGTGGCTGCCCTACAACGGGACGTTCACAGCAACGACGGACCCGGGCTTTGACCTAGTCTTCGAGTCCTTTGCGGGTACGCTGGAAGTGCTGATCACGAACATTGTCATCATTTCGTGCGAAACAGGACAGGGTGGGGTGTGAAAACAAAATCTGGCTCGCCAGTTGGCCGTACACAGAGAGAGGGGGGGGGGGGGGGGCGAACAATCAAAAGACCGAATAAACTTTGTTTCTGTACCGTTGGCTGGAATGTTTTGTCTCTGGATCATTTTCTAGAGCCCTCTTCCGCCCATTTGGCTGGCTTCAGGCGTGGACGTGGCTAAACACGCACATGGACGACGGGGGCTGGAGTGTACATAGAAAAGTCTAATACCTGCCAATTTTCTCCTCTGCTTAGTGGACATCCGATATCTATTTCTGGGCTGCAACTCAAGATGATCAATTTCCGAATTCCGCGGCGTCGTTTCAATGCTCGATCACCTTCTCTTCTAGAGAACAGTGTCACAATTTCTTGTCTTCTGTTGCCATGTTGGCATATTTCAAGGTTCTTGCGTCCCGCATTTTACTTCGTAGCGAGAGACGGGACCAGGAGCCACAGATGTTCTTCCGACGTGAACGAATCAATTGCGATGAGAGGCTTGTCGTCGAGAACTGTTGATGTGCAAAGAAGATCAAGAGGCGAAAGCAAACTCGAGTTTTGTTGTCTGGAACACGCTGGGCACATTTTCGTATTACAGGCTCGCTTCCCATCAAGGCCTTGGTGGAAGATTTCGCTTGGAACACACCGGAATTGGTGCAAAGCATTTCCATCAACAGGATCTTCCGAAAGAATATCGGATATGTGTACCGTTGTTCCGTTCTGCGGTACCTTTAGACGGGGCCCAGCTGGAAACTATGTTCAGGCGAGTGTCGAGAACCACACAGTCGAATTGGCGCCAAGCAGATACGTAGTATGCTTGCTTTTGACTGTTGTTCTTTCGCAAGCCTCTTCTCGCTTGCGAATTTCTCGCTCGCGGTCCGCGTCCCTCTCAAAGCCTGCATCAATCAGGGATGCTAGCAGTCCACTACATATGGAATTCGCAACAACCATGTGCTAGCACATAGTAGATGTGAGCTGCCTAATAAGGAACACTCGAATCATTGGTCAGATGGACTCTCCGTTTGGGATATGCATGTTGCATGCGCCATCGTCGGCATCATCGACGTTGTCTTGACCAAGCCAGATGGCTGTACGATGAGCGCAGACTCTGCAAATCTAGCAAAGGCGGCTTGAAGTGCATTGAAGATGGAGAGGACTGGTGATCTCGAGCGAGGATTAGCCGGATAGATCCTGCATCCCTTATCTATGGAGCAAGAAGAGAAATGAGAGACCCCGTTTTTGGTGGCGTTTTGTCCCGCTACGTCGCAGCAAGTGCGGCCACTCGCTCCCGGGTTGTTGACTTATGCCGCAAGGCCAATCAATCTGTACGCAATCGTCCAAGATGACGGAGTACGTGGTGACGTGAACGGCGCCGCACGGGCGCATGTCGTGCATTGAAGGCAGCGGACGACGGTTCTTTTGTCCCATGCGGTGGAGACGTTGATGCGGCGCAGGGAAGCGGAAGCAAGGTACAAGAGAGCGCTGGGCGGTTCGCGGCCCGGCGGCCAGAACGTGTGGGGCATCTACAGTGTGGAGTGCGAAGAACGAAAAATACGGGCACAGTATGCAGCTGGGCTGGCACTTTAATCTAAAATTTCGGGTGTGCTTGAAAAACATGGCGATGGCAGAGCGAACCGCATCTGGGAACCGGAGCGAGAGCCGGCTAGAGTTTCACAGCGTGCCCCCAAATCTGTTACGGTCGTCCATAGCTGTCTGCAATTCATCTCATTTTTTCTCGATCTTCCGCCTACCCCGTATTCCAAGTCTGCTGACCCGATTCATGGGTCCTTGTTGTAGCTTTAAATACGCGAAATCCTCGGTCCAATCTCCTCTGCGATATTACTGCAGATTTCGTTTGGTTACTCGAGGTCTTAGTGGGAGGTTTTAGTGTCGAGAAAGTCTCGGCGCATCTTTTAGGGTTATCAGGCTTGCCTTTTAGCGCCTCATAGCGCAGACCCGTTACCAAGCCCATTCGAATTATAGTGCGTGGGAGTGGCCAATCTCGCCAATTTACTGGCTGGCTGACAGGGGTTCCGGCTCTGGCCAGCCGTCAACCGTCCCGCCTTGCCGACAAGAGAGGCACAGAACCACAGAGGCACAGAAGGGGGGATGAGGGGGAAGAAGCGAAAACAGAGGCTAGCAAAGCCGTGAGGGAAATGTGGCGAAAAGATTCTGCTGGAGAAATAGTACAGAAAGGAAGCGTACTATAGCGAAAGAAGAGATGCAGTGAGTGTATATGCTTAAGTCTGCTTTCCCGTGATGAAAGGACGAAAAAGGCAGCAAGCGAGCGTTAGGCAGAAGACGGCATTGTGGCAGATGAGTGGCAGCGTGAAAGAGACAATGAAGACGATAAATCTAGTTGGACGGAGTCGATGATGTTTTGATTATGATGCCTTTTTTGTGTCGTGGCTGTTGTAAGGACCTCAATTAAGGAGAAACAAGAGACATCGGGCGGGAGGGCTTGAAGATGGGGGCACCTCGTGGGAGCTGGGAAAGGCGAGCTGGCCGGGTCATTAATAATGGAGACAAGGGAGCTGGAATATCAACCCACAAGCCGCGGTCCTGCATACAGAGAGGGAAAACAGAACGCGCGCGCACAGAGAATCAAAAAAGCATCAGAGGAGGCCAAGTAGCCTGCTACATAAGCCTACTTGTACTTCACTCACAGCAAGGCGAGACGGCCAGACGGCTGGGCGGCCAAGGCGGCTCCAGATAACTGGACCCATGCAGCTTGAAATTTAGAGCACGCGAGGGCAAAGAAGGAGGGAGGGAGGGAGTGATGGGCTGGGGGGACTGGGGGAAAAAATGGGATGGAAAGGGTTAAGGATGGGGAATGCAGAGAGAAGAGCCACTAAGCGTTGACGCCAGACAAAGAGCAGAAGAGCCACACAACGGGACGAGAAAAGAAAATTAGCGTGTGGTGTCCCCCCCAAAATGGCCAGCCGGCCCATGTTTCCGAGTTCTGGATCTGGAGCGCAGGCGAACCGTTGTTGTTGGTGTGGGTGGACAGCGGACGGAGGATGACCAGAGACGAACAGGCGATCAGAGACACACGCACACAGAGAGAGTGGGAGGGAGAGAAGGGCGAGAAGGGCGAGAAGGGGGAGAGAGATAGAGAGCTGGGCCGTCAAAGAAAATAAAGTGCGATGGTATATATGTAAGAAGGCTCTCGGTGCCGTGTCGCATTCCTCTTGCTCGGAAAAGAAAAAAAGAGAATTTGTTTGATCTGATTTGCTTTGTTCCTTTTTGTTGGTTTCGGATATTTTGGTTTTCATCTTTTTTTATTTTATTTTATTTTTATTATTATTTTTTTCTTTCTCTTTTCAATACTGTTTCCTGCATCTTTGTTCTTTTTTTCTCATTCAGCAGCTCACATTGATTTTCTTTTCCGAGCAGCATATTGCAGCGAGCAACGATCGAGAGGAACGAGAAACGCAAGAGAAAGCAGAGAAGAGAAAAGTGGTTAGAATTTCTTCGGCGCAATTGGAGACGAGCTTTGAAGCTGAACTTGCAGACAACGAACGAAGACCGGCGATAGTAGAGCAGACCTCTGCAACCTGTGCGATCGTTGGCGAAGAGGGGAGACGAAAGGGAAGAAGAAGCGGAGAGAGAGCGACAGAGAGACAGAGAGACAGCGAGACAGTGAGACGGGGGCGGACTGTGACAGCGCCAGCGCCAACGCCAACGCCAACGCCAACTGGGCTGCTTGCAGCTGTCTGCCACCAGCAGCTGTCGCTGACCACGGGCCTGGCCTTCCCCGCACTGCACTACTGCGTATTACACACGTATTACACTGATCCTGCGCACAGGACCGCGCTTTCCCCCGCAGAACGCAACGACTGGGGTTCTCCTACAGTGGTGCCTTCCCCCCCTTAATTGGGTTTTTTTTTTTTTTTTTTTTTTTTTTTGCGCCCCTCCTCCCCTGTGTGCGCCCTCGAATAGGAAGCCGCGATGGCCTCTCTTTCTGCCAGCGTTCTGGCACGGCCACCACCAACAGCCGATGCAGCCGCTGTCGATCGTCGAGAAGCAGCGCCGCCACTGCCTTCAACAGCAGCACCACCACCACCAGCAGTAATAGGAGGACAAATTTCCCCCCCTCGACTCGCTCAGCTTCCGCCGCTCTTATCTTCTACATTAGCATCGTCGCCGCCAGCTGTTGCCTCTGTCACGAGCCTGTCTACGCCGCCAAGCTCTGCACGCAAAGCGCTTGCTCCACAATCCACTGCGAGCGCTGTCTTGCAGGGCGAGGTCCTGCGCGACCATTTATTTTTGTCGGCTTCGCTGGCCTCTCCGGCTTCGCGTAGTCGCCGTAGCAGCCCTGTGAGAGAGACCAGAGTGGAAGTCGTCGAGCCGGTAGGTGGCAGCAGCAGCAACAGCAGCAACAGCAAAAAAGGCCGCCACACGACAGTAGCGGAGAGCGTAGAAAGAGAAGACACCGCCTCCAATAAGCGCCGCAACTCGGACGACAAGAGCAGCCGCCACCGCGCCAAGCTGCGCCGCCGCTCCAAGGCCACTGCCGGCGCCGCTCTGCAGGCGGAACCCGCTGCCATGGACCCGCCCGTGCTCTCCTTCTACGGCGCCGAGCCAGTGCCTCTGCCCTCGCGCTTTGCCCACATCAAGCGCCGCCTCGCCGAGGGCCACCGCGACGAGCTCAAGGCCTCGTGGGGCCGGCTGCTGGCGGCCCTGGCCGTCGACATGCGCGAGATCCACGACCAGGGCTCCGCGCTGATCCCGTCCATGGACTTCGCCGACATCGACGACGCAGAGGCGGTGGCGCCCTTCAGCGCCGCGCTCAAGAAGTTTGGCGTCGGCGTGATCCGCGGCGTCGTCCCCGCGCAGGACACGGCCGCCTGGGTCCGCGAGACCCGCGCCTACCTAGAGCCCGGCGGCCAGAACGGCCACTTTGACATCAAGCCGCCGCCGCCCCAGGACCCGACCTGCTTCGACTTCTTCTGGACGCCCGCCCAGATCCGCGCCCGCGCGCACCCCAACGTGCTGCGCGCCATGAAGTTTGCGATGCGCTTCTGGGCCACGGGCGAGGGCCACGACGACCCGCGCATGGCCACGCGCTTCCCCATCAGCTACGCCGACCGCATCCGCATCCACGTCGGCGCGGAGCAGGCGAAGCTGGTGCAGACGGCAACAGCAGGCGCGCCGCAGCAGCAGCAGCAGCTGCTGCTGCCGCAAGCACAGAGATCGCCAAGCAAACCGGAGACGCAGGCCCGGTCGGCCACATCCGCTCCTCCCCCGACGTCGAACCCCAATCCGAATCCCACTGCCGACACCATCATCGCCCAGGTCGACGGCGGCAGCCTCGAGCGCTGGGAGCCGGACGGCTACGGGCGTGGCGGCGCCTACGACTCCGTCTTCCGCGGCCGCTGGGAGGACTACGACCCCTGGGACCCGGCCGGCCGCGTGCAGGCCACCCCCGACCTGTACAACGGCGCCGGCGCCTGCAGCATCTTCCGCATGTTCCAGGGCCTGCTAGCCCTGACCGACGTCACCCCGGGCATGGTACGCCTGCTGCCGTCGCCCAAGCTGTCCACGGCGTACTTTCTGCTGCGGCCCTTCTTCCGGCCCAAGACGCCGGCCCCCTCGTCGCCGCCAAAGGAGGCGGATGCATCGAGCGCCGCCGCCGACAAACAGCAGGCCGCCTGGGATGCCTTTCTGGCGGCCGACAACTGGGAGCTCGAGGACGAGCCGTCCACCATTATCCACGGCGCTGTGCCGGGCCACGCCCAGCGCGTCACCGAGCTGTGGCACCCCCACCTGCAGCTGCGCGGCAGCCTGGTCACCCCGCCGCGGCTGCAGGCCGGCGACTATATCGTCTGGCACTGCGACATGCCGTACACGATCACGAGCGAGAACGTCGACGACGAAGCGGCGGCACTACTAAATACCGCAGCAGACGGGCCAGACAGCGCCAGCCGGCCGACGACGCCCGCCGTCGGCGCTGCGGTCATCGTCAACCGGACGCCGCGGAGCGACAGCACTAGCAGCGTACGCACGACGGGCAGCAGCTCAGCCGGCGGCGGCGGCCCGGGCGCCGTCGCTGCCGCTGTCGCGCCCACGCTGCCGCAGCTGGGCTCCGCGCCGCTCCTCGTCTACGCCCCCGCCTGCCCACTGACCCAGACCAACGCCTTGTACCTGGCGCGGCAGCGCAAGGCCTTTCTGCGCGGCCACCCGGGCCCGGACTTTGACGCCACGGGCTCCGGCCTCGGCAGCGAGGCCGACCACAAGGCCCGCCTCGGCGAGAAGGACATCCGCGCCGTCGGTGGCGTCGAGGGCCTGCGCGCCATGGGGCTGGCGCCCTGGGTCGTCGATGGCGGCGACGAGTCGCCCTCCTCGGCCGATAAGATGGATGTCGACGGCGACGGCGCCGCGTCGTCCGCCGCGTCGTCCTCGTCGCTGTCTGTGCCGCCGCTGTCTGTGCCGCCTCCACCGCTGTCCGAGCCCCTCCTGAACCTCTCGCAGGCCGAGCTCGAGCTCGTGCGCCTCGCCAACATCATCTTGTTCCCCGACACGTACGAGTTCTTCATGCCGACGCGGCACAACTCGCCCGACAGATAGAAAGAGGTCGTGGTTTATTTTTTTTTTTTGCGCGGCTGCCGTTCCTCCCCCTTCCTTACCCCTCATGTATATAAACCCGTCCTTTTTTCGCCTCTGGCACGGTAGACTCTCAAAGCTCATTTTTGCTCTTTCATTTTTTTGGATACCATCTCACTCTTGGAACATTCTTGCTAGTGAACACGCTCTAGATACCTGGGCTGTAGCTGAATTTCTGTATGAATTTTGACGTGTTTTGAGTAGCGTTCATTTTATCAACATTACTACTACTCCTGCAGTCTGATTCATCGGGCGGTTAGCCAATGAATAATTGCCCTTTCGTAGACATCTAGTTTCCAAGCACACCTATGCTTTGCATTTTTGTGTTGGGTACAGACGCTGTCTCAGGCAGAGGTTTTCCGGGGGACTTCCCAGATGCAGCCCGCCACGGATGCATTTACCAGTAATAGCGGCGGCTCGGGGCGAGAACAGTGCACTTCGCACTGATTCATCTCGGCGTGATTTGCTCGATATCAAGATCTCCCGGAATTAGATTCGCACGATTTTTTGAAGTAGATCTGTTGTGGAGAAATGAAATAGACATTGTAAATTGAACAAAATAGCAAGTCAAGTGACGAATCATCGATTCGATAAAATCAGATTGCATTTGCCTGTCCTAAACATTAAATGTACATATACGCTGAATCGCCTCTCGTTATTCTCTTCTCTGTGCCCTGACGCCTATGTGCTTTTGGAAGCTTGTTTTCCATGCAGTTAACCCTTAATAATCCAGTCAAGAACCAATTCATCCAATACATAAAAATTTCCTCCGCCGACGGATTACACTTCAAATATGTTGACAAAACCGAGATGGAGCTGGTTATATCTGAAACAGTGCTTTATGAATTTACCATGGCCCAGTACTGGCGGTTCACGGACGTACTCTTGAACTGCCGGATGTCTTCTTCTACGGCCTTGCCCAGGAAGGGGTAGAGCTGCCAATAGCGCGCACCGACTGTCCAGTTGCCCATGTTGCGCGCGTGCGCCTCGAACACCGGGCTGATGGTGTATGTCGCTGTCTCCGGACGCCCAGAGGAGTCGGCCTCTACGAGGACCAGCTCCTCATCATAGGGCCAGTTCAGATCGAACGACAAAAAGGCGTCCGTGTAGCGGTCAAACGTGACGTCTTGGTGGCGGACAAGGTAGTCGCGCACCCGCGGCCTGCAATGACACAAAAATGGTTGTGTGAGCTACAAACAATAAAACATACGGGGGAGAGGAAGGTATCAGACGCATGGCCATTATTTTGAACCTACCATTGCACACGGTCGATCCAAGCCGGATGGGGTATTTCGAGCTGAGACGGACACGGCCGGAGCCAGAAGGGCATCTTCTCAAAGGTTTCTTTTGTCTGAAAGATGAGCCACTGCGCCCGCCAGTTAGAAATTTACGCTGCTTGGTGGACAAGGGTCTGCGGCGCAACTCGCTGGGGAAAGAGATATTTACAACATTTAGCACGCTGGTTATGGCAATCAGGCACGCAACCCTCTTTGGAAGTGAGTGGATGTCGCAATACGTCGCGAGCAGGTCGGCGGCCACCTTTGTTATGGTGGCCCGGATGCCCTTCTCCACCTGCTGCGCGTACAGCTCCTCAGGCTGAGCGAAGTGCGGCGGGAGGTAGGGGCGGGGGCTCGGGTCGTGCCGCAGCGACAGGAGGATGCGGCGCTGCTCCTCGACAAAGGGCTGCACGATGCAATCGGAGGGGCACGTGGGCGGGACGTGCGGCGGGAAGCGGTCGTAGGCGTCGGACAGGACAAAGGAAGAAGAGAGCGGGGACGAGGACGAGGAGAAGGAGGGCGGAGAGGCGGAGGACGAGGTGTGCGACGGCCGCCTGTTGCCACGCAGCAGAGGGTCGACGAGAGCAGATGAAGTGCCGGGAGTGTCCGCCTGCGCAGACCAGGAGCGCAAGATGAACTCGTCGATGGTGATGTCGCAGCGCCGTGGCGGCGGCGGCGGCGGAACCGGAACCGGGACCGGAACGGGGATCTGGGGCTGCTCTGGAGGTGATGATAAGAGATGGGCCTGCGCGAGCTGCTGCCGCAGGGCGTCGTTCTCCTGCTGCAGCATGTCCAGGGCGGCCGCAGCGGCAGCATGGTCCGGAGACGACGACGCCGACGCGGCTGGCGACGATGACGGCGACGACGAGAGGCGGCTGCCAGCCAAGGGTGCCGCCGCCGCCGCCGCAGCAGCAGCAGCAGCACCGGCAGCGGTGAGGGATCCCAGGTGCTCGGCGTCGTGGAGCAGCTCGAGCAGCTGGGCCACCTGGGCGCGCAGGGCGACAACCTCGCGCTTCTGGCGGTCGCGCATCGCCTGCTGGGACTTGCGGTCGCGGGCGCGCTTTAGGGCCAGCCGCGTCTCGGTGCTGCTGCCGGCGGGGGCCGCCCGGGAGGCCCTGCCCATGGCCATGGTGAAGTTCGTGTGCTGGTGGTGGTGGTGGTGCTGGGCTCTGCGTGAAGCTGTAGGCGGATGTGCCGGGCCGTGGCTGGTCATGGCTTCGCTCTGTGCATGAGGCTTTTCTTCGGCCTGTACGGCGCGCCGATGTGGGTTTGTGCTCCTCCTGCCGTGTGCCGTGTGCCGTGTGCAAAGAAGAGGCCCATGCCGACAACAGCGGATCGAGTGTCTCTGGCCCCAGAAGCAAAGACGGCATTTCAAAAGAATGGAGCAGCGCCACACAGACCCGGAAAAGCAATATCCAGGACCCTACCCCATGGGGGAAGCGAGCCCCGCTCGGGAGCCAGACCCACGTCGTTGGAGTCTGCTCCGCATCTCGCTGGCTTAGACCATGTTGATTGCGCGCTGAATCATCGCTGGTCTGGCTGTCTGGATTTCCTAATTCGAGCTAGTTCGATCAGCGAGAGAGATAGAGAGATAGAGAGAGGTCGCAGATAAGTCTACGAGTCTATGGGGCTTTGCTGTTCTTAGAAGTACGCAGCAATGTCACACGATCTTGGTATGTCCAATTCGTGTGAAGCTGCTGCGTGCCACTTGAAAGCGGAGCTTTTGGTCATTGAATTGCCTGCTACATGCTAAGAACTACGATTGAAATTGTTTTGAAGGAGAAACTGTTCTGTAGTGCGAAGATGCGAGCTCTTTTGCCTTTTCCACGTCGGCGCTCCGCCTCAGGCCATTGGCTGCAGATTGAACACACCAAGCCGCCCACCGAGATAAGACTGACACCGAAAAGATCCAAACCTAGAGCAACATAGACGCAGACGAGAACAATCCAACGTTGCCATTCAGGCCACGGGCCCAGATTTATTCCACTTTATTGCGAATTCTCTGCGCTTTGTTCGACAGACCACTTTTTTATTTGCCTGTCTCCCGTTCTTTGCCATTTTTTCCGCGTACTCCGTTCTTAGCGCCAGCCTCGGAAAAGAGAACTAAAGCGAAAAAACTCTTTAAGAGAACGGACATCATCTTTTATGTATCAACGTGCCGCCCCTACACCGCTTCGACAAATTTGTCGCTTTCTTGTCTTTCCTGCTTTATTCATCGTCTTTCATATTGAAAACAACATGTGAAACCCAGCTACGTGGTTACGCCGAGACATCCTAACGGCCATTTGATTGATCCCACCACAGCTTAAACCAGAAATGGCCGACAGCAACCGCCCCGTACGAGAGACGGGTACGGGTGATGACGCGGCCACAAACCAGCCAGAAATCTTGGCGCACGATCCGGAAGCGTCGCTACCAATGCGCACTCAAAAAACAACGGTGCCACCCACAGCACACACAGCGTCTCTTCCAGCACCGGTAGATGAGGACCAGGACGGAGACGTGCCGGCCATGCGCCAACCACCCGCCCTAGCAGGATCGAACATTGAGTTAGCCGACGACGATGTTGAACAGCAGCATTTGGAGGAGCAGCTGGGCGAGTCATCTTCTCTCAATGCCCCGGCTGCTCCTTTGCGCCCCGTCCCTGCGGCGCTGGCAGCCCGCCTCTATATATCCCACTTTCTGTCGACGTGGAACTCGCGGTTGTTCGAATTCGCCGCCGTGCTGTTCCTAGCGGCCATCTTCCCGGACACGCTGCTGCCTCTGTCCGTGTATGCCGTGGTCCGCGGAGTGGCGGCCATGGTCTGCGCCGAGGCCGTCGGCGCGTGGATCGACCGCGGGTCCCGCCTGGCGGTGGTGCGGGTCTCGATCGTAGGCGGCCGCGCGGCCGTCGTGCTGAGCTGCGGCGTCTTCTGGCTGCTCCTCGCGCGCACCAGCAGCGGCGCACGCTCCGATGGCCTCTTTGCGTTGGCCGTCGTCTGCGCTTGCGTCGAGAAGCTCTGCTCCGTCATGAACCTCGTGGCCGTCGAGCGCGACTGGGTCGTCGTGATCACCGAGGGCAACGAGGTTGGGAGACGAGGTGCGTACCTGCTGAACCTTTTTTTTTTTTTGGTTTCTTTTTGTCCTCTGCGTTCAAAAGGCCCTCTTTGCTGACCGAGTCGACACGCTTGTCCAGTACTAAACGCTCGCATGAGGCGCATTGACCTGTTTTGCAAGCTGGCTGCCCCGCTGGGCATCTCGCTCGTCGCCACTGCTTCGACGTGGGCAGCCCTGTGGGTGACGCTGGCCATGAATGCGGCGTCTGTGGTGATCGAGTACTTCTGCATTGCTGTGGTAGGTCTCTGCAAGACCACGAACTTGCCATATCTTCTACCAGCACACTGCCGTGTTCAGAAAGCTCACCATTCTCCCAGGTCTACCGCCGCGTGCCAGAGCTGCACCGGCGACAAGTGGCGTGGGACGACACGCCGGCCGACCGCGGCTTACCGGGACAGCGCACCCCCGCCGCCGCCGCCGCCACCATCACCTCGAGCGTGCGCGCCGTCGGCCGCCGTCTGCTGCCCTTTGCGTCGCTGCCCCTGTACTTCCGCCACCCGGCGTTTCTGCCGTCGTTTGCGCTGTCCATCCTCTACCTGACCGTGCTCTCCTTCTCGGGCCAGATGGTCACCTTTTTGCTCGCCGCCGGCTACAACGCCCTCTACGTCGGCGTCTCCCGCACCGTCAGCACCGTCTTCGAGCTGAGCGCCACCTGGGCCGCGCCCCGCCTCATGGCCCGCATCGGCGTCATCCGCAGCGGCATCTGGTCGCTGTCCTGGCAGGCGCTGTGGCTGACCGCCGCCGTCGCCTGGTTCTTTGCCTACTCGTCCGACCTTGGTGATGTCGGCGGCAGCAGCGGTCTGGTGGCCGCCACCGGCCTCGCCGTCGGCGTCGCCCTCAGCCGCATCGGCCTGTGGGGCTATGACCTGTGCGCTCAGAATATTGTCCAAGACGTACGTGCCCTTATGTTTCAGAGTACCACCCTCTCTGCTTAATTTTGTGGCTAATTTTGCATCTCCATCGCAGGAAGTCGAACTGTCTCACCGCGGCGCCTTCTCCACCGCCGAGGCGGCCTTCCAGAACCTTTTCGAGGTCCTCTCGTACGTCACCACCATCATCTTTTCCCGCCCGGACCAGTTCAAGTGGCCTGTCGTCGTCAGCGTCGTGGCTGCCTACGCCGCCTCGGCGCTGTACACGGCGTTTGTCCGCCGCCGGCGAGGCCACCTTTTCCACTCGCCCATTCCCCCGGCACAGAGGTGGCTGGAGAAGACATTTGTCCGGCACCACGAACGATGATGTAGATAAAAAGCAAGCCAGGATGGCCATAGCAACCAAAATTGGGACACATATGCCCCCCGTAAGTTAGGGCACAGAAAACAAAGACGCTACTTATTAATATTAGATCTGTGAGAGCGCCATCAAATATGCACACTGTGCGCATCAAGTTTTATTCTTTAGTCGATCAAATTTTTTTAATTTTCCCTAGGAGACTCGAGCTATTCAGTTCGTGGTAAAAATCAATTGTTGTGTCGTGCCGTTCGCCGCCGCCGACAACTCTCAGAATATGGTATTTGATTTTTTTTTTTTTTTTTTTTTTTTTTTTGATATCTTGGTTGAAAAGGGAGAGAAAAAAAGACCAATAATAATACTAATCGCTATTTGTCGTCAAGTTAATGATGTTTGCTCTCGCTTAGTTATTCGCTTAGCACCAGTCTCTTCCAATTTCTACTATTTTACACTACCACGTCCTCTTGGACTCATTTTACAGTGCCTTTACCTCACCATCTCCACCGTGTATTCCCCCTATCCAGCGGGGTAGATGTAGATGGTGGTGGTGGGCTTGTACAGGGCGCGAAGCTTTGAAAACCGAATTTGAGACTGAATTGAACGCAGGGGCTCTTGGTGCTCTTTGCGTTGTAGAGCGAGTTTGAACATGGCTGTTGGGGATTGCATCACGAGACCTGATCTTTGTATATTACAGCTGTACTGTTCTGTTTTGTTAGTAGTTAGTTCTGAGTATGCTAGGGGATCTGTTGAACAAGTATATAAATCATAACCAACAGTTTAAGGCGTAAATTTTGGTTTTAGTATTAGGTGTTGGTTCTGACATGGCTGTCGAGATTCGAAAGGTTCTGGTATGAGTGTGACTGATACGGAGAATCATAATTTTTTGGGGGGGGGGGGTTGGGGGAAGGGGGGGGGGGAGGGGTTCATCTTCTCCTATTTCTTCGTTTCTACCTTTTTCTAAAGTCATTTTAAAAGTAAAAACATGGATGAATGCCGTATCGAAGCCGTATTCATTTCCCCCCCTATAATGACTCCAAATTGAGAGTTGGGAGATCACATAAATATACAGAATAGAAGGATGCCATATTGACAGAAATTTGCGAGGGCTTCAGCCCCATGAGGCAGCATAAAAGCACGAGAGGATGCTTTCAAACAAACCACATTGGCATCTACATTTCGGAAGACAGGAATTGTTCTTCTTGACCCTAAAGTGGTGTTAATAACTTTACCTCGAGTCACCACTCCTCCCGCTGAATCAACAAATCTTCCTTCTTCTTCTTTTCAAACGCCTCAGATTATACGACAAATGGATGTATTGGGTGAAGATATTGCACAGGAGATGGACAGACAAGTAATTAGTCCAATTTTGGAGGAAAAATCCAAACAATTCAGAAAAGCATCAATCAGGCAAGGAGCAGAGTTTACACAAATAACGGCCGACTTTAACAGATAAAAAGATGCCAGAATGGTTAGAAATACTGCTGCCAAAAGGAAACAATTTTGCATAAAACACGGCGGCGTCTTGACCTGTGGAAGAAGCGCGGGATATGGTGAAAAACTTAGAGCAAGACGCACTTGACAAGGCAGAAAAGGCACTACAGACAGCACGAAAAAGACTGCTTCGTCAACAACAACAACAACAACAACAACAACAACAACAACAGCAACAACAGGCCTGACAGCTATAGAGACAGCAGCGTTGGATAGAGCGAGACAAGATCTCTCCGGATTCTTAATTACTTTTTTTGTAGCTATTTTTATTGCCGAGATATAGCCAAATCAAATCAGTGGTGAAGACAGAAAAGAGTGCGCATTTGGCTGATGTGCGCATCTCACTGATTAGCACCTTACTTGTAAGGTGCTCATTTTCGCTGAAAAAGTCGGGCCAAAAGTGGGGCGTGGCAGGAGTAACTCAACAACCGAATCTCGATGAGACCCGGTAGAAGAATATGTATTATGCGTGAAACAGAATTGCCTAGAAAGGAAGTATATTTTTCGTTCACACCCCTTTTTCGTCATACGCTCAATGTTCCTGTGAACGGCAACATGGCGGGAGTAGCAGCAGGGACATTTCACATCTTCAGTATTCTTTCGTCTCTCGTCATGGCTCGTAAGAATTTGCGCGGCTGGCAAGACGACTACATTGTCTAAGCACAACTGGTTCGGCGTGGATACAAACATTGACAGTTCAAGGCAAAGAGCAGCAAGGGCATCTTGCGACTTATTGAGTATTATACCTTAATTTTGCCTAGATACCTCTCACCAAATCCGAGGTATCCTGTCCAAGATATCACCACAGATTCCGCTTCAAAACAAGGTGACATTTCAAACTAACTATTCGAGAAACCGAAGCTGATTGACTATGAATGCCCGCATTAGATGTATTACCTGTGGCCGTATGGACAAGTTTCAATTTTGAGGAAGGAACGGAAGAATAGTCGTTCTAATCTGTCGTCTCTTGCGCTATTCCACCCCCAAAAGTCAAAGAATGGAAAGAGCGAAGCACATAGGCGCTACGCCATCCCAACAAATCTTTCTCATTTAATTTTCGCCTGAACGTATCTCGCGATGTTTCTTTTTCTCTTTTGCTCTTCAGCACTGCAGCTTGATGTTTCTGTCTTCACAGAAACAACGACTTTTCTTCTCTTTTTCTTTCTTTCTCTTCCTCTTTTTTTCCCCTCTTTCTTTTTCTTCTCGCTGTGGCCGGTAAGAACTTGTACAGCAGAAAGAATAGTGCGTTATAGAGAGATTCTAATGGCATTGAAATAGCAGCTACCAGCGTGATGGCTCCCCTCCCTTCCTCCCTTCCCTTCTCCGGCAGCATCGACACGCCCACTACATGTGGGTGCTGGAAGTGGATGGCGGCCACCGCCATCGGTACGTGCGTGGGCGTAGCCTCGGGCATTTATAGCCCTTTAATCATCGCCTTGATGAAGAAGATCTGGGGCTGCCTCTGCGGCACCAACACCCAGCCCTCCTCCAACGACGTCGAGGCTGCCCCCGCCGCCGCCGACGCCGCC